>VZTZ01032677.1:1870519-2410397 GCA_013400955.1 Drymodes brunneopygia
TTTTTTTTTTTTTTTTTTTTCTGCACAGGAGCATAATTAGCTATGAAAGCAGTGCAATAAAAGCATTGTGTCCCAAGCTGCCAGGATTGTGTTGGGTTTTCATTCCAAGCTTGTAGACTATTGTGGCTGCCTTGGTTATATGCCAGGTTATCTGAACTGTTGCAAAAGCAAATGTTTTGAGCCATTCTGAGATGCTTGAAGACCAGTTTCCTTTTTGTGTGCTTGAAGTTTGAGCATGGAACCCTGACCTGGGTTTTGAATGAAGGATTTCTAGCATTCAGGAGTGCTGTGCCACACTCCCAGTTTCTGTGCTTGGGGGTACTCTGGCACCCCTTCCTTCTCAGTGCATTTGTCTTGAAGAGCTTATCCCAAATGGCAGTGCCTGACTTCAGCACCCAGTTTTGGAAACCTGAGCCTACATTAAAAAGCAGTCAGAGTATAAGGACCACCAGCAGAGTGTTGAGAGTGTCTTAAATTACCATCACGGCAGTTATGATTAATATATTTGTCTCTTTAGGGCTTTTGTGGCACTGATAATATTTGCTGTTCTCACTAAGTCTCGATTAAATGAGTGCCTAAGACTGACGGGCAGTTTGTCTGTAATGACAAGTGCTTTACTGTAGCAGAAAAGGATGAGCTGCCCCAGGGAGACATCACCACCCACTTGAGCGAGATCCATGAAGGGTTTATGACCCGTTTGAATCCTGATTGAGCATCACTGTCTTGACCCTCGGGGAGCCAATTGTCTGGAATGCTTGCTCTGTCAGTCTGAGGGATGTGCTCAGAATCCCTCTGAAACCTGTGTGTCTTGATTGTGTGTAACACACACAGTGCATTATCAAAATGGTATCAAGATAGGGAAATATTTTGTCACTGGGTGTCTGTGAGTCATGTTTAGAGCATGCTGTTTTACTTGCCAAGTAAAATGTACTGGGAGTTTAACCCTTTCAGGAATAAATCATTTCAGTTCTGACATTTAACGTATGAAGGGTTTCCTTTAAAGCAAATGTGTCTGATGGGTTGTTACTGAATGAAATTAAACCCCTTGTGGCAGAAAGTCTGTGCCTGGAGCTCTGGGGAAGCCTGGGGCCAAATCCAGTTGTGGGGGTGGTCAGTGCCCCTCCAGGTGGGCACAGGTTGGTCACAAGGTCTGGCACGTAGAGCAGCTCTAAGTTAAAGCCAGGCTGATGGGGAAGGCAGCACTTAGCACAGGCATGGCTTTTGTGCTTCTGCTGGTCATAAAGAAAGTTTTGTAAGTCCACAGCAAGAGTGAAGCTGGAATCCTGTCTCTGCAGCGGGGAGTGTTGGGAAGGGCCAGTTCAGGAGGGTGTGGAAGGTCTTTTTCTCCTGTTGTTGTGGTTGGCCTTTTAAATCTCTTGTACCAAACTCAGGATGGTGAAATCGTAACCCCCAGTGGAACAGGAGAGGGGTGCTCCTGGTAATAAATAAACTGTGCTTCATCTGCTGGGCAGCCTTTAGACTGTGTGTATATGCAGCAGGGAAGAAGGAGATAGTTGACTGTTGGTGCAAAATTTTTAGAGGAAAAAAGGCCTCACAAAAAATCAAAACCAAAACCCAAACAACAAGATCAGAAAAGGAACCCCTCCTCCATTTCACCCTCATCCTACAAAAGCAGAAAACAACACCCAGTACCAGAAATGGAAAAAAACCCCTTTATTTTATAGTTAAGTGTTTCACAGCCAGCTAATCTTTATTATTATGGCTATTGAAGCAATTAAACAGATTAAACAGAATTAACTGTTGTTTTTCCACTAACATAAAGATGGCCTCTTAATCCCAAATGCCCTTATTTCTAAGTAAATTGTACTTTCATCCCTAATTCCAAGAAGATTGTGGTGGGTTATGCATTTTTCTCTATGCAGGTACTGTTACTGTTAGCAACATTTTTTAAAAGGACCAACTAGCATATGTAACTAAAACCATGTTAAAAAACTCATTAAATCTTAAGAATGGTTAGATAAATTAAAGGCAGTAGTAGCAGACTCCTGTATAACTCAGTACAAGAGAACATCAATATTGCTCATTGAACAGTCTATTCTTCTAATTTTAAAAGAACAACTATTTGTCATGGTTCCTGTCCTTGGGCTGGCAGTTATCTAATTAAATGCATATGAAATTCAAAAGCCTTTACTGAGGGACAGTAATTTTCCTTGGTTGTTTTTAGAGTCACCAGGATGAAAGAAGAATTACATTGAACAGATAATGGATAAATTTCTCCATTGTGCATTAAGATCTTGGATTGACTAATCATCCCATGGTTATTAATCAATGTGTTATCTTATAGTTTGAAATTAGAGGTTCTGTTCTCATTATTGCTGACTCTAGGTAATAATGCTTCCAGTCCTTGATTGCCATGACACTCCAATGTACTGCCTTGCAAAATACCACAGAACTAATCAAAACCAGATCAGATCTATAAAGAGCATCCCCAGTGCATTATGTTTACATGACTCTTCAGCAGGGTGTTTGTCAGCCTAGGCTTCCCAGAATGCCCTCTGTGCTGTATTTCACATTGATGTGCATCTGCCCCTTTTCCCTTCTCACCACCCACACGTGATGTGCTGGTTTATGTTTGCTGGTGTTGGATGACAGAGACACTGCTCGAGATTTTTGCTTTAAGGAGGTGATTTCCTCAGCCATGCCAGAACAATCCCAAGGGGTGGATTGTTCCAGGTGCCCAGTGCAACAGAGACAGAAAACAGCATTTTGCAGTGGTGATTTCTGTACTAAATATAATGCAGTGTTCAAAGGGAGTTTGTAGACATGAATTAGCCCTGACTGCACCTTGTGAAGGTAGCCTGGCAAATTAGTATGTAATATATATATTTCAGCAGTATGTAATATATGTATTTCAGCACAATTAGGCATCTGTTCTGGTGTTTCTGAAGACTTGTTTTTGACCACCGATTGTAAATAAAGATGAAAAGATATTAAAGCAGCAGATATGAGGATGGATTCATGGGAAGATTTTGTTACTTTCACCCCTATAGTGGTTTCCTATTCCTTTACTTCTGCCCTAGGGTCAGAAATCCAATGAAACTGCGGGTTTTGTGCACTTGAGGACCTTCTTTCCTATGGCTCATACTGAAGTTAGATTATTTAGAGAGAAAAATAGCCCTGATTCTGTAATTGAAGCTTATAAGGGCATGATACAGATGCAAAGATCTGACTATTCATGTGCAGCTGTGGAATTGGGATATTAGAACTCGATATTAGAATTGGAACAATTAAGTTAAACAAGTCTTGATCTGTGCCACAATTATAGTGAACAATCCAGAGGGTTATGTTGGTTTCTTAGCAGATCTGTGATATTATGTAGTTTGAATTCAGCATTAAAAAATACACTGCAAAATGTTTCTCATCAGCTTCAAAGACAGTGCACTGTTTAAGGAGCAGAATTCTGCTTCTAACCCAAATTATCATTTAGTGAACTGCCAATAATGATCTCTGCTCAGGAATTTCCAGTATTGAACCCTTTTGATGGCAGAATAATGATGCTGTGAACAGACTCCTATTTCTGGTTTTGTCTACATCAGTGTCATGTTCAAAAGCAGTTAAATAATTCTAATTTTTGGGCTTGTTGGTATGTGAATACACACTTCTGTTCCCTTTTTAAATACTGGAAAAAGGCACTAAAAAGTCATTTCATGAATAGTGCATGTGGTTTAAAGCTAAATATTTTAGAGGTCTAGCATTCAGCAGAGGTGAATAATGATAGACTTCACATTTAAAAAGTGAGGTATCCATTGTATTGGAGGAAGTCTGAGAAAGAGCAAGTCATTATGCACAATCAAATGAAACAACCTTTCTTGTGGTGTGTTGGGATTCATATCATCTACTTTAGCAGATAAGCTGAGACATAGCAGAGATTAATCAGTTATTTGCTGTAATTAAATCACAAAAGTGCTTCATCAGCTTCCTGATTTCAGTGCTCTTTCACTTTCTTATATCCTGGCTGTGCTTGAGCCAACACAAACATGGAAAAAAAATGAACTCTTTGAAAGAAATTATATCCCAACATGTCAGAGCTTAAAACCTCCACAGTATTAAAATTATACCCTGCTGAAACTTATAATGTCCTGGAGAGATTTCATTATGCTACATACACTGAAGTTAGTGCTGAACTCCCAAATACAGTTCACACATCTGATAAAATATTAAAGAAGGACAAATGTAGGGCTTGCCAAGCGGAGGTGCTGTACACTTGTCTGTGCAAATTTGGCCTTTCATGACTTCTCGTGCATCTTTATTTATTGTTTCTGAACGCAGTGTATTGTCACGAAAATGACATTGTACTTGGAAAAATCCTATCAGGCAAAGTCAACCCCCAAAATAAGTGTTATAATAAATATGCAGAAATGTCATTCTTTACATTAGCCCAAAGGTTTTGTATAGCTTAAGGATATGTGCAGTAAGCTAACTATAAAAATAGAAGCTTGACAGTGGGGATGAATGTGTGTGTCAAAATAATATTACTCTTTCTGGGAGGATGGCAGAAAAAATGACACTACATCCACCAGCATGATTTTTATAGATCTGCCTCTTTGCCAGATGTCACCTTTTATAAACTACTTTATAAAAACATGACAGCGTAGTGAAGTTGTGTGTTTATAGCTTGATAAACTTTTGTAATAAAGTTAGGATTGGCTGAAAATTAAAGCCTTAGAGCCTCCTCATTAAGCATTTGGGAAGCTTGCTCAGACTTAAAAAGGAAAATATTAAAGAAATATGCAGAATGAGTCACAGGCAGTAAGTGGTCTTTTTCAGGAGAGAATGGCTTATGGTTGTGTTTACCAGTATGCCATGCAATAACCTTTCCAGATATATTACTGGGATTTTAGAGAATAAAGTTTGCATTACTTTAAATGTAAACACACAGAGACAAAATATACAGTGTGTATTAAATTATATGTTTCCGAAGAGTGCTATGAGGACATACTGGATTATGCCATAAATATCACCCCGGCACACAATTGTTTTATTACATAATAAAGGTCTGTATATTACCCTCTGCTGCACCATGCGACACATAATTCAGATTTTTCATGACATGTCTAATTTATACAGGTCTCTGGCTCTGGAAATCATACAGGAGTATGATCTTAAACTGTTACTAGCCTGAAAGACTTCAACAGTGGAATTGCTATCCCAGAGCAAGCACTGGTCTGTGGAGGCTGGGGTCACCTCTGTGTGCCCCACTAACTGCAGTGCAGGGAGAAAAGTCCCCTCTGGCCTGTAGGAAGGTTTGACAGACACCTTGAAGGCAGAGATGCAAAGACCTCCTGTGTAGCCTCTTGCCTCTTTGAGAATTCCTGTCATACCTCCCTCCTTGCTTCTACACTCAGAGAAACTTTTGAAACTATTCCAGCAGACTTTATTCCATCCCTATCAATCACTGGTGGGGAGAGGCCATGGGCAGTACGGGCAGGGTCCTGGGCACCAGCTGCCATCATAGGGAGGCTCTCCTGGACAAAATGAGGTGAAATCCTCTGTGTGCACATGGATTGCTCGTAACTGGAAGTGCTGAGAAGTAGAAATGCCACCACTTGAAGAAACCCACATTTATTTTGCTCAGCCACATCTTTTTGACAGACACAATTTGAAGTCAAAATCATCCTCTGACATACAGGATCTTCTGTAAAGGATGAGCCATAAGCAAGCTGCTTTTCCACAAATCATTTCTGTATCTGAGAGTTTTGTAGCAATGTGAAACATATTCAACAAATTTTGAAAATACAACTATCCTTTTGGCTGTGTTTGAAGTTCTTAACCTTTCCCACTTCTACCCCCCTAGAGATGCACTTTCTTGTATAACTTCAAACTAAACACAGTTTTTCTCTTGGGCTATGTAGGTTTGCATTTTGTGAGGAAAAACACACACAAACACAATTTAGAATCATAGGAAAATAGGCTTGGAGATCTCCCAAGAGGTAGTCAGTACACTCTGCCATCCCAGGGCAGTACCAGCCTGTGTTGGTTTATGCTGATGCTCTGCCTCTCAAATGTTTGTTTTATCCTTTTTCCCCCCAGATCTTTGGTGATGGACACTCCACAATATCTCCAGGAAAATTGATCCCAGTATTATACTATTAATTTGGAGACATGCTGGGGGAGGGTTTTTTCCCAGGTGTCTTACCCAGCCAGGTCAAATTTCTACAAGCAAACTGTTTGGGGCTTTTTTGGGTTTTCTCAAGGGGTTGGGGTTTTTTTTTGTTTTGGTGGGGGTTGGTTTGGTTTGGTTTGGTTTGGTTTGGTTTGGTCTTTTTTTTTTTCTTTGTTTTGTTTTTTGTTGAGGTAGGCTTTTTTTGGGGGGGGCGGGGGGTAGGAGGGGCAGAGGTTTGAGTTTTTTAATAATCCCAGTTAAAAAAAGAGAAAACTGTTCTATCAAATTTTACTGAGCCTGTTTTGTAGTCCTTGTGTACCCCAAGAAAATGGTGCAGTACAACAGCGAAAGCATGAATGTGCAGGACAACTTCAAGCTGAGCTTTACTTTAGTATTTAGTATGGAAATCAATCTAAGAGAACCTTTTGTTCTATAATGCATTCTAATGGATGGGAGTTCTGCTTTGGATGGCAGAATAGGAAAAGTGTCTCGCTCATGTGATTAATGGTCTCCTGCAGGTACAGTCACAGTGGGTGCCTCTCTGAGTGTGAAAGCTCCCACCACGATATGGAGGGCACAGGATACCACAGGATACTGGGTTTTCCTGGGAATTGTTCCTAATAGCTGAGCACACATGAGCACAGGCCACTGCTGGGAGCCATCTGCTGTGCTGTGTGCAAGATCCCAAATGACACCAACCCCAAAACTCCTGTGACTCATCAGGTACCAGAGCAGTAAAGGAATCACCTGCCCAAGATCAGGGCTGGCTGGGAGGGAGAACATAGCCAAAGCTTGGGATGAATGGGTCTCACAGAAAATAGCACAGACTGTTTGTTCACAATAGCACACAGTATTTTTTCAGAAATAGCACAGACTTCCCTGTGCCCATCCTCTCAGTGAGGAGCAGCCACAAAGGAGGTGCTTCCAGGGCTCATCCTTCCTGTGCCCATCTCCTGGACCCCAGCCCACTGATAGCTGATGTGTCTCTGAGCACTGCTGACTATTCCCCATCTCAGGAAAAATGTAGGTTATGCTGGAGACAGATCTATTCCTTAAATTCTCTGTCCTATGTAACTTGACCACATAGATTTTGACAATGGTAGTAGATTTTTGGGGAAGACTCCTGGCTGTTTGGGCCCAGTGACCCTCCCATGCCCCTGAATATATCCTGTTACTTATGCAGTGCTCTAACTGCTCATGGTAGTTTTCAGACAGTTAAGCAGCACAGTCCTTGCCTTAGAGAAGCAAGAGAATGCTTTAATAGAGGAATATGAGGTGCTCTGGTAAATATCTAAGTAGTCATTAATGGTTCAGATGGAAATAGAGGAAAATTGCATTATGGCATTACAGTGGGCTAGATCTTATGATATATTTTTTGTGTGGGGAGGATTAGTTTTGTTCCTCTAAGACTTCATACAGCTTTAAACATGGGAAAGCACTGCTTTTTACTGCTGATCCTGCTCTCCATGGTCTAAGTAAACAAGTGTCACTTAGCTCCCTGTTCTGAGCTTCATGCTACTGCAGCCAAATGCAGCTACCCTGAAACTAAATAGTTCAAACTTGAGGTTCTTTGGCTTGACCAGTTTTCTGCTGATTTTGTAGACTGAGTGGACTCCCTGAGGAGTCACATGAGCAGTGGGGTCAAGTGCACTGTGGTTTCTCCAGACAGGTTATACTGTGCAATTCTTTGCAGAATATACCTGTAAATTTCTATATTCAGGTGTTGATGTTTGTTAATTAAGGAATTTCCAGATGCGTGGGTTCTCCTGATGGAGGGAAGTTCTTGTGCTACAAGTGGAGCACTTAAACAGCACTGCCTATTTTCTTCTAACATTCTGGCTTTATCTTAAACTTTCTCCTGTCATGTTGCATGTTGTGTTTTTTAGAGTCTTGGCAAAATGAAATCCTTTGTGGCAAATGTCATTTTTCTGTGCTTGATTCCAAAGGGATGGGATTGTTTAGACTTTCATCGTTGCTTTCCTTAGTTCTAAAGAAAAAAATAGGGGGGGTAAACCCTCCATGTTATACTTGTGAAAACAGATCAAGCTTACTGTAACAGCACCAAAATTACACTGTGAATTCTGTAGCCATTTCGTGCATTCTCTGTATGTTCTTGTGTGTGTTAATTTGCTTGAAAGTCAGTCCCAAGTGCCCATGGAAAGGTGTAGGAGCTCCCATGAGCATGAGGTTTAACTCTGGCTCTGTGTGCTTCATGGGCTCCCAGCTCAGCCTGTGCAAGTCCTTCACAAAATGTCCCAGGAGGGGGCTTGACCTGGTGGGTTTGTATCCAAGGCAGGATTCAAAGCCCAGGGGAATTCAGCAGAGTTTTGTTTGGCTCTGTGTTTCTGTGGAAGGTGCTCGCTCCCTGCCAGTGCTGAGTGTCAGCTGTGCAGCTATGGGATTGTTCTGCATCACACACAATGCACTGCCTGTTCCATCCCAGCTATTCAATTCTTTGTCCTTTATGTCTTCATTCTCTGGTCCTTGATGGTTCCTGAGAAAGCACAAAGTGAGGTTTTGCACGTGATTTGGGAAATAGATTTATGAGAAGTTCTGTCAGGTATATAACATGGTGATTTGATCTTTTGCCATGTCTGCTACTTCATTTCTTCATGTTACTTTTGAAAAAAAGATGAGGTTTCTTCAAAGTCTACTTTCAAGTTATTTTTAAATTGCTTATACACAAAATATGAAATAATTGTAAAATAATCTGAAATAAAGGGAAAGGATTACAGAGCCTTCCATTATGTGCCTAAGCATTAGGCATGAAAGATTTCAGCCAAACTAAATATGTAGCTGGCCATTTCCTTGTTTGAATGCTGATTTTTTAAAAATGGAATTCTCTTGCACTTCTCTTGAAGTAACTTTTGGAAACAGCAGTTTTCCATGACTTGTAGCAAGTGAGAACTCTCTGGATCATTGTCGGGTACTCAGGCTCCTCAGCTGGGGTTTCTTATGCTGAGTAAGTTCCTTCTGAAAATTAATGTCACAGCCTACCTTCTTCTGTTACTTTTGGAATATGTTGCAAAGACGAATTGAATTCAATTAGTTTTAACCCACAAGCTCCACTTCTTTCCCTCAGCAGAAAATCTCTCACCCTCTTCATCTTCTCTAGATTTTGGAGATTTTACAGAGGAAGGTTGAAGGCATGGAAGCAAGGCAGCAATGAGGAAATGTAACTAAAGATCTCAAATCTCAGAGAAGGAAAGACGCCAGAAAAACTGTACTTGATGTAGGAGAAAGGTGTTTGATTAACTTTATTGGACTTAGCATCTGACTCAAAGTAGGTCAGCAGTGAGATACTGTGTGGTGGTGTGATGAGATTGGAGAGAATTATTCCAAAAGCAGGATAATCTCTGAATTAGAAAAAGCACATGCAGGAATGGATTAAGGAAGGGGTGTAGGTAGAATGTTTTCCAGAATATTAATAATAAAACTTTTTAGATTAATGTTTCTGGTAAAACAGACAACGTTCTTAAAACTGAATATGGTTTTTCTGGATGAGTATTTAGTACTTTGTGGCAATAAATCATTACTTAGTTAAGAAAATCCTATCAGAAAAAAAGAGGGTTATTGTGATAGAAGGAAAGCTTTTACAAGTGGTTAATTCACTTTTTTAACTTTGACTTGGATAGTTATGAAACTGATCCCAGGGATGTTGTTGTCTGGCATTGCCATTTTGGTAAATACTTGAGTGAGACTTACAGAGATGAACACAGGACTATGCAGGTGCCATTTAGTACCCATCATTTTTTCTTACTAGTTTGGTAAATAATATTTACTTATATTTATAAATGTAAAATACAACCAGCAAAATACTTCATCTTTCCATGTTAATATTAGCTGAAATAAATAATGTTGTTTGTGTGTTACAAAGATTTAAGCTCTTCTGTTTCTGCAGTCTTTGGCAGATGCAAAGTGGGCTTCTTTTAAATAAAAACAAAACAAACAAAAAACGTTGCCAGAAAGTAAAAGAGGCCGTGTAAATCACGGGCACTTACAATTTCAGAATCTGAGGATCTTGGTAAATGACTTCTTTTGACTTTCAGATTTTTGTCTGTGCATGTGGTTATTTTGTTTTACAAAGAAAATTAAGTGAAAAGATCAAAGCACCAATTTTCATTACTCTTGTTTTCCTGACTGCCCCCAAATGATGATTGATGGATGTATTTTAACAGCTTCAGCTGAAGGGTCCACTTAACTGCATCTGTTTTCTATTTTATTATGGGCCAAGGTAAATAATCTTTTTCTTATATGTATAGTCGACCTTTGTTAGGGTTTTTTTGTGGGCAGAGGAAATCTACTTGAAATTCCATTAGTTCCTAAGAGTTGGTTCCTAAGACCATATAAAACCTGTCCAAAAATGTCAACCATGAACATATCAGAACTATTTACCACAGCTGTCACAGGAATAAAAGTTATTCCTCTGTGCTCCATGGTTTAAAATAAATACTTGGTGGTTTCCATCTCTGCAGTGTCTGGCTACCTTGGAAGTGTTGTTGTTCTTGGCCACACGATATGAAGACAGTAATTGTTTTCCACAAGGTAATAATTATTTTCTGTTAATGTTATTGAAGTTGATGAAGAAATATTTAACTTGTGGAACTCTGCTTTCCCAAGTAACAGTAACTACTCCTCTGGAAATACAATATTTTAAATTGATGTACTAGAAATATCAAGCTACTCCAGTATATGTGATTTCAATTTTTTGATGGGCTCCAAAAGAGAGGAACAGGGTTCACTTTGTGGAGTTGTAATTTCAGGAATGTCAGTTACTGAAATTAATTTTCAGATAAACCCGAAAGAAATACAGACAGAGGGAAACTTTGTGACTGATTAAAAGAGTTTGTAGTTCATCCCAGTAACAGGAACTAGGCAGCCAGCTGGTTTGAACTTCCAAGAAATTAAAGTTCAGATTTTGATTAAGGGACTTCTTGGTCTGCAATTCAAGGACCTGTTCATATAAAAGCTCTGGAATTTCATTGCAAACAGATTTGAAAGGGAGAGTTAAACCACCTCAACTTCAACCTCAGACAGAATGGATCTTCTTAATCATTATGAACCCGTGCCATTAGTGCTGAGGTGGGTGATAAATAGCCTGTCTGATGTCTTCATCCAGCCATCCTCCTTTATAGCTGTGGTATCGCAACACTTTAAACTTCCACTTCTTTCTGGTGAGCTGGGAGACCATAGATAATCACTTAAGTGGAGTTCATATTAATTATATTGACAGCAAAATGAATTTCTTAATTTCCCACTATCGATCAGAAGATTCTTTGGGAGGCTGCAGGGATTGGATAGCTGTCTGTTGGACCTGGTCTTCATGTCCAGGAGGTCTGCAAAGTGTCTCCTATATAATCTTTCCTGTCCTCCATAACAGTCTAATTTCTCATTTGATAGATGTTTTGTGTACTGACCAACACTGGGATATGACTTTGTGCATTTAAGGGGTCATTCTGTAAGGCAAAAAATAAAAAATAACCCATTTATATCAACCTCGAGTGTCAGCTAAAATCTCCTGAGAAACCAGTGCAGCTGAATGTGTGTGAAATGCTGCAGATGGAGCTCTGGAAAACATCCCAGCCATGTGAGCAGCACAATTTCTTTCCTAAAGGTGAGAGGCTTTTTAACAGCCCATTGTTAGCAAAGTTCTTGGTTTATTTGTAATTAATCATGTGCTGTTGTTTGACAGTATGTAATAGAACTAGAAAGCAATCACTTACAACAGGAAGCAACTGTCAATTAATACACTAACACACTAATGAATCAAGTTTACCAAAGGTGAAGTGATGGGAGAAATGAAACCCTGAGCTTCTGTGACCAGAAAATTCATCCTTTAGCATTTCAGGTCTCTTCTGGTTTGTTCTTAAAAAGTGGTTCCTCAGTGTTCATGTTGGTTCGTGCTGATGCTGAACTTGCACAGGTTTAAACTTCTAACATGATTGAATCTCACTTTTATAGCTCAGAAAACCTGTGTATTTATTTTAGTGAAAACACGAGAAGGGTCTGAAGCCAGTGCTCAGTTTGATTCAGCAATGTTTTTATTATTATTCAGGTAGTCATTGTTTTCATAAGGGTGAGTCACATAATAAATGTGGTGTTCTACCAGACATTACCTGTAGTAGGTATTCCTAATATTTGACAGCCAGACAGATTTATCAGTTTGGGGTTTCTTTTTTCAGATGTGGCGCACCACTGGTACTTGCACACAAAGTCCAAAATGTGCTGGGATATTTCTGTTTGCAATTCTGGGGACTCTGGGACGGATAGGTGAAAACAAAAGCCTGAGACATTTCCATTTAAGAAACAGACTCCTGGCAATTTGGTATTCTGCCTCAAGGTTTCAGTAACCCATATTTCAGATTTCATTACAATGTGTTCTGTGATGTTGTTCTCCATTATTTTTCTTTCCTGTTAAAAAAAAGAAAAAAGAAAAAAAATGCAGTGGTTTTGTGAGACTTAAGATATCTTTGCAGTAAGAGCTGGCAAATCTCAGCACCCTCCCCTGGAATCTAGGCATGGATACCTATCTTTTGGAAATAAATCCTGCTGAACTGGCATCAGATGCAGTGTGAAAGGGATGCAAACAATGAATCTGTGAAAGCTGTCAGCACTGTATATTGCCTCGTGGGCTGGGGTGTCCAGCAGTGCACAGCTCCTTCCATCTCCAGGAAGGAGCAAGGCTGTGAAATGCCATATATATGGATTCATCTCAAACATGCAATTTATGGATTTGAAAGCTATTGTAAATTTACCCCAGTGTTTTGCATTTAGGTGATTTGTATCTTCAAGCAGGAAACTGTGTGCATTTCCTGGGCAAATCCCTGTGATGTTTTCAGCATCCTGGAAGCAGTCTGGCATAGAGGGCTGCAGGAGTTCTGCTGATGGTGTTTGCCAGCTGTGGACATTGTAGTCAGCAGTGAAACCCTGGGTGTGGTGTAATTATGGTTTTGGGTTTATTTCACTGGTTTTAATTCACAGAGGCACCTGTGGTACTTAGGTTTGGGTTTTTTACTCTCTTGATAGAAAATAAATTTCAATGACATGTAGTTATGTTAGAGGTAAAATGGACACAGCCTTTTACGTTGGCTTGTAAGGTTATTTCAGGAAGGGGTGTTCTTTGGGAAGATGACATCTGGTTTGATAATGTCAGTAAAGTGGCACTTCTTTTCATATTGCCATTGTGTGTTGTGCACATTAAAATATTTGGAATTAGCTTTCGGTTTATGTAAAAAAATCAAGTAAGGTTTGACTCTATATTGTATATTTTTGAGTAGTATCTTTTAAATATTATGCTTTGTACCTTTGCTTTAAAAGTAGCAAAGGCAGCAAAAAACTATTTTATTATTAAAGTTTGTTTAATTATCTATGCTGAACAAGTCAGCAGCACAGCATAAATAGGAAATAATATTGCTTTTATACTTTAAAATATATATAAGTAGCCTTGTAAGTTGTTCTCCTGCTTAAGGCATTTGACAGTTTATTTCTTATTTCCTGAATATTTCAAGATGTAAGCTTTTTAATGTTCAAAAGAAGCAGGGCCATAAAGCAAATTGTTTTGAAACTCCAAGATGAATGGGCGATTGGAGACATCGTTCCTTTAAAGCTCCAGCTGGGAGACTCCATTAAGTCGTGGCAGCAGCACACGGACCCACACGGAGATTTCTGCAGCCTGAAATATTGTTATTGGCAGGTTTCTGAATAATTTCACAAAGGCACTTCAGGCCAGGAATCTTGTTAGTGGAACTCAGTCTCACTTCAGTCCTTATATCTCCAGCATGTAAAACTCAGCTGTATCCTCCTAAGACTCTGGGTATTATTTTTTTATTCAATTCACTGGCTGTGATTGACAAGGACCTCTTCATGAATATGTTAAGAAAGAACTGTTTCCTGGATATTATGTCCTTTCATATCTGTCATAACTAGAATATTCATGATGCTGTTTTTAACAGGCCTCCTATTGTAAAAGAAATATCACGGAAACATGTTCTAGTTTTTATAAAGTCCAGGGAAAAATGAATGCCTTTGGGGCCGATAGGTAAGGGGTTTTTTTAACAATTTAGAAATACAATGTGACAGCTAGCAGAATATATATCAGTGAGCAGAAAGCTCTTAAATATCGCAGTCACAGGCCTAGAATTGATAAACTGGAAGGGGTTGTATAGGTATTTTTGTATTTTCTGATGGCTGTAGTTACATAATAATTTCTTGTACAAATCTCCATTTAAAAATGCAATTATGAAATCATGTTTTCTTTGCAATTTTTATTTCTGGTTGCTGAGAGCCTTTTTTTCTTGTCAAATCCTGCCAAAACGTTGACATGCACAGCCATATGTCTTTGTTATAAGGAACACTGGGCTGGTGAATGCCAGCTGCCCTTTGAGGGTTCAGTGCTGGCACCTCCAGCAGAGAGTTTCTGTGACAGAGAACAGGGCAGCAAACCTGAAAGCCATGACGAGCTGCCACCTCTTCCATGCAGAAAAAGGCATGTCCAACCCCCCAGTGTTTTAAGGCAGGCTGAATTACTTGTGGGAGAGGTTTTCTAAGCAAAAATATTATACTGTCAAAATAATTTTTCTGTTCAATAGAAAATATTTGTTTGGTCAAAAGGTTCCTTTCAATGATAAATAGAAGAGAACATTCTAGTGGAAGGTGTCCCTGCCCATAGCAGGGGGTTTGGAGCTAGATGATCTTTAAGGTCCCTTCCAATCCAAACCATTCCATGTTTCTACGATTTTTATTTTTTATGTTTTACGATTTTTTTATGATTTTGACCTGACCTTATTTTGACCTGCAAAGCAGTCTAATGTCAGTTTGTGTGATTAAAAGACAAATAAGATTCCTTTTATAGTCAGAATTGTAATTTTGACTTATAGTATCATGTGACTTTGCTCTCAGTCAAAGGTAAACACATTTGCTTTTTAGATGAGTTAAATATTTCCCATGGACAAATCCTTCTTATTTGTCTTCCCTGAGAAACAATAAAGCTTCTTCTAGGGAAGTGTTTTTCTAGCTGATTCTAATCACTTGTAGTCCAAGAGACATTATGTGTTACTGAACAGTTCAGCTGTGTTATGTAACTTTGCTAATGTTGGTCCTGAGCACTCTACCTGAGGCTGGAATTGTTAGAATTAAGCTCATTATTTCCTAGGAAAAGATTGGTCTAAATATTGCACGCATGCAAGTAACTCTTCCCTAACTGCTGGATGCCACCAGTTTATTCAAAATACATTGTTATCCTTCTATATGAAAAAGAAGAGAAAAGAAGCTTAATGTTTGTAGAGGGCCCTGAATTGTGTTCTTGGAGAAGCACTGTATTTGCTCTGTGGCTGGCTGTGCCGTGGGCTGTGTGCTGGGGACAGATCCTTGGGGGCTGCAGAAGCGATTAAGGCCCCGTTCATGCCTGGTGAAAACGCGTCTGTCGCCGCAATTCCGTGCAGCAAACGGGGCAGCCCCGGTGTTTTCTTTTATTAATGTAACAGGAACGCAGCTGACAAGAGCACTGTGTTTCACCTGGGTCTCTGTGCAGCACAATCGACTTTCCGTCAGCAGGAGCCGGCTGCTCCCGGGGCTGAGCGCTCCTATCCCTGCGAGAGGTCGGAGCATCCCCCGGTGCATCCCGCGGAGCATCCCGCGGAGCATCCCCCAGAGCATCCCGCGGAGCATCCCCCAGAGCATCCCGCGGAGCGTCCCCCGGAGCGTCCCCCGGAGCATCCCCCGGAGCATCTCCCGGAGCATCCCGCGGAGCGTCCCCCGGAGCGTCCCCCGGTGCTGCGGGAGCCGGGCGCGGTCCCTGCCGCGCTCACGGTGTGCTGCAGCATCAAGCTGCATAAGCTGAGCTGAAACTGAGCACACTGACCTGCAGGTGGAAGGCTCTGTATCCTGTTAGACATCTTAGTACCATACAATCCCCCAAAGTAAATAAGTCCTCATCAAAAAGCAGGAAAACAGCCCTGCTTAGAAGCAAGTGCAAACTTCTTTTGTGGATCAGTGTGCTTAGGAAGGTCGTGCCTGCCTGTCTCTGGTAGTGAGTACAGCTGGGTATTTTCTCTGCCAGAAGGAAAAAGATGTCTTTTGCAAGGGAGAGTGAGATATTTGTTCCCTTTGGTTTCTCTTCAGATGTTTTCTCAGGGCTTTTGTTTTTGTAGGAGAGTTGTATGCCTATGAGAGAAGCTCCAGTTCACTTTGAATGCGCAGTGATCCCAGGGCAATGGGAACTACTTTAGGATGGAAAAGGGTTTTGCTTTGTCTCCAAAGAGGTTTCAGCTGGCACTGTTCTTACACCTCCCTGTAAAATAAAAACAACACAAGTTGAGGCTTCACTTGGCTTGATGCAAGTGATACAGGCAGCACAAGGGAAATTAGGGGTGCTCATTTTGGTTGTGTACCATTTGTGGATGAGTTTCCCACCTTTAAGGTCAGGGATCTCTACTGGCATAAACTGGATGAGATTGACCCAGGGCCTGCAATTCACTGTTCATGTCTTAAGGATGCTCAAATTAGAGATATTAATATTTTATTTCTAATAGCTAATGGAGTCCTAAAGACTTTATGGACATTTTACCTATTTATGTCTCTGATTTTGCATCATAAGTCTCTGGTGATTCATTGAGATCTCAGCACAGGTTCACAAGATTCTTCCACAGGCATCATTGAACTAAATATTAAATTACCTTTTCCTTGCTCTTTGTAACCTCTGTCTGTAACTCCTATGGCTAAAGGGAAAAAGGGAAAACAGACCTGGGATGAGTTAAACCTGGATGCTGTCTGTCTAAAACATGATTAAGTAGAAAAAAAGAAAAGCAATCAAAGTGGTATTTTTATGCCAAAAAGCAGTGAATAAAGAATGCTGCTGGCTTCTGTCTTAATCCATAAAAATCCCACAGCCGGAATGTCTATGGAATAATCCTGTAAGAAACACAGGAAGAGGGAGAATCCACATTGGCTTATAACAATCCATGGATGTTAAACTATTCTCATCAGCACAATGAAACAAATAAGACACCACAAAACCGAGCAAACAAACCCCCAAGCCAGGCAGGTTGGCATCCTTAGTGCTTGTGGTACTTAGTTCATGTGGGGGTTTCTCTTTAGGTGTGCTGCAACTCCATTTCTGGTTCTTGATTGACACAGCAAAATTATGATAAATGAAAGGAATTATGATCTTTTGTACTTTGCTTCTTGTCACATTTGGGTTATAAATTTTCTCCTGCTTTGAATAATTAATACAAGCTAGTATTTACTGAGTTGCATAGTGATGAAAGAAACAAGAATGATGAGGAACTGTATGTTTTCAGTGACGAAATTATTAATTTTTATGTGGGTTCCCTCATTTGGGCATTGATGGCTTAGAGACATGTAGGGATAAAACAATCTGACCAGTTTCACAATGCTTATAGAAGATAATTCACATCCCAGGCAAATGCCCTTTTGTTGTGTCTGTAATGCACAATAATGTCTCTATGGAATGTCAATATTCCAAGATTTGTGTTTATTTCTTCTTAGACCCCTGGTTTTGTGAAGCTGCAGAGACCTGATGAAGTGTCTATATAAAGACATGTGAGGTAATTAGAGCTCTGCTTGACAAGCAGGTCTGTGTTCAAAGTGTGCACAGCCTGGGTGGTTGGGAAGTGCTGACATGGGGGAGCATGGGGGAATAGCTGAAATAGCAGAGAATGGGTGACCTCACTGAGACAGTGAAATGGTGAAACAGGAAAACTGGGAGCTGGGAAGAGGGGGAATGGCATTGAGAGGTTTTGGGCAGAGGATGATGAAATGGAAAACACATTCAAATGATCTTGAAGGTTAAAGCTTGAAAGGCATCTTGGGGTGGGAGCTGTTTTACTGTAGAGTGGCTTTTGCTGCATCTTGTAGACCCTGTGAGGGCATGTCCCACTCCTGTTCCCATGGTGTCCCTGCCTGCAGTGGGGATGCTGTTGGAGAGATGCTGGATGCATTCACAGCTGATGTCCCTCTCCATTTTGGAGCTGAAGGTGTGACCCAAGTGATGGCAGAATGTTCACAGGGGATAGAAATCAGATGGTTGTGGATGTCAGTGCCTTGCATCCAGGCCAGCTGGGCCTCAATTCCCAGGAATATCCTGTGTCCATCCTGAGCCTGACTCTGGGAAGTGTTCTAGTGGTACATTTCTGAAAAGAGATGGTAACATTCATTTTATTTTATTTTACTTTAACATATTGTAGTGTTTTCCTAAAAGTAATGATGTGAGATTATTGGGGCAGAATGTGGGTGGAATGCAGCACACAGTCATATCTCCCCATGTCTCTGAACAGAAAACAGGAAAACAAATCACCAAGTAACTTTTATATCAAATGGTGCAGCTCATCATCCACAATAACAGCCACCCCATGAAATGTTCACCCAAAGTCTGTATTTTCCTGGCCACCATTTTAGGATATGCTCAACAAAGAACATTGAGTATCTTTTGTACAGCACCTCCAATACTGAATAATTAGAATAAGAAGACTTTCAAGTTGGCTTCAAGTTTTAGGTTGTTATATAAATAAGTTCACAGGAATCTCAAATGCTTTACATAAATCTGACAGCAACTATAAAAGGCTTTTGAACATTTTTGTTGCCAAAGTCCCAGGGATTGCTGGAATCTTAAATAGCCTGTTTTAAGCTTCAGTTCAGAAGCTTTTTGTCATGTTTAATAATGTGGTGAATAATTCCTTTTCTGTTCTTAGTTTCCACATTTATAATCCACAAGGATCTTTGAGGCATGGAATACATGCTTTCCAGATCCATAAGTGTGAGGGGTCTTTCCTACCCCAAACTCAAAACTTGTTTTCAATCTCTCTTTGTATTAGTCTTCATCTATGTCTGGCTTCTTCTAAAGGGCTGTCATTAGAAGTTGCAAAAATCAAAAGCTGTTAGTAGTCTGTGGAATTATGTTTGAAATATCAAAGTGAGAGACTAACCCTGATGATAAATACTTTGTAAAACCAGATGTGCAACACAGCTGTATTAAAGCACGGGCTGAAGAGCAGAAGGGTGGGATCCTGGGCTTAGGCTCAGTCCAGGGAGTCCAGCCCCACTAAGCTGCACCAATGCATTTTTAGAGTGAATTGTTCTGCACTGCAACAGGACAATTAAAAGCCAAGTACGTGCTGGGAACAGGAAGCCTGGACACTCAGAGAGGCTCAGAAATGCCAGTGAGCCCCAGGTGACACCGAGTGTTGTTCCTGCTGTCACTGTCAGCCTGGGAGCTCCTGGAGCTGCAGGCTCAGAATTTCATTCCAGTATGGTAGGAATGAGTAGAGCTTTGCCTGGTTTAGCTGTATTTAATGGAATTCTGAATATGAATTGCACTCTTCCCGTGCACCAGCCAGGTCAAGTTTTAAAAGTGGCCTCATGCTAACTATTGTAGTTCCTTCAGCTTTTGTGCAGGCTCCTAAATTGCACCTGTGTGTAAGTGTGGCGTTCCTAAACCTGGTTGTTAGTTGTCAGGGGTAAGCAGGTAGGTTCTCTATACAATTTTCCTTTTGAAATTTGATTTCAAAAGATAGAATTGTTTGAGTATGCCTGATTTTGTGCCTTGTAAGTAAGTCTTGGGAATATTAGGATTTAAGACAGTGTTTGTGAAAATATATCTGTGTTTGAGCTAAACAGTTTTCTTTGAAGTTCCACTTCTTCCTATTCATCATAACCATGAGGAAACATTATTTCTCAATGCACTGTGAAGGAATCATTATTTAGCAAAATCATTTCAGAAAGTATCTTGCTATGTAAATATGTGGAATGATAAATATTCTTAAAGGTACGTCTTTTAGGGCTGAACATACCAAATGGTGGTTTATCTGAGAGAGTTGAAGTCCACACTAAAGCTATCTACAAATTTTAGAAATATCATTCTAGCACACATGAGTATTCTGAATGGCTCTTTTAATCTAAAACCATGGAATTTGTCACAGGCATTCATTTTGTAATCAAAAACTTCAAGAAATTTTAGAAAAATGAAACATAGATTTTTAAATTGCTCTAAAATGAAACTTATTTAATTACAGAACATGGTGTAAATTGGATTTTCATTTTGTGATTGAATGAAAAAGGTTTATCTGCCTGTTTTCATACCTCTTACTGATTCTGCCTCAATGATATTAATGTCCCACATTGTTGAGCTTTTATCAAAAGATGCAATAAAATGGTTTTCTTTTTGTGAATAGCTCTGCTGTTTTGCAATCAAACATCTCTGCCATTTGTCATTGTGTTTACCACCCTCCAGTTTCACTCTTTAATAAGGTTCTTGTATTTGCTGTTGTACATTTGCTGAGAATAATTTTTCTGTTTCAGAGCAGAGGTTTGGTTTACTGTAGTTTTTCTAATCTCATTTGATTTTACAGACTCGTAGAGTGAGATTGTCTTTCTTTTCTCCCCATTTTATTGTATGGCCTTCTTATTACATGGTTCCTACTATTTTATGGCACACTCTCCTACTTCACTTTGCAGTTATTTCCAACAGATTTAGCATTTAGCTGTCCACATCCACTTTATGGCTATGTATAATGTATGGATGGCAGTACAGTGCCATTAATTTTTAATGAATTGGCTCTTTATCTAGTGCTATCTAATAAAGATGATCATCAGAGTGCATTGTCATACTGCAGGGCCCAAGAAACTTTTTAATATTCCTTATTGCATATGCATATTCCCAGATTCTCTCTCACTCTCATTTGGTTTACCATGGCTCAATCACATTTCCATTATTTAGTTGAAAATCTGCGTGTTTCACTCCTGATACCTTGCAACTCGTGTTGAGCAGTAAATTGGCAGAGAGATGTGAAGAAATATTAAAAGTTCCAGTGAGCACTGACTTCTCACTGTAGTTTTATTCTCTGCTTTTCTGGAACTGACAATTACTAACTTAAACTGAGAATTAAACCAAATGAGTGCATCTGTGCTGATTCATTAAAGACTTGGTCTTTCCAATTGCTTGGCTTTCTTACTGAAATGTCTCTGATGTCTCCCAGGTAACTAAAATCGGACAGTGTGGTGAGGCTGGGCAGGGGAGGAGGCAGAGTTGCATCTGCTGAGTTAATCATGGCTCTGCAGATGCGCTGGCAGAGAAACCCTGAGCTCAGAGTAAATAAGTATTTATTCACAAAATTATTTTATTCTGTCTGAAAGCCCACTACATCTGCCAGCAGTGAATAGGCTGAATTTTTTTCCTTAGAAAAAAGTGATATTTCAAGTTCTCAAAGCACATAACCTGTTCTTTGTGCCATACAGGATGCTATTTCCCACTGCCTCTGTACCTGTCTGTGCTGTGCCCGTGCAGGTGTGGGTTTAGCACTTTTAAAGGTGTGAATGAGCAGTTCCAGAGGAGGAGCTCAGTGCAGCCAGAACCAGACTGCACAACAGCCAAACTCATTACCAGCCCACGTTATTCTCTTTCCAGAACCAGTTCCCATGAATCTTGCTTAGCCATGGAAGCGCCAAAATAGCAAGAGATTGCAACTGTGCTGTGACAGCTGTCCATGAAAACATGGAGTGAGGCAAGGAGTTAATTTAACAGGGATCATGGAAATGCCCCTGGATGGGCACAACCTTCAGTCACTCCTGAATTTGAACCAAAGATGGGAATGGAAGCATTTCTATTACAAATGTGTGATTTCTGCCAATGCACAGGTGCATACAGTAAATGTAAATACTCCATTCAGGATTCATGTTGAGGATAGGTCACCTTTTATAATTGGCAGTCAGTATTTAGTATTAAAATGTAATGGGCTGCTGTTCATGTCCCTGAAGTCAATCTCACATCATCTCTCTCCATTCTGATGTTGGTGAGAATAGTAAAAGACTTCAAATCTAAGTGTACATAATTAAATGTGAACCAACCTGCTGCATCAGTTAGACTGTTCTGCTGATAACTCTCATATCCCCCATCATTTCTCAGTCCTTCTTCTGTGGCTGATCCAGAGGCAGCCTCCCCTTGCCTCCCTGCTGCTGTGGCCTGTGGAGCCATGTCTCACCTCCTCTTTGCATGTTTCTGAGGCACCCTGCCCTTCTGACTAGCAAAAGCAAATGAGACTGGACTTGAGGCATGCCCAGAGGGTCACCACCCCCTCTTTGTGCTGAGGGCAGCATGTCCTGGTGGAGGTGCAGGGTCACAGGACACAGTGCTGCCATCTGAAACCCTCCTCTGGCCTCTAGTGAACATGTGAAGGCACCAGTTTTATTTTATTACTGTAAATTCCAGATGCTATCTTTTTCTGATAGTCACATAACTTAATAATTGATCTTCAGATACAGACAATTCTCTTGGGAAAATACAGAAATTACCAGTTGGGTTCTGAGTGTTTCTGTAAGTATTTGAGTTTGTTTCTTTTGCTAGAACTGAAGTGCCATCTGTGTGTCAGTGCATATATAATGTCCCTTCCTGTTAAGTAAGTGGCTCTTAAAACCCAGGAGATAATATTATTTTAATCGCTGTCTTGAATGGATGTTGTCATTATTATTAATGTTGACTGGATTCATAGTGTTATTTGAAAACAGGTTTTGTTGCTTAAACAAAGGCATTTCAGTTCTAATTTGCTAAAACACTTTTTAATTTTCAACCTTCTTTATAAAGAAAATAATAAGACAATTACTCTACTGGTATATTTTCTATAAGCATATCCATACCAGACCCAGCTGAAGTTGGAAACAAGGGTATCTGTGTTCTTCTACATACATGGGATGTGGGGAAGCCTTTTGGTATTTGCTCAGGCTGTAAGATTTTGAATTATTTTTGGTTTGCTCTTATGTTCAGAGGGCTTTGTGCCTTTTCAAGACACTGTAAGATGCTGTGAAATGCTGCTGACTTTTTGGTATCTGCTCTTAAAATAGATGTTGTGGAATAACATTTGGCTTCAAAGAGGCACTTTGTAAGTGAGCCTTGACTGCAGGAACGAGACAATGGCAGCTGAAAAAAGAAAAACACAGAAGTAGTTCATGGATTTCTGGCCTTAAAGAAGCACAGTCTCTCTGGGAACATTTATATTGCAGTCACTTCTGTAGCTGGCATCAGACCTGTACTGGCTTTAGACTGTTTAAAGAGACCTGTGGTGCTTGGCTGGGACAGGAGTGCCACAAATCCCAGGAGCACCGGTGAGCAGAGCCCTCACTGGGCATCAGGGACTGCAGCACCCAGCCCAGGCAGGGCTGAACAAGCTGCAATTCCTGCTGGTGATTCACAGCATCTCCCTTTACATTTGTACTTTCACAGCTCCCGAGCGTGTGGCTTGTGTGGTTTTATCTGGCATCTGCTGTTTCTCACCCCATCTCTGCTCCTGCATATGAATCATTCAGGGGGCAGTCAGGGGGAGTGGGGAACTCCTGCAGTGGTGTTGAATTACAGCTGCATCTAAAATCACAGCCAGCCCAACAACTGGAATTTAAAGGTGAATCTAATGTCTTCTTTTTTATCTATAGTTTGTCTTAGTCGTTTTAGAATGAAAAGGAACAACCACAGTTATTGAATATGGGCTTTTTTACAAAGATACAGTTCTTTCCAGCAAAGCAGATAAAAGAATACCCCCCAAACCCACTGGAATACATTTTCCCCTCCTACACAGCATTGTTGTGCTGTCATTATCCTCCCTGTTTTCCCCTTTTACCTGTTAGTAGTTTAGCAAGGCTGTTTTTATATGACCAGAAAATTAATGTCAGGTCTGTCATCATAGTAAAAAAACTTACTTGGTACATGCCTGTATATTAGAGTGAATAAAGATGCTTTGAAATAGCATTCTTTCTTTGAAATTTTGTTTCAATGGCCAAGGAACTGGCAGTCATAAAGACTGAGGTGATAGTGAAGCTCTGATGATGCAGCTATTGATTTCCATGGGGCTAGGATCTCACTCCAGAAAAGAATTCTTTGGCTATCGTTCTCCAAATGGGAGGAACCACGTGAGCTTCTCCTGCTGCTGAGTATAAAATGTGTTCATTTTCAATAAATATAACCTTGTCATGAGGGTTTTTTTTCTGTATGTTATATTAATTATCTGAACATTTTCCACAGAAAATCCAAAGCAGCATGTTCTCAGATTTCATGGATTCTCTGCAATCTTTGTTTTCAGGCTGAACCTGTTTTAGGGACTAGGGACTTGGTTAGTTTTCTTGGTACTTTGGATGTAGGCTTGTGATGTTCTGGAAATACGTGGCCTTATTTCTGTTTCAGAGAAATCTGCTTGGTAAGTATGTGCTGTCTGGTTCATGTGGAATTCTTGCTTCCTAGGGTTATCCCATTAGCTTAACTGTTATCCCATCAGAAGGAAAAGGCAGTTATTGTAAGGAGCTGTATGAAGGCTTTATCTCTCTTTAGCAAAGAAAAAGTATTGAGTGAGAAAGGTGGAGAAATTCCTGAGAATGCATAGGAGCCATCTCTGACTGTGCAACTGTCCCCATGGGCAAAAGCCTTGATCCAATCCAAGCCCTTTTTAACTCCCTCCCAGAGGCACATCTACTTTCCTGAAATTAAAAGGGATAATTGTGTCAACAGCTGGACAATTTTCAAAGTGAAAATAGATGATTTCATGGGAGATGTAAAAATCTCAGTTGCATGTGTTTATTTGTGTGCCTGATGCCTTCTGTCTTATTGTCCCCATTCCCTGATCTCCAGCAGCAGTGACATTATCCCAGCCAGCATTAGTTTGACATTTCCAAATTAGTGCAAGGAACAACCTACATTACTGTTTTCTTAAACTTACTTCTTAGTATGTCCCATCATCCTAAAAACAATGGCAGGTTATGCAAATTCCTTTCAAAAAGAAGAAATAAGTTCCTTTTCTCTGCGGTCACGTTTCCCAAACCTGATTACTGAGGGTTTTGTGTGTAATTTGCACTCACAGAGGCTCCTTGTACACGAAAATATGTCATTAGTCCCCTTAGACTTGCAGTCAGTGGTGGACAGCCAACTTTTAACTCAAAGATGTTCTTTTTGCAAAGAATGGCACACCTCCCATTCTCTCTCCCGAGGGCTGGGCCGGGCTGTGTGAGGCTCGGTCGAGGTTTGGCCCTGGCTCTGAAGGCCACCTGGCTGCCAGCAGGTCCTGGTTTGTTCTGGGCTCCAGGGGTGCTGTAAATGTCTGCCTGCACACATCAGCTTATGCTGGTTCAGTCTGAATTAGTACAGTTTTCAAATGAGCTGGCAGGGTATCTGATCAGAACAGCTGTGATTTTTCTTTCTTCTTTTCCTGTCACATATACAGACATTTCTCTTTGCTCCGGAACTTCGTCTTAGTTTGTAAATTCTCAGGAGACAAGAAAACCCAGAAACTTCTAGAGCCAGGATGTATTGAACCAGAAAAAAACAGGACCTGCAGCTTTGAGACACTGAATCTCTCTCTTGATAAGAGCTGAAGCCCTGGGGCATACATAGATATAGCCAAACCCACAATAAATATCAATGCACAAAATGTGTCACCAGGAAAGGAACTGAGAATTCGCTCTGGGAACAAAGATCTGCAAATCAATAAAAAGGGGGGAAAGAGAGATTTAATAAGAAAACCTACTGTGTTTCAACAATAGCACCACCTGCCCCACCCAGAGGGGCAAGAACAGGACTTTACCTTGAAAACTCTGCAGAGATAAATTGTGCTGTGATTCGCTCACATGACTGTTATTTTTCAAACTGTTTAAATGCCATGAATATAAAATTATCCTGATGAAAGATAATTATATTTGAGCCTGGATATACTGCAAGGCAAGCACAGTGGCAGAAATGATGTCTTTCTCTTACAGATGGGTGCCTTCAGCACTGTACTGGGCTTTCATTCAGTGGCACTGCCTGTTGTGGAGATCATGGCACATCTGATGTCAGGATCTCCAATGGCATTTTCATGGTATTATTTACAGCTTGCATGCAGTTGAAGGCTTGACAGATGCTTCACAAACAAGGATGTTGAGATGATTGCAGCCACATGTAGCTTATCACTCAGAAAGCAAAGGGAGATGGGGAAGCCAGAGCAAGCAAATTCAGTAGCAGTATTTGCCTGTTGGTCTTAGTCCCAAATTTTTGAGTTTATTAGTTTGAACAGGAAAGGAGACCAACTAGATGCCTTTAAGTAGAGGAGCTCTGCTCATGAAGAGGGGAAAAGCACATGGAAACACTGGGAGAATCTGTATATATATATTTATATAAAAGTTAGGCATGAGTGGGAGAAGTAGAGACCTTCCTGATTATGGAGCTGAATTATTTGGGCTCAGGAGTGTGAAAGGAAATGTGTGAAGGGAGGGAGGTGATAATTGAGGAAGCAGAGTGACCCATCACACTGAGCAAATCCGAGTGTGGAAGTGCAGTGGAGGGAAGGCAAGTATGTGTGTGGAAATGAGCAGGTCTGTCGGGGAGCTCTGAGATCAAAACATGCAGAGTTTCTTATAGACTGTCTAAAATTAGGCATATACGTAAAATGGAGGAAAAGAGTTGGGGCTGATAAGGACAAAACCAAGACATTTTGCTGTTAGTTCTCCTAGGAAAGGTATTGCAAATGTCTGTAACATCTTCTCCTGCCCATGAAGAATTTCCTTCCAGGAAGTGAGCTTGGGATTTGGAAATCAGGAATGCACTCAAGGAGCTCACTTTTAGGGCCAGATTCCTGACACCAAGTCAGTCTGGTTTTCTTATGGGTGATGAGCTTGCAATTTGTAAATGCTCTTGGAAGTGCCCTGGCTTTGTCAGTGGGAGAAGTGACCAGGATGGACAAGTGACCTTGGCATCTTCCCCCTCTCCATCCCTTGTGGCTGTCTTTTAGAATCATTAACAAAAACAAACAAACAAAAAAGCACTTTGAATATGCATACTATTTTATATATACACTTTTTAAAAAACAGATATGCCAAAATGTTCAAATAATTATAGAGAACTCCTGTGCTTATCAGGATCTCTTATCTGGTTGTTCATTCTTCTCTGACCCCTGCCTGTGTGACCTGATTTTTTTGCAGTCTGAGCATCTCCTGGGTGTGCCAAGTTCAGCACAGACCATTTGTGTAACACTGACTTTACAAAGGAAATCAGGGTTCTGCCTCATTTAAACACTTTCCTGTATCAGTAAAATACTATCAGGGATCTAATATAACCTGATTCAGGATTTCTTCTGGTCGTTGTAACCCTAGATTAAAGCTAATTACTTGATAGTATCAGTCAGTCAATCAAACAAGCCTTGTAAAAATCGATATAGCTCGTAACATAATAATATCCTTTGTCCAGGCTCTTTATACATCATCTGCCACCTTAATTGGTACTGATGTAGAGCCACACAATGGTTCAAATCCAGACTGATTTGTTTTAGCAGTGACTTGTTACCCAGCTAATGCGGGATCATTAACATCATTTTTACAGTTACTGTCCTTGGAGCAGCTGTTCATAGTTTGCTTATAAAAATTGTCATTACCCTTTACTTGTTTTTATTCTTCTACTTCTTTCTGGATTACTCTTGACAAGAAGAGTCCAGAGCTAAGTTTCAGCTGATTGCTGAACTTGCTTTTCTAGCTGATATGAATTATTTTGCAGCAATGAAGTTCTTAGGATAACTAAGCAAAATTAAATCTCTTCACTGTGTGACCTCCAAATGATGATACTACACATCATAAGGCTCATGGATCAGCAGCAAGAGCCTGCAAGGAGACTATTGCTTAACTTATTCACATCTTTGCCCCTATAACACATATTAATATAGAATCTGACAGTTCTTGTATGGCCATTTAAATGGGTGGAGGAGAAATTGTTTTAAAAAAATTCTTACCAAGCCCTTTGGATTAACCAGTTTCCTGTCACCCAGTGTGCCAGATGACTGCTCAGACTATAGAAATTGCATCCTCCAAACTTTTCTGTGCTTGAGGAATTTATCAACTCTGTCACATTTAAGAAATTTCTTTCCTTGCGATATGAACATTCCTCCAGGGATTTACAAATTTAGCAAAAGCTTTGCAAATAAATGGGATAAATTCCCTAGGCCAAATCCAAGTCTAGCTGAAATCAAAGGAAATTGTGACAATAATTTTTAGAGACCAAAATGAGGTTTAGCATGTTGCATGTACATACACTGGGAGCTGATGGCTGCTGGGAGACAGTAAATAAGATTACCAAGAAAAATGAACATAGGTATAATTTATGCTGCTGCATGAAGATTACATGATATCTGCCAAATAGTGATAAGGGTGAGCAGCAATCTCACTGTATAATATACTGTAGGATATGACCTGAAATAAGATACTTCATGCTCAGTGAAAACTCTGTGCTAGTTGTCACCTTACTAGGTGCCATGATAGCAGGCAAAAAGTTGTTAATTCAAATCATTATTATTATTATTATTATTATTATTATTATTATTATTATTTTGCATTAGCTGGACATATTTGTTTCAGTTCTGCTAAATGATCCTCCAGACAGAGCTCCCCATTTATCACCAAAACCTTTTGGGAAGCTTTTGGTAGTGTTTTAGGTTTTGATGGCTTCATTTTCTAAATAAATAAGTGTATGTTGTATTAAAATGACAGAGAGTGTCTTGCAGAATCTGGTGAGGGTTGAAGTAGTCTGCTTGTTGTTAATAGGGATGGGATTTATACAAGACATGTGAAACATGATTTAAATATAGATATACATGAAGGAGTTTTCCCTTTAGATTTCTTTAAATATCTATGGCTGCCAGTTAAATAGTAATAATATAAATTATAATAAAACAGTAAAAATGACCATACTGGGAACATGTGACCCTCAGACCCGTTCAGGTCCAAAGTGAAAGCAGCACTCATGCAGCTCATTTTCAGCACTGCTTCCAGCACCTCGTTCTGTGTCCTCAGTCAGAAGAGCTCCCAACATACTCCCATAAAATGATGTTGATTTTCCTTCAAAACACTCCTTAAATATCTCATTTTCAATGGTATATACACAGAAATGGACTACTTCTTGGCAGAGGGTTAGGAAATAGAGCATGCTGTGGAGATGCCAGACTGCAGGTTTTTATTCTGTGTTTCTGTTAGGGTTCCTTGTATTCTGCTGGATTATGAGGTTTTCAAGGAAGAGGGTTCCTCTCTGAACTGCTCTCACTCTGGGGGTTGTGGTCCACCACTCATTTCCCACATTCTGTAGTAATGTAGATGATGAGGGTGATGGCAATCTTGGGTCCATCCCTGCAGTGCCTCACCTGCCCCAGCCTTTGCAATGTCAGGGTAGGAAAGCTGCTGACCTCCTTGTGAGGGCCACTGGCCATGAACCCTGCAGGAATGTGCTCAGCTCTCCTGTGCTGCTCCCTGCAAATGCTGCCACGTTGCATCAGGAGCTCCCTCAGCCTCGGAGAGTCACAGTGAGGAGGTTTCACTGCACTGGCAGGGTGGCCATCCTTGCTCCTTCACACTTACTTGGAGGAAGAAACCCAGGCAATTTGTTTAGATATGCACAACACAGTCCCAGGATTTAATCAGGACACATAATGGAAAAATTCCATTAGATCCAAATCTGAAGGAATGCAGGTATCTTACTTCATCAGGGTCTATTAATTAGATGCAATTTACAGGCTTTAAAAGAGAAGTAAATATAGCGGTATTAGTTCAACGTTTAGCTGTCATAAGTAAAGAAAAACAACCTCAAAATAACCTTCCTTTAAGTCTCCCCAGGCTTGTCTACCACATTTCGTTCTCATATTTACACAGGATGGAAAAAAATAAAAGAAGGCTGAAACAGAATATTGCAGTGATTCAAACCCCTTTCATCTGAGCCTCTCTCAGCATGTTATTCACCATATCACCACAGAAATGATCACACCCCTCAGATTTAATTGGCAAATCCCATTGTTATGAGGCTTCAACATATACTAAAGTGTCTTTATTTTGCAGTGAGCTTGCAATGTGCTATTCTCCACTGAACACAATGAATATTTATATTCTTCCACTCTGGGAGATTCAGAATTGTTTTGCGGGAGCTGCATCCTTCAGGACTCTTTCATTTTGTTTCCCATTTCAAGCCTGGGTATTTTCAGTGATTGTGAAAGTGTCTTGCCAGTTCCTTCTGTCACTGTCAGGTCTTGGTTCTTAGACTGATGCTTATGGGATCTTTCTGCAAAAAAACCCCACTTTTTCTTTGCAATTGTTATTTAACATAATGAGAAACTGGAAGATGAATCGTGACAACAATAAAAGCCATCTTAGGAAAAGTTTTGCTCCATGCAGAGGATATTGCCTCCTCATCCCTGTGGTCCTATGGTGAATTATCATAAGGATAATTTAGAATCTCACCATCAATGTGTGATTTGTGAAGCCACTTCGTTGGTGTAGATGCAAAGAGAAAATAAGCATTTTACGTTAATCCTAAAATTTTTTAACTTTCCTTTGATAATGGAAAAAAAAAGTGCTGTGTACATGATAACATACAAAAAATATTCACACTTATCAATTACAGCTTAAAGGACCCTCTGTATTACGCTTGGGAATATGATTATCTCAGAAGGCATGTTAAATACTGTACAAGTGCTGGAGTAATCCCTAAGCTACCTGCTACAGACAATTCCAATTTTATTTGAATTCCTATTTTCACGTGGATATCACTGTCCTTTCTGAGGGATACAAGGTTTTACTATTGATTTTACGGGTGGGGTTGTCAAGAGTATCTGTAAAGCTTGAATTGATTTAATGTCAAATCCAAAGACCACGTTACTCCTCTGGAAATCTAATTAATTGTAATATATGCAATTTTAACATATTTGTAGTGAATGCTGTTCACCAACACTTGAAACAAAAAGTTCAGCTTCATTTCCAAAGGGAAGAGAAATGAGGTTTTCTTGATAATGATACAGAATTCTTTCTAATTTGCCTCAGGATGCAGAGAAGTTTTATTCTTGTGACTACCTATGGATGGAACTACATCAGGATATTCCATATTCAGTGTCCCTTTTCACATGGACTGCCCAGCATGTTTTGCTAGGCTGGGTGCAATGTATTATGCCCATGGACTGAACCCTCCCTCCAAACAACTAAAATGGAAGCAGGAAGATAATTTGTGAATGTTTTTGATAAAGTCAGTTCTGGAGGAAAACTGTCAAAACTGAACAAAAATAAAAATAAAAATAAAGGTAGTTGGCAGGCATCAGTGTGTCTGCATTGCTGTTGTGAAATCTGGTGACACAGGGACCGATTCTGTGTCAAACATTGTATGTTATTGCATGCATATAGCAAAGACCTTTGATTTTTGAGATTTATAAGAGGAAAAAAATGCAGTAAGACTTAATTTATGTCAGAATCCTTGTTTCAAAGTCAAACCCTGAAATCAGTGCCTCAGAAGAACTTTTTAACTCAATAATTTTTGGGATGGCAGTTGTCTATGGACATTTGATGTGTAATAATAACATGGTTGAAAACTGAAATGGAAATTTTTGAGATCCCTGTTCCTGGAACTCTTTTCCATTGTAGACTATGTGTCACTGTGTTTTCTGAGGTATCCAAGTTATTGTTCAGATTATCTCTTCTGAGTCTTCAAGATTTCTTTTCTGCCCCGAAGTTAATGGGGAGAAGATTTTTAATTACATGGAATGATACAATTTGAAATACTCTGAGGCAGAACGTACCATGCTTAAAAAAAAAAAATAATAAGACATTTAGAAGATTTAGACATGTTTTTTCAGGCTGTTGCATTTAAATGGCAATCCCACAGGCAATTATTGGTATTGTCTGTCTACTTCTCATGGGATGCTTTGCGAAGGTACACCTCTGGCATAATGATGCAGAGATACAATAGCATGCTGTCATCATCAATAATACTTATTTTTCCTTCAGAGCTGATCATCCATACTGACAATTTAATGATTTTCCTTGGAGACTCCAGACTGGTGGAAACTGTTTGTGTATTGTTTAGTTGCCTCATTTGGAAGATGGCTACAAATATCAATATTCATTACCCTGAATGCAGCAGACACCCAACATTAGTTTTAGTTGGGAAAAGCAGATAGTTTCCTTTTCTGACCAACACAAATCACAACCGTTGGAGGGCACAGCCAAGAGAGAGCAATGCTGGGCTGCAGTGTGGCTGTTTTGAGCTGTGCTCAGGTGTGGCTGCCCTGCTCTGCTCCCACAGCTCTCAGCAGGAGCTGCTGCTGCCCCAGGTGTGCTGGGCAGAGGAGCTGCACTGCTGCAGCCCCAGGGCTCTGCTCGTGCCTTCAGCAGATGTTCCTACTGCTTGGCCAATGGGAACTTTGTGAACCAACTTTTCTCTTTCCAGCAACAAATAATAAAGTAGAAACAGCTGAAGCACCTTTTTTCTTTTTGTGAATTACAAATGACTTTATATTGCCATGACCACGCATGCCACATCCTTTTGTTTCTTTGTGGTTTCAATATCTTTTTCCAAATAACAGACCCATCAAAATCTTTTTATTTTCTCCATATTGAAACAAGGTGGCTTTAAAATAGTGCATATGGAATTTCAAATGAAATGTAGATCTCATTTCCATATCACTGTTTTCTTTACTCTTTTTTTTTTTTCTTCAGAAAACAGTTAAGGAGTCATTATATTTTCCAGCAAGCTGTCTTGTACACCCTGAAGGGAATATTATAAGATTAAATGCAGAGTAGCATTCCTCTAGCAAGGTGAATGTTTCTCATTACAGAGATCCCTAGTTGATCTCCTAAATATAATTCCCTGTAATAATGTGAAACTTCTGAATTATTTATTTTTTCATATTAGATCAGGAGTATAATTTCTGAAAATAAATTTATTGTCATGAGCAAATCAGCTTATGAAGGTTATCCATAACCATGGAATGAAAGAGAACAGATGCCGTGTTTTGCAAGACTATCTATTGTAGCTACTTTTTGGCTTTTAGGAGGAAGCTCTAAATGTGGATTTAAAAATTGATGAGCCAAGATTCTGTTAATGTGCATGCTCAGAGTCATAGCACTTTGTGTCTTTACTGTTGTATTTGAATAAAAACATCTCTGAGTGAAGGTCTGTGCTTGGCTGTGACCCCCTCTGCCTGCCCAGCTCCAGGGATGTGCCTGGGGATGTGACTGCAGACAATTCACTGAGCACAGGGCTCAGCTCCCAGAGGGCAAAATCACAAGTGACTCAGCAGTGCCAGCACTTCACAAACCAGTGAGGGGCCCATGAACCTTTAATTGAGTTTTCTCAGGAGTCACAGGTGCCTTTTATTCACAGTCCCAGCTCCTCCAGGAGCAGAATGTGTTGGATCACTGCGTCCCAAGCTTCCAGCTCCATCAGATATTTCCTTGCCTTGCAGGTTGCCTTGTGCCAGGTTCTTGAAGTGGTCTTTGACTCATGGCTGTTCCTCGTGGCAGTTCCTGGCACTGCTGGGTCTCTCTCAGGTGCAGTGAAAATGACAAAGGGGAAATATTGCCAAGTGCCAGGGTGTGCCAGCCAAGGGCCCTGCTCTTGGTAAAGATGGACCTTGCTGCACACTGAGCTTTTCTTGGACACAGCACTCAAGGGGGTTTGGGGAGAATTGAACATTTAAGGGAGTATATTCATGATGGGTGAAAGTTTCTCTCTTGTTTTTCCAGTGCCTCTGGGTTTTTTTCCCAACATGTTCCCCCTCTGTTTGGGTGTACATTTCCAGTCTCCTTGTACTTAAGGAGCAGATGAGGAAGCAAACCCTGTGACTGCTACTGGGAGATAGACTGGGACAAGTTTTGGGTTCTCCTGGCAGAGACAGAGCCCTCTTTCTGGACAGGTCTTGGCACTGGCAGCTTGCATTGCATTTCATCCTCTCAAGGCATCCCTAGGAAGGGGTTAAAAAGCTGCTTGTTGACAAATCACAAATACAGCTGTGTGTCAGCTCATTGGTAAAATAAACACTGGTGTGCAAAAGCAAACTGGTTTTTGGTCTGACAGACAGCACTGAGAAGCCTATAAAAACACTTCCATAGAATGATTTCTTCTACAAATCCTGGCTTGTTTTGCAGAGCAGGCATTTACTGTTCTATATCTGATCAGACACTCAGAAAAAATGTTGCCTGTATTAGGCTGAAGGACTCAGCAGGTGAAGTGTCTGTCTCCTGTCTGGGACAGAGGTTTAAGTCACAGTTGAAGTTTCAATTTACCGGACCTCATGGTTTCCTGCTGTGACTCTAATGGATAATGGTTCACATTAAAAAGAACTAAACATAATTTAGCACATTTTGGTGCAGATGGCTGTCGATGTTGAAGAGATGGCCACCTGGTGACTGTATTATTTTTCACCCCTGAAGAATGGCTGCTGAGGTCAAGTTTTCAATCATTGGCAGGGACGTGGAGAGGAGCTTGTGCTGTGACTCTGTGTGCCACCTGGCCTCTCTAATTAAGGACTACCATTGTCTGCTTTGATATCCCCTCTGCCTTGGCGTACACAAAATTCAGAATGATTACAAGCATCCCAAACTAATGAATGCTCTGTGGATCTGAAGAGGAAAACATGGTGATTTTTCCCTTTGTTCATTCTGTTTTGTAATTAAAAATATAGAAGTAAAGAAAAAATGTTTTTTTCCGCGCCTGCCTTGAAGTATCCTCCTGGGAATTGATATAAAGTTGAAATCATGCCTGAATCATTGCAGCTGAGCTAGAGCAGGCAACTGCAGACCTCCTGTGTGCAGCAGTTTCCTTCACTGACTTTTACATTGCAAAAAATTCTTCCAGGCCATTTGTGCAAGAATTTTGTTACAAAATGTTTTAATTATGAACAATTAAGTAGTTATCTAAGAGTCAAAAATTGCATTTCTTCTATCCTTGTTCTATTTTCTCACTCTGGTAAAGATTTGAATACAAATTCCAGCAGAGGAGTTTACATAATGCATGTGGAAGACCTTTGTTTTTAATATTAAAAAACAAAAATTATAATTTCAGCACCAAGCTGGGAAATGATTAATTATTTGGATAATCAGAGAAACAAAGATGAGCTGGCTCAGATGTATTATGATCCCTTTAGTGAGATTCATTAAATGGAGCCCCTGACTTCCAGAATCCATATCAGTGTTCTCTGTCTTAGGGGGATTAAACTCTGTTATAGATTATATTTCATTCAACCATAGTGGATTAGTTGCAGTTTCTACCTTTTAATTAAACAGCTGCTGTAACTAAACACAAATTTGAATTATTTAAAAGTCCACAGAATTTTAGTCAACTTACAGTGCTTGGATTTTTTAATTATATGAAGCTATACATTTTTTATGATGAAGGCTTTAGTCAGATCAATCGACGGCCACTAATAACTCATCCTCTCCAGAAGGCTGCAGCGTTTTCCCAGTGTGTGAAAGCGTTTCAAGTAAATTAAAAAATAAAGCTATCTAAGAAAAGGCCTATGCCACCTAAATTTTCTTTGTGGCTTTTGATAAGATGTTTGTGGTGTCTTTGTTGTTTTTAAAACTATTCTATTGCCCTAGTGTGTTGTCTAATTTACAATGTCTGTCTCATTATATCCAAGTGTAAGCACGGCAGCAAAGTTTAAAAGGTGGTCGTTGTGCTGGATTAATGAGCATCCTGCTCAGATCAAATCATGGTACTGGGAATGTGTCAAAATGAATATACATTTGGTAGCTTTGTGTGTATGAATAGCTGCTGTGAGTGCACAGACTACTCCTTTATGACATACTTGAAGCAAGTCAATCAGTCGAGTAACTGTTGTCAACAATAATTTGTACAACTGAAATAATTCCTTGCACATGCTTAAGGTTTATATCTAAGACATTGCTTACTTTTTACTTTCTTGGAGTAAAAATGGCTGAATAGTTCAGAGTATCCATGAACCCTATATATCCTAAAAAGATTTTTGGAGCAATTATAGAAAAACTTGCTTAAGGCAAGAATTTCAAGCTTCTGGGTAGCAGCGATGCCAAAGGCAGGTGTGAATCCCTTTGACCAATAAGAGGGAAATATAGAGAACCATGTGAAAATACCATTGACAAAATATAATTAACACCATTAAAGCCAAACAAAATCCAGGTGCCTGAAGGCTGTGCATGAGTTGGAGGAAAAATCTGAAAATTTGGGGCTGAAGTGACCTGATATATAAATACTGGTATGGCCAGATTTGGAAACCATGTGAAGTTTTTTGTCTACAAAGTAATTTGTTTAGGAGAAAACCTCTTAATTGGTATTTGATTATATTGATATTCTGAAATGGTCCAAATGTTTTTCCACATTAGTTTGTTGATAGATCGGAAAGTAAATGTAGAGCTTTATTAAATCAGCATCAGAAAATTTTTAAAATATAAATTATTTAAAATTATGTTAAAAATAATATAATTAATTAAAATCTGAATAATGTTTATATGAAAATTATCATAATTTTAACTTGCAATTATGTTGCGGTTGGGATGAGAGAACCTGGAGTTTGAGAGTTGAGCAATTTTTAGAATTTCCTGGCAGGTTGTACTCATAGCTATAGGCAGATGAAACCCAGGATCCAGAGTCTCAGTTCAGATGTATCAATCCTCATTGCCCTTTGGGGTGACTCTGCACACCTGGAAGTTTCTGACTTCCAAGCTCAAGAACCTCAGGATGTGAGTGGCTTATTACAGAGAGATGAAGTTCAATGCTTGGGTTTTTTCTCATGTTGAAAAATTAACACAATGGAACTCGGGGAGCAGGATAGTCCTTTTTTATCTACCTAAAGGGTTTCCACTTGCCCCAGACCTCAAGGGAAGGACTTGGCTTTCCACTTGAAACAGATCTTCCTCTGCAACTAGACAGGTCAATATTGAAGGATAACAATCCAGAGAACTGAAAAAAAAAAGAAAAAGAAGTAGTTGCACTGATTAGGATAACTAGAAATTCAACCAGATTCTCTGTGTCTTCTTGAAAGTGCATTGTCCTCTGGCCCTCTGACACAAAGGTTGCAGTGAGCAGATGCATCAACTGTGACCAAGCAAAATAATTGCTGTCATCTTGTCCTTGCAAGTTTTCCTGCATTTCTTCTATTTGAACCTAACACCATGTATGTGCACTTCTGTGAAATGCCCTTTGCAGGCATAGACTGGTGGTTTAAATCCTCAGGAGGCCACAGGCTGCCCTTTCACCCTGTTTTTTTAAGGGACATGCTGCACTGAGGTGCTTGTGTCCTTGATGAGGATGTGTCCTGTCCTGGAGCCTAATCCTTGTGGATTTTGACTGCCCAAACTCTGAGCATTCCCACAGTGAGAATGTGAATGTGCCATGGTTGTTGTGGAAAGCAGAGTAAGCCTGAAGCTGTGGCTGTAGCTTGGAAAGTGTGGCAGTGTTTTGGTCTCCAGCCTTTTCAGCTGGGTAAGATCAAGTCCTGTTGACTGCAGTTTTTGGCTGAACTCTGCTGATTTTCACTGCAGTGAGGGCTCACTGGTGTTGGTGAGGCTGTGTGCCTGGGAACAGCTGCCTGGGGCTGCCTTCCTGTCCTTTAGCTTGCCAGTTCCTCCAGAGAGAGCACTTTGTCAAGGGAACATTTGAGGTTTATTTATTCAGTCTTTGCCTGAATTTTCCTCAATTACCTCGTTAGAATCCAACTTGGGAATCTGCTCTTGTACAATAAAAAGGGTGTTTGGGGCAGCAGAGCCCTTCAGAGTGTGGTGCCTGTGTATGATCTTGGTGTGTGTTTTGGCTGAGCAGGTTATTTAGCCTTTAGGAAGGTCGTTTCTCTGAATTTAGTGTTTTCCGTTGATACCAAAAAGTAGCATGAGTGTTTATGTCTGTACTTTTGGATAAAAATCCCCATAGAGTACAATCAATGCACATTTTATGGATTATTATTTGTGAAATTTTCTTTAAAACCTACATGCTAAGGCTCCTCAGGGCTGTAAGACTGCAGTGCTGATATTCAAGTTACATGATCAGTAGCTGTTCAGTTAGGGTTAACCTAATGCATTACAACAAGTGTGTTCTGAAAGGAATTCAAGAAAGAAAAATAAGAAAGAAAGATGACTAAATATTTTTGGCACTTGAATAAAACAAAAAACATAAAGTAATAATTTCCACAGTCCCTGCAGTCATTCCTGAATTTTTAATATTGCTTTGTTTATTGTACCTTTACGTTGCAGTCATGTTGTTTACCAAATAATTTCAGGTCATTGTAGTTGGAGAGTGATGGCTTCCCAGAGTCACATTTTCTAAATGTCAATATGTGGTAGAAACTCCTGGCTGGGTTCTGTTCCTATTTGATTTATTTGATTGTAGGCTGTCAAGTTTGGGGCATTTTAAAATAATTTTTTCAATTGTGAGGTTACAAATGAGTCATTCTGAAATGTTTCCCTTTCAGTGTTTTTAATATTTGGGAAAAATAAATCTAAAAAGGTCTTTATGTTTTTTCCTCAATCTTTTATTACCAGGTCTTAGAAGTGAAAGCCCTTTCACAATTACTTTCAAGATATAATTACAACCCCATAGATATATTTAATAAAAAATTTTAGAATTCATATAAAGTGCAAGCTGGACAGACATTTCAAATGCAATATTATTGCATTAGGGTTATACTCCCTTATTTTGGCAGTGGGACCCAGAGAAGTTCATTTTAGGCTCTCTTCTTCCTGAAGGAGCAGAGATGACCCTGATGCAGCAATCACAGGTTCCCAAAGGGAGCAGCAGAGCTGGGCAGGTAAATTGACACTTTCCCCACAGCAATTCCCAGTTTCCAACATGGGTGTTTTCTCAGGATAGTGGCTGAGTGATTTATGCTGCTGAAGAAGCAAACAGTAAGGGCCATGCACTACACCTCTGGAAAAAACGTGTTCACAGCAGGAGAAGATGCCTAACCAAAGTCACTGATTGTACTTTTAATTTGGTTCCATTTCCATGGTGTTTCCACTTGTCTCTGTGTCAGACACTGTTTTCCCTCAGTTGTTTTTGACACTCTGCTGTATTTCAGCTGTGTTTTCTGCTCCTGCAGCCTTTGCTGAGAGGGATCTGATCACGGTGGAGATGCTGAACAGTGTAATCTCCCAGTGGCATCCTGCATCCTGCTCCTTGTGTACCTGCTCCTCTGTTCCTTGCTCAATTTTCACAGTCTTTACAAAAGCAATTTTCCTTTGACCTATATAGGAGTTTGCTTGAGTGAAAAAGGAGTTCAGATGCCAGATTCAGCTCACTTGTGGCTGAGATGACAAATAGACTGAGAAAGCTGTTACATTTGGGGTTACCATGTGGGAAAGGGTGAGTCTGGTTTTGCTTACATATTTAATTTGTATACACTCACATCTCATTTTTAGAGAAATGGATTTATGTTTGCCATAAGGAAAATGAGAATTGATAACCTTTCTTTTCCCAGGGTACACATAGGACTGTGAAAATTATTCTACTCCAGTGAGTTTTCTGTTGCATCCATAGATCAGGATAATTTGCTGGAATGATTTTTTTCCATCTATGTCAAGAAACTCCAGATTCTTGTGTCTCAGCCAAGCATCTTTTTGTAATGATGAAAATACAGAGGGCTATGCTACAATCATAGTTGATTCTTGGATTTTCTAGGACTAGAAAGGACCTTTAAGATAAGGTAGTCTGTTCTTTCATGTAACACAGTGTAACTGTGGATGCATCACAGAATATCCTAAGCTGGAAATGCCCCACAAGGATCATTGGCTCCAACTCTTGAATACCCATGGTAGCCCCTTCAGACAGAAATTGCTTGGTCTGAGCTTGTTTTCTAGGCTGGAGCATGATACCAACTTCTCTTTAAAGAAGGCTTTGGGAAATTTGTATTTAAACTTCAGTGAAAGAAATTGTGCATGCAAGTAGAAATCTATACCCAGGCCTGTGTAATTGGAACGGTAACATAAAATTACACTAAAGCAGGAAATTCATTATTGTGCACTGTAATCAGGTATGGCAAGCTCCTGGTCATTAGTTTTAACATGTAAGAAGGAGAAATCATAGTGCAGGCAGATGCACAGAAAGAGTAACCTCAAAAAGAGCTTAATTGTACTTGCAATTAATCTAGTACAAAGAATTAATTATTTCTCAAATGATAATGTACATAAAGAAATGAGCCCTGCAGAGGAGTGGTGGACAACAACCAGGCATGAAAGTCCATCATGAATCCTCAGATAGCAGAGAATCATTCCTAAAAGAACCTGAAAAGTCATTGATAAAAATCCTAAAAATCAATTTTTTAAGCATCATGGAATAACTAAAGGAAAATCAAAGTGTACTTAATATGCTGAGGTTGCTTAACACAAGACATGGCTGTTGCACCTGAATATAAAGTATGCTGAAGTCTGACAGAGGAATATTCCTGTAAACCTGCAAATACATATTTAATAATCAGGACATGGTGTTATACATTTACCATATGAACAAACAGCTGCCACATAATGTCCTCACACTGCTGAAGGGAGCCTATGAATTCTTCTTCATCTTTCTGATTAAAGTGAAGCCAGACATGGCCATTAGAACTGTCTGCAAATGAAAGCTTTTAAATATACCTGCTATTTCTCTGGCTCAGATCTCCTCTGGCTTATTTTAATCTTTATCCACATCTTGGTCAGGCAGAATAAGGACATATTTTTTTTCTGTGATGGTTCACAGGTAGTGGGGAACCTTTCAGCTTAAGGAGGAAGAACTGATCTCGTTTATAGGATGTTATTTATCTCTGAAGTATTTCTCCTTATTTGGCATCTGCCACACAATGAAGAATTTTGCCATACATGATATACTTTGATCAGAAGTCACAAAAGGAGCCTATATCTTACTATCTTTCAAGGAGATATTGGAACTTTTGTTCTTGTGAATAATGTAAGTGGTTAATACTACAATAACAAATACTGGCTACAGCAAGAAACTAATGCAGAGTGTAGGAAAAATCATCTGAAAGGAAGGAATAAAAGGAAGAATCATCTTTCTCTTAGCCTCTCTAGGCATTTTTAAGCCTCAGTTCATCATTTCAAACCGCTTAAATAAAGGTAATTTCCAGTTAGAAGAGGGCCAGCAGTTAAAAAGCATAAGCAATATCTTGCTTTATCTCCTTTGTAATATTTTATGTGCTTTCCCTAGGACAGTAGAAGATACATTGTATAAAATCTCGTTTGGCCCCAAACGTGATCACTTCTAAAACTTAAAAAAGGAGAGATTTTTTGTGCTACCTTATCATTACAGTTGAATTCCAGCTGGAAATGCAAAGAGGAACAGGTACAATCAGACATTGTCCTTACGATTTTCAGACTTGTTTTTCAGAACTTGCTCTGCCTTGTTTTATTTGAGCCAACTCTCAGCACTTTAAATAACCCACCCCTTTTTTTGCAGAACTATCAGAGCAAATAGCTTCAGGTCTGGTTGTTTCAGGGAATAGTGCAGTAAGCAATTGTTTTGATGTAATTCTGAATAGGTTCCATTCATAATCCTGTGTTGAGCCTCCTGCCTGGTGATGGGGAGACAGGTCCCTGGAGAGACATATGAGTGGATGTTATGCCACAGACGTTTTTCCCTTATGCTGTATGTGTTGGGGAAGAGATATTTCTAGGTAGGAAGCTTCCTTTTTTTTTTTTGCTAAACATGTTAGCTGGATGTTTGAGCCACACATAAATGTGAAGTTTGCTCCTGGGAGAATGTGTGCCCAATTTACTTTTTGTGTGCCCAAGCATCAAAGCTATTGAGAAGTTAATGGAATGCAGTGTCAGCAGCACCTTTAGGAATGGGGAGTTTGGGATCAACAGGGACTCCACTGATGCATGTTCTCCTTCTCTCTTCAGCTAAAATGTGCTTCAAATGAATAATTGCTATGGGGGGAGGAGGAAAGACTATTTTTTACCCACCAGTGCATTTAAGACTATGTGTGGAGGGTCAAACATGTGGGAGGTTTCCATAAAATTTATAACCACAGAAATACCATACTTATCAGGAAACAGTTAATATTAAAATGCTTAATTCAGTCTTTGAGGTTCCTCATAACACACAAGTCCTCAAATTAGTGAGATATGGAAAGAATTGAAAGAAAGGAAAACAAAACATTACTGCATTAGAACATGTACCAGAGAGGGAAAGTTATACTTCTGTATTCACCTGTAACCTTATCAGGGGATGCCAGACAGTAATTCCTCTCTAGCTGCCACATAAAAATATCTTCAACAAACATAATGATAGCTTCCCAGGAAAAGACTAATCTTTAATACAACAATAAAAAGGGCAAGGAAGAGAGAGAGGATGGTTGAAATATGAGTAATGTGCAATATATTGTACCTGCTCAATTTTAAAACCAGTTGGATCACAAAAGGCACATGTACCCCATATCCTGGGCTGCATCCAGAGCAGCAGGTGAGGCAGGGGATTCTGCCCCTCTGCCCTGCTCTGGTGAGACTCCACCTGCAGAGCTGCCTCCAACTCTGGGGCCCAGCTCAGGAAGGGCATGGAGCTGTTGGAGGAAGTCCAAAGGAAGCCACCAGAATGATCAGAGGGATGGAGCACCATGAGGAAAGGCTGAGGGAACTGGGATTGCTCAGTGTGGAAAACAGAAGGCTTCAGGGAGAGCTGATTGTGTCCTTTCAGTACCTGAAGGAAACTTACAGGAAAAATGGGGAGACACTATTTACACAGGTAAGAGGGAATGGTTTTAAAGTGACAGTGGGCTTAGACTGGATATTAGGAAGAAATTCTTACATGTGAGGGTGTTACTCCCACAAGGAGAAGTGCCTTAGTCTTCCCACTGTCACCAGGAAGCCAAGTACTATTGGCACCCTGTTTTTTTTCTAGCAAAAACCACAGTAACCATCAGTGCTCTTCCTTGACATGCTCTGTGCTAGCAATAGTGCCCCACAAGTGGAGGGGGGAGGAAACTCAAAGTGGCCTGATTTGCATTGTCCTCTCATCTGTGCACCAGCATCCCCCAATTTCTCCCTACCTATTTCCCTGTGAGCATGGAAGCAGAAGTGCTGACCAGAGCAGGGTCTCTTAAGAGGCTGTGGTGCAAGTGTTGCATTCATGCTTTTGCCAGTCCAGACTCTTCCATGGCTTCTCAGTCTCGTGTTTTTATCACTGACATTAAAATGCTGCTATTGCTGTGCCCAAGGTCTCACTCAGAGCAGGGTGACACCTTTTCAGTTGTGTGGTGTTACCACAAAGTGACCCTGAGTCCAGTGCAGAGGCTGTGGAAGAGCCTGACTGCTCTCTGATCCCCACACAAAACCAGCTGAGGTGTCACTGGAGCTGCCTCTCCACAAACTTAAACAGATTTTTTCCAGAACTGATGTTCTATTTTAAGGTTTTGAAAGTGGATTAACTTAAGGATTTGTACCTAACACTGCTTTCTTTTCACTAAGCACCTGTAGAAATGCTCTTGTGAGGGAGAAATCTAATGATCTTATTGCAGAACTTTGGAAGATAATTGAGTTGTCTCCCATAAACAAATGTCTCTTATTCACTCCTGTTGAAAGATCACAAATCTTTCTTTGGTGTGAGCTAGTTCTTATGTAAATTGTAGTAAATAATATATGTATGCACGGGCCAGCTAATGTAGGGCTATACAGTGTTTGGTTTTGAAGAATTGCTCACACTTGGCAGTGCAAAGGCAGAGAGGAGGGAGGAGGAGCAGTTAGTATTTCATATCCATGCATTGCAGGAAATAAAAGTTAACAGCTCTAGTAAAATTCATATGCTAGACAACTGTAGAGCTGAAGAGACAGCGAATCCCAGAGGGTTAACTCCTCCTCACCTAAGCAAAGTAAATTATTTGACTTTTTGAAATGTCTTCTGAAATGTAATAAAATCTGAAGGGGGTAAGGATCTTCATCTCATTAATACAGGGTCCCAGCAAATGTCATTTTCTAAGCTGCTTTGGGAAATGGGATTCTTTTCAGACTTCAGCGAATAGTTCACAGTCACAGTGTATTACTTTAGCAGCACATTTCTCTTCCTTACACATTACATGCAGCACAGTTTAAACAGTAGAGTGAGCTTATTTTGGCTTCATTCCTTTATATGAACAGAGAGAATTTTGATTTGCTATATATTTCACTGCTACTGTAGATTTCCTCTCCATCTAAAATGGTAGTTTATTAAGATTAAGTGCTTTCTTATGTAGATGTATTGAAAGGACCTTTGATTTGGTTTAAATTAAATTTGATTCAATTAAAATGTAAGATAGATTGAAGCACATTTGTGAAGAGAAAATGAAAAAGGCTCCATTAAAGAGAACCAAAGCTACAATAGACATGGAATCAGGAGATTGCTATCAGGTAGGCAGGTTGTGAAAATTGGATACCAGAACATTGCTTTCAATGAAGAGCCCAACCTTGTGGTATCTGGGTGGGTACACAAAGAGCAAATCACACGGCTCATACCCTCAGGAATTATCCAGAGTGACTAACTGGCTGGGTCAGGTCTTGTTAGCATTCAGCACCACTGCTTGGGCACGAAGAGAGGAAGAAGAAAAGAAACATGAAAGGAGGCATTAAAGGAGGGGAATGAGACAGGGAAAAAAGAAGGATTTGTGAAGACTTTATGAACCCAATCCTTTTTTCTTTGTACTCTCTTCGACCCACATTAAATCCAGGCTCCAGGATGTCCTCTGGACAGGGCAAAAGAGGATTATGTGTAGCTCATCTGCACTCAGATCACTGCTGGAGACCTCCAAAAAGTTTGATTTGGTACTGAACCTTTGAGTAGTCTTTCCCCCTCCCATGGTCAGGTCTGTGAGCTGCCACAAGAGTTCAGAGCCAGGGTGAGCAGTGGGTTTGGAGCCCAAGCCCTCCTGTAAAACACTGGTTCTCTAAAACACGAGTGTCAGGCAGCCCAGCTGTGCCAGGGAGGGGTTGCAGCCTGGAGAAGGGAGCTGAGCCTCTCCTGGGAGCTGGCCCTGACATCCTGCCTGCTGAGGAAACTTTCCAAGACAGAGACCTCATCCTCTCCTGCAAAGCCACTGCTTTTTTCCACACAGACCATGTCACGTTTAAGCAGCTTTTGGTCATTTCCAGCACAGACCAAATTCAAATCAGAAGTCTTGAAATGGGAACTATTATATTTTACTGTGAGCAACCAGAGCTGCTTAGCCCTTTGCATAAAGTTTAGAAAAGCTTTCTTTTTATCCCCTTTTTTTCTTTGCATATGTGTGCCTCATTTCAGACCTGGAAATGCATAAAGACTTTTGCATTCAGTAGCATTATATATAGATAAGATATTTTACCATGAAGTCATTGTATGGTTATAAGTCACTATGATCAATGTAGCAGAAATGTTGGTTTAGCCATTTCAATACTAATAGGCCACCAAAGAAACAGTTCATTTTGTCAGTTATGTATAAACTCTCTTCTCATTTACATAATTGAAATTCTTTAAAATGGTTGGATTTTTTTTCAGACTGTCAAAGTTAAATATTCCGATTCTCAGCACTGCTCTGAAGATTTTATTTTTTGCTTTCTGAGGCAGTCACAAATATAAAATTTAATGTTAGAATATTGATTTTAGAAACAGTGATCCATAAGAAAGCCAATTTCAACATTTGTCTTGATTTAGTGAACTGTATTTAGATATTTTTCAGTCTGTTTGTTGAGTAATATTACACATCAGATATACTTCACTTGTTATGTTGACCTAGATCTGATATTTTTCACATGTATAAAGTTATTTAAACTTGCAAAAGTTTTTTCTCTGTGCTACTTGGGACCATTTAATGAGGGTTTGTCCCTAACTTGGCATTAATATTCTATTTTTAAAAATATGTATTTTAAAAGAAGCACAGTAGGATTTTGACATTGCAAAAGGAAAAAAAAAACCCAGTAAAATTCAGTTTTAAAAAGGAGTCACTAGATTCAGATATATGTCTATATGCACAGTGTTCTTGGAGTAAGTGCACAGATACATGACTTTCTTAGCAAAACTAACTCATAGTATATTTTCTGAGTGCACATTAGGAAGAATAAATAGACTGTGGAAAAAATGTATTAGGTATTAAATAGGTCGATAATATATAATGTGCATTTCTGTTAATTGATGTAGCCAATGTAGAGTGTAATAGCTGCAAAGGAACTGTTGTGGTGCATGCTGTGAAGACATATTAAAACAATACACAACAGCAATTTAAATTCTAATAAGTCCTTTAACATAGAGCACTATTGGATCCAAGAGTATCTCTATGATTTTCCTGTCTCAAAGGGACGAGCTGTATGGTTTCATTTCTACAATATTAGTAGAAAAGAAATTATGAGCCCAACTACTTCTAGTGTATGGACTAAACTATGTGTGTACATCATGTTTTGGTGTCAGGTGACCTGAGTTTAATTTAGGTTAAAGAAGATTGAATAATCTTTGTGCTTTTAGTAGGAGCATCTAAGTAGCAGTTCCTGATAGTGCAGTGCTGATAACGACTTTAAAGGGTCTTTGCTGATTAAAAAGCAGTTGTGCATGGTTCTTTTAAACAACTCTATACTTACCTGCCCGTGTAATCTAATGCATTTCAAACATCTGAGATGTTCATAGTTTTTGACCTCAGTAAATGTAATAGCAATGATAAAGAATTTTTTCAATTACCTGAGACTAAAGCTTTGTGGCTAGGAAAATACAGTGGTACAGTAAGATACAGTATTTGTGGCACAGGAGGAAAAATGGGCACTGAACAAGGAGAAAGGATAATAAAAGGTAAACATAAAGGATGTTATTTCCCATGTATAATTCTCTGGACAATACTGTATCTTAAAGAACACAATGCCCAGAAGCAGTGATCACAAATTAATCAAATATCACCTGAACTAGGGCTGAAAAGGACCAAGTTAATAAAGCAGAGAGTGAACAAAAAGGAAGGATTGCATGGGAAGTGTTGTTTGTCTACTGGAATACAGCAATAAAGATGAGTGTTTTAAAATTTGCAGTAAGTTCATATCTCACAAAGAAATACTATGTTTTTTTTAGTTCATATATTAAAAAAAAAATAAATCTGCCTTTAGGGATTTTTACTGTAAAACCAAAGAACTAATCCTTTTATAGTATCACCATAAAGGAAGCCTCCTAATCCTTGTCAATGACTGTGTATTCAGTTATTGCATCAGTTCAGAATCTTTTGACAAATTCCCCTGCAGCCAGACTTGTCTTGGAGCAAGATATTCTTGGATGTCTTGAAACAGGCTGTAGGAAAGCTGCTCTTTCACTGTGAGATACTGTATAGACTCTTAGAAAGTTCATCTAATGAATTTCGTTTTATACTGAGGAACTCTTGCTACTTAGCTGTCACCTCCCATTTGTCTTGATTGTACCAGTGCAAGACTGAAAGTTCAAAGGTGTGTATCAGAATTTAGAGCAGTGGCAATTGCTGGAGCTGAGTTTAAGGCAGACCTCCTGGCAAGATTTACAAACATGTCCTGGAGCTCACTTTTCACACCCTTTAAATCATTAATAATTAGATATGTTGTCTGGGAAAAGCTAAACTTAAGAATAATTTGTGCAGCAGATGATCTTTCCTGTGTTTGACCCCATTTGCTTTTACTGAATGGCAAGGGTTCAGCTGGCTGAATCAGTTTCAAGGAGACAAAAGATAATTTGTGCTGTAGCCAGTGCAAGGTGACAGTTTCAGTCCCACTCCAAAACTAAGGCCCATATCCATATTTGATTTCACAGGAAAAGTGGCCCACATCTGCTGGAAACATGCCTGGTAGTAGCAAGTCTGGACAAGAACTTTCTGGCTTGCACAAGCTAATTTTCAAGCCTATGATACTCCAGTTTGGAAGGAAGGGAAAGGGCTTTGCTGGTCTCTGACAGTGCTTGCCCAACAGAGCTTTTCTGCTTTCTGCAGCCCTGCAGATCTGCAAGCTGCCAAGCATTACCACCTCTGTCTCCTTTTAAGAAAGAGCTGATATCACAAGTGAAGGGGAACAGGCAAGTGCCTTCTACCCAGAGAGCAGCCGAATGGAAGAGATCACCATGGCAGCAGTGTTTGTTATTAAGTGCAAAGCCACTTTTCAAGCACTTTCTTTACATACCAGCTCCCCAACTGGATTCCTTTCCCCCAAAGGTGGCAACTCTATTGCAGGCTGGCTGCCAGGCACAGGAGCCTGGTTCAGAAATGCATCACTGAGGTAGCTTTGAACCCAATAAAAACTCTGCCTTGTAAGGTCTGTGCCACAGGCTCCAGGCTGCTGCAGGGATGGATGTGGACATGGTTTATGGGAGTGGGGTCAGTTCACACCACTGATGCTTTGCCTTCCCCTTTCTGGGAACAGGGTTTGGGTTTGTTTTTTTTTTTCCCTTGTCAGTGCCTCTTCTTTTCAGTGAGACACAGCAGGGAATAAGCTCATGAGTGAGACACCTTAGGAGCTAGCTACATGAAATGCACTTAGATTCGTCATAAAGTCCTGGAACTGCAATAGGTTTGAGATAATTACACCACTATTATGCTTGATTGCTTAAATATACTTTAAGAATTCATAAACAAGCATAGACTCCTCATGAAATAATAATGAAATAAACATGGCAGATGCAAATTTCCATTTCAAATTTAGATGAGGTGCCTCTGAGTCCAGTTTGTCATTAATTTTACTGAAATACAGTATATGTAATTTGGCTATTTAGATGCAACATGCTTCACCATGCCCTCTGGCCTGCTCTGTAGACATTGTCTGAAAGTTACACTGAGCCCTCTGCATCTCATGGCATGTTTCAGGAAGATTCTGCTGCATCTGTATCTGTTATATTGCTGCTTCTTAGTTACTCTTGAGCATTTTATAGGCTCAGACTTCAGATTGATGCAACGGTGCAGCCTTGAAGGGCACAGTGGTGGCTGCCCCATCCCTGCAAGTTTCCAGGGCCAGGTTAGATGGGGCTTGGAGCAGCCTGGGATAGTGGAAGGTGACCCTGCCCATGGCAGGGATTGGAATGAGGTGATCCTTAAGGTCCCTTCCAGCCCAAACCATTCTGTGATTCCATGAGGTGTTACCAAATCTGCAGGGAAGGGATGGGTCTCATTCTGGCCATGCTTGCAAAGCCTGGGCCAAAACACAAAGCAAAGAGCTCTTTGTCTCCATCCCTCAGTGTGGCCTTTGCTCACTAATGAACCTTTTATTTTAGCTCAATTAATAATTGGAGTAACAGGAACTTAGCAATCACCTGTATTTTTTTACCTCCTCAACAGGTTCTACATCTGTCTCTACTTCCTGATCTCTTCTGTGGCAGAGAGTGCAGTGAGCTGGCACTGGAATTTAATTTTTTCACTGCTCTCTGGACAGCAGAACCAAGTCTCTTGGGGGATATAAAAAGAATATAAAATGCCCCCTCTGTTGTGCTAGGAGTGCCATGTCTTCTACTGGCTGGGGTGCATCTTTCACCTTCAAATGTCTTTATTTAAGGACACCACCATTTTGAGCAAAAAAGGCAAAAAATTGCATAATAACAATACCAGAGGGAAAGCAAGCGCAACACTGATCAAAGAAAACTCAAATTTAGTATTTCCATGTGAGTCTTCTTAATATCTGAATTGAAGCTGATAGAAAGAGAAAGTGCACTGCTCTTTCTATTTAAAAATGAACAGTACTGTAACTATTCCTTTTTATTTCAAGGAAGGAATATTTACAGTGACCTAGCGTTTGAGAGCTCTTGGCAAAAGCTGTTTTCTTAAAACAGTAACTGTATTGCCCAAGGAAAATAAAAAGGTTAAGTTTCTCAGAGAAACCCAGCTGAAATGTGTTTTTGCTCTAACAAGCTTTCTGCATATTGGTGAGCAGAACCAACAAACTTATTGGTTGAAATTTCCTAGGAAGGACATGGTGTTGGGAGAAGCAGGTATCCATCACCCGTGAGTTATTTTAGTAACTCAGTGTGCTTTGCCTCTGCCAGAAACACAAGACATGGAGTTCACCCAGGGATTCTTTAGATTTACCAGTGGTTGAGAACAAAAATTACAGGTAATTTTCCTTTCATCTCTTCTTTCCCATTTATATTTCAAGGTCATCATCATCCCCTTAATATCAGGACCCCTCCCTGGAGCAATATGCGAAGATTACTCTTATTTTCTTGGAGGTAATGCTATGAAATTACCTATAGGCTTTGGGTAATTTACAGAGTCATGTGGATGGAATCATATTTTTCCTAGAGAGATTGCCATCTGCCAGTAGACTGCTTTGCTGCCATGTTGGACAAGGTTTACTGAAAACTCTCAACAAGCATTTTTTAATCTGCTTTAAATGTAGTATTTTTTAAATGTATTTTCATGCCACCTTGATGTGTAGTATTTAATTGCCAAGTATAAGGGCTGACTTCATCCCATGAGGATTGTGAGATCTTTTAAAAGTTATAGTAGGTTTTAAAAGGGAGGAAAAAAGACAACTGCTGTATTTTTTAGTAAAATTTGCCAAGTTTCGTTTCACATTTTAATAGAACATTTACATCTAGTTTTTTACCCTCACAATCAAAACAAGCTGGTGCCAGTATTCACCTGGCAAGTATTTATATAGCAATTAGAAACTGATAGAGAAAACTCTCCCCTTGCTAGTCAAAGGAGTGCTATTAGAATATAGAAAATATTACCCTCTGTGTAGTACATTTTGCATCTATTCACCTTCAGAATGTTTTTTTTTCCATTTTATCATTTCTGATTTCCTGCACTGATTTCAGGAAAAGTGTGTATAACCTAATGAATAAAATGGGTATTCATGTTTAATAATGGTTCTGTATAGCCCCAGCAGCATGAAGTGTTGTTAACAGGAAAGGTTAATGAGAAATGAAGTTCTTTGCTGATGTTGCATTGCTAAGTTAAGGACAGAAGAAAGAAGTTGAAGTAAGATTGCTTCACTTTTCTGTCAAATATCTTAATAATGGGATTCTTTCTTTTCTATGGGGATGTAACATGGGACACATTGCATTAACATTTTGAGGTATTGACTTTAGGGTCATTGAACACTACATGGTCCATAACTAAAAGCACTCAGTGAGACACAGCCTAATACCAATATTTTTAATTGGAACAGGACTTGTTTGGACAAAGAGAAATGTGCAAACTAAATAACACTGATTTTTTGTCCGTAAGGAATTGTGCATCAGCCTCCATTCAGGAAACTCTGCAAACTTGGCAGAGAGGCCCTATTTAGTCACATTTTATTGTAGGCAGGAGTGCTGAGTTCTGCTGAGTGAAAGTCATTGCACTCTGTTACTTTCTTTTTGTAATATATGTGATCCATGGCATGGATTGACATTGATAATTTTCATTTCTGGTGTATATATACAGATTGTCTCTTTTGCACACACACCCACACACACCCTCACACACATTCACACACACACACACCCCTCTGGTTTTGATTCTCCATTATCTCCCCAACCATTACAAGAAACTGCTATGAATGGAAATTGGTGTGATGCTGTGTAGAGACTGTCTTGGCCAGCCCAGGCACAAGGAGGATGTGCTGGCTTCATTTTAACATCCTGACCCTGCAAATGAGGTGATGGAAGAGGCTCACCAACTGAGCCAGGAGTGTGGAGAGGAAGGGGAGTTAAACAAGGTGGCAGCAGCTCCCCGTGCTCTGTGACAGGTTTTTGTAACACTGGGCTTTCCCCAGCTCTAATGTAACACACTGGAAAGGTGTCCAGGAGGTAATTTTATGGCTGGATTTCGCTATGTCTAAGGAAGTATTTTATTTATTTATTTATTTTTTTTACAAGAGAATGTTAAGGCCCTATTTCAGTTTTCAAGGCACTTTGAACTCTCTGAAAAGGACCAACTGAGAAAGGTCCCTAGCAGTTCAAGTTAAAAGAAATGAAGATTGTAGTTGCTGTGACCTTACTACTTTAGATAACTTCTTATTTCAATAGACTTAGGTATTAACATGCTTTTGTGATACCCTTCCAGATTTTGAATTTCACTCTAGGGTCATATCAATTTTTTAAAAGTGAATTTACAAATAAAGTTGTGTGATTCCAGGGCATCCATGGCTCACTTCATGCTGGGCAAGACATCAAAAGAAATTGGTCAGGTTTCCAGCAATGGCAAACATTTATATCACTTTCCCTATAAGAATGTGATTAAAGTAATAATAATGGGGTTTTGCCCAAAGCACTCTGAAATTCTTTGATTTAGCATATCTTTGCAGTGACATATTTGGCTTTCTCATCATGTCCTTTATGCAGATTAAAGGTAGACATACCCTGAATGATTGATCAGATGGAATCTATACTCTTGGAATGTATAATTTTAGCAGCTCTAATTTAGCAGCCTCTGCACGTGTGTGTTGATGTACATACAGGTATTTATAGCTAGCACACACCTCTGCTTTTCTCTGTGCCCTCCTGATGCACACATGGTAGATTCTCTATATATCCTGCTTCACTGGATACTCTCCAACTTTCTGTCTGATAGCAGACTGTGTCAGATTGCTCTTTAAAATATCTGCATGCCACAGAGATTTCATCATCCCCAGCCAAGTGAGGGATTTCACTGCTCAAAGGTGATGCTGAAACCCAGGTCAGGGACCAATTTGAGGTACAGTGTTTTCTAACACACCAAATCTTAGCTTGAGCTTTTCAACACTTTAGCAGAAATTTCTAACAGTCTTTCTGGACCTGACAGATGTAGAGAAAATGAAATTGTCACATTTCCATGTAAAGAGATTACTTTGTGTCCTTCCTTCTCAACCAGGCTTGTTGAGATGGAAATAGTCACAAAGAGCTGTATTCACAGAGGCTGCTGGTTCTAGAGAAATGGCCCACAACAGCTCTGGATGAACATCAGAACAACCATACCAAAATCAGAGAAAGAGATTTATCAGCTGCACTCCCGAAGATGAAGAGTACAGAACAAAGTAAAGCAAATTGATGAGCAGTTGTTGTGAGTTACTCATTTCAGGAGCTTCTGCCAAACTGCCCAGGCACCTGTGAGGTGGGAGATTGTGCAAACCCCCTGTCCCTGAGGGCTTTCCAGCTGGTGGTGCCTCTGTGAACACCCCTGGATGCTGCATGGGATTCCCCAGGACTGGGCTCTCTGGGGCCCACTTCACAAATGCTGTTGAAGACTGTCAGTGTGATAGCAGCAAGAAATTCAATACGATAAAAACCCACCCAGATTTTTGATGCAATGTGTTTATGGGAGCTCAGTGCACTTTTTAACCAAGAGGTGCAATCCTCCTTTGGATGGAGTCACAGTGGCTTAAAACCTTGGGGGTGTTGTTTGATAACCTTACTCTCCTCCTCATATGGAAAATGTGATGTTTTAAAAACACATATTCGCTCTCCTTGAGCTACCAATGAACCCACAGTCAGAACAGTCCAAGTTTCTGACAGCAAACAAGGCCTAGTGGAGCAATGCAGTTGTTTGAAGCTTTTTGTGAGCAAGCATCATCCTTTCATCTTTCTTTACTTGCTTCCCGAATCCCTGCAATTTGCAATGTGTTTACTAAAGAACTGGGGTTACATGGCCGTGGTTGGAAGCTCTGAAAATTAATTGTGCTGAGCAATCTCTGTATTTGTTTTCCTTTTGAGCCTGTAACACAATGTTCTGCTTGGGTCCTCTGAACACGGCTGCAGTCGACTTTTAAAGCAAAATTGCTGCCCCTCTTATCACTGTAGCACCTAACTGTTCAAAAGGAAGCTGCCAGAACTAATTTGAGCTTTTTCCCTAGGAGATGTCAGCTGGCAATCTTTGCTTAAACACTCTGAATGTTATTAAACTTGGTCTTTATTTCATTTTTAATCTTAAAATTAGGCAGTCCAGCTTTGAATCTATTCCTATCAAGAAGCAAAGATTAGGTCTGTGTCTCGAGCAGTCAAACAGATTTGTCAGCTGCTGTGTAGCTGGTCAGGCAGTCCAAGTTCTGTGTCATTATTAACCATCTGGATCATGAATTAGTAACTCTGAACATAAATATACATAATACATACTATATGTGTAATTTGTACTTGGTAGGTAAAATTCACCCAATGAAGATAGCACTGCTGTATCCTCTTTGCTTACAGCTTTAGGAATTTATATTGTCAATTGTCATGGAAATATCTGATTTGCACATAAGATTCATGGCAGCAATGGGATACATGTTCCCACTTAACACTCACAATGGAAATTCAGTATTGCAGGGGTCTTGCAGTGTCATTTTACAGAGGAATGAATTTTCATCCTGTGTCTAGTTCATGTAATGGTGTAAGCAAAGATTAATTTGACATGTCAGAAGTTGAAAGGATAGCTACATTTAGGACTATAATCTTCCCTTATAACATATTAATGATAGTTTTATATCTCTGTCAAAAGGAAAATGTACCTCTTATTACCCTTAGTAGTAGAGTATATTTTATTTATTTTATTAGTAAGACAAAGGACACAAGATGTGAATTGGTATTTCAGCCAATTGTCTTAAAAATTACAGAGTGTAAGGGTATAATTTCTACTTTCCAAAATGCTGGCTGGATTTCTTAATGATGCCTAAAGGTTGTGGTGGCACTTGGAGAAATTACTGTTATGTCTCTCACTGCTGCCCTTTAGCATGAATGAAGCCAGAGGCCTAACTGTAAAAGTCAGAAAAAAATACCAATCCATTAAATTGACTATTCTGTTGTCACTGCTGGAGATTTAACTGATGTCTTTACTTCTTTGTTGAAAATCATTGGTTTTCTATAGTAGCTCAGCTTCTTACAATAGGTGATAAAGGCAGAATGCTGAGATAAATTCAGTCATTAAAGGAATATTTACTTAACACCTTAATGAATCAAACTATATTTGAGTATTTCAGATCTAGGCTATTGAGAACATTAATCCCAAATTATTTTCAAGTTTTTTAAGAAGATTGAGGTAATGTCACTTACTCTTGAATGGAGCTTTGTAGAATGTTGATGTGGCTGGCAGGAAGACTCGGATTCCAAGGTGCACAAAAACATGATACTGTGCAATCAGCTTCATTTTCACTGGAATGAAAAGATCTTTTGAGAGATTTTACAAAATACAAGTGCAAGTAATCTGCTGCACTTCAAATTTACTCAGTGCTTAGGGCATTCCTTTGGCATGAACCAGATTCAAGCTACTGAGAGAAACAGCAAAGAGATTTGAAGTTAGGTTTTCTGCATCCTAAAGGAGTTTTCTGGTCTTTTTTTTCTTTTTTTCTTTTTTTTAAATTTTCCTTTCTTTTTGTATGTTGACTGCTAATACATTAGTTCTACATGTGGGGCATGGACTATTAAAGGTGAGGTGGTTTTCTGTAGTCCCTTGGTAATGGTCAAACAAGTTTTTTAAAGTGAAGTGTGTTCAGATGAGCAGCTTTGCCCATCCCTTGAGGTCTTTCCAAGCTGCCTTTGTTTAGAGAACTTTAATTTCCACACTGCTGTGCTACAGCCCCATGACAATACAATGGCTTTGGTGAGGAGCTGCTGGTTCCCTTCAGCTCATTCAGCTTCCTCACAGAGCTTCTCTCAGATAATTCATCTTCTGGCATGTCAAGCTGCAAATCCATGGGATCAGCTGGAGCACTGCCTCTTTGCTCTTTGGGCCTTGAACCTGTGGTTCCAAGCTATTAAGGAAAAGAGCACCAGGGATGGGATTTTTTGGAAGTTGTCAGGAGGCAAAAATTGCTTTTCAGATCTCATGCTCACTCTGTAGCTGATCTGTGTTTTTGTGGGGCATGAGGAACTGTCTGCAGTGGATGGTGCTGGAAGCTGGGCAGATCTTCAGTAGGAAGCCAGTAATATCAAGTAAGCTGGAGAATATTTATGTATTAGAAATGCTCGTGCTTTCTGGTAACTCAGAAAGGTGATGACACCTGATCTGAGCTGGTTTCGTTTTCCCCCTTTCTTTGTGCTACTGCCTTGTTTGAGAGGAGATGGCTTCAGAAATGTGTCCCTTGTAAATGCATGTTCTAAAATTCTGTCTCTGGTTTGGTCCCTTTCAAAATTGAATGGGAAACAGTTAATAGAACACTTGATAAAATTTTAGGTTTTCTATTCTAAAAGCTTTCCTCAGGCTGTCTTATGATTTTTAAGTGGCACATTTCAGTGGCTGATTATGCTACTCGTTATGCAGTACATAACTTTTAACAGAAAAAATCTATTACATGGCTCTAAAAATGCATATGGGCTCTGCCCTTAGCTACCATACCCACCTCACAGTCAGGCCACATCAGTTAATATTAAAATCCTGGTAGTTTTATATTTTGTGGATTAGATGCTGATAGTAGAGAAATGCTGAGCTTATCAAGGTTCTTGTTTTGCTTTATGAACATCATATAATCTGTGAGAAAGGAAAACCAGTAGGTCAGTAAGAAACAGGACTGGCCCAAGCCATGTTGGCTGAAGTGGGCAGTGTCCAGTTTGCTGCTGCTGAGGGGCAGAGCCATCATGGGACAAAGGGACACAGGATGAGCATCACCCCTCCCTCAGAGCTGTGACTGCACTCTCTGGTCTGAATCAAAGCTGGAACTCCACCAGGTTACAGGCTGCACAAAAAGAAGTGATTTAGAAAAGACTGAGAACTAAGTAAGTATAAGAAGCAAATATGGCAGGAGAACAGGGCATGGAGGGAAGATGTCGTTTGGAGAAGATGGCAAATGAGTGGCAGAGCTCAAATGCACTCAGGCATCCTGACATCCACACTGACACTCTATCCCTTCACTGCATTGCTTGTGAAAACATCCTGCCCTGAAAAATGGCACTAGGTGCATACTGAAGTAACCTGTGTCAAGCTAGATGTTTCATTTTATTTTCATTTATAATTCAGGAAACACATTTTGCAGAAAAATGTCTCAATGCTCACAGTCATTACAAGCAGTGTGTGCTGCAGGAGGCTCATCTGGGCAGAGAAATACTGTGCTTACCCTCTGAATCTTTATTACAGCAAACTTAAACAACAACTTTAAGCTCTGAATTGAATATTTGTGATTAAAGATATGTTTAAAACTGGAAGAGGCCAGGTAAATAGAATAAATATTTTCATTGAGCAGGACAGGTGATGCCATTGCCATCTAAATATTTAGCATTCTTTTTCTGACATGTTCTTCTGACTGCAGTGACACCTACTGAGATGAAATTGGGTTCCTACTTTACAATATCCTTTTTTCTAATTAATTGCCTATCTGTAATCAGTCAACCATGGCTGCTGTTTGCAAGCAACATCTCCTGTACAACTCTGAACAAGTGAATTAATGCCAATTAATTTCCAGTTATATTATTTAAGAAAGAGAATGATAGTTGGGGCAGCAGTGTCTCTTGCTGTCTGTATGAATAGTCTCTTGAGATCCTGATGTCCAATGAAATACAAAGAAGCAGATGGGAGGAGAGCACCATCATATGCTTGATGAAAAATGGTGTTTGGTGATTGAGTGCCCTTCTCATGAAGGGAAGCTGGAGTGCTGGGTGTCAAGAGGAACGTTTAAAGCAATGATACCATGGGCTGAAAAAGGAGCATGACAGTGCATAACAAAGGCTCCCCTTTGAAAACAGAGATGCATTAATAGTCACATAGTGATGTTGGCCCTTGCTACAGGTGATCTTTTTAGGGAGATGTTTAGATATTTTGAACTTTCACATATAGATTGAAAAAGGGTATTACTCGCAGGGGTCTTTATTCCTACCAGGAAATAGTCCAGCTTGCACAGGTTTTATTTGTTGCTGCATCAGAATAGAAATGGAGTTTTAAATGAAACAATTTTTATCTAATACATCTAAAATGTGACCTGTTTGGACATGGTTGGAAGGTGGAAGAGAATTGCAGCCAGGCCAGCCAAAAAAGGAGGCTGTGAGAGTGTGGCTCCACCTGGGATCCAACCAGGATGGCAAAGGCAGGAGAAGCCTTGGGCTGTGTTGTGTTAGGAGCACTGCCAAGAGGAGATGGAGCAGGCTTGGGATGGGGAGGAAAATCAGTGAGAAACAAAGTCTTACTGCTTTGAATAATGGAAGGTGACAACATGAGGTGATGAAAACGAGTATATGTACATATGAATATATAATTGCAAAAAGCCTTGTTAATATATTGGAATTTATTCTCATGCTGCCACTAAAAAGCTTACTTAGAATTCAGAACAGTCCTCTTGCCATCAGAGATGAACTCTGGAACAATTAGACTCTGCTTTTGTCTTTAGTATTTACAAGGCTGAATTAAACTGGAAAATTAATACAGCTAAAATCATTGCTGGGTCTATACTTTTTTAATTTAATTTTTTTTCCGTCTGGGTGAAAACTAAGTAAGAGATTTGTTTTGTAAATGCTGGTGTCCCTATATTCATCTCACTTTCATTACTGCCCACCAAGGTCTCTCAGGCTGGAAAAACATCAGTATCACCCTTTGAGACCAGTGCTGGGTTGGTTCCTTTGGATGCATTTTCCTTTCCTGGTTTCAGAGATGTTCTGCATTGAACATCCTGCTGGTTCTCTGTAACTTGGGGAATGTTTTCTTACAAAAGGGTCTAGAAATATGATTATCTGAATAGAAACCATCTACAGACACATACAAACCTGTGCAGAAATTTGGGTTCATTTCTTGTGACTCACTTGAGCTGGGATATTAAGTGGATTCCTATTTATTATTAAAGTCAAGATTAAAAGAGGGATATGAGTCTTTCCCTGGAAAAGAGGAGATGTAAGGTGAACTGATCCAAACAAACTGAGAATAAGGCTAATATCCCTTCTGCTTCTTATTTAAATTAAAAATAATTATTGGGAAACAAATTTTGAACTGAACCATTGTGTGGCTATTGATTTAGACAGAGAATTTTGTGCCATTTTTTTTACTCATAGAAAATAAATTATTCCTGGAAATGTAATGATTTTTAATGTAATACCTACATTCATTTAGAAATAATTTTTAAAGAAATTTTTAAGCATGTTTTGAGCTATGTGCAGCTTTTTAGAGGGGTGTGTATATATGTTTGTGTGTGTGTTTTCCCAGACAGGCCTATTTCCTAGTTTATTGACAAGATATTCTTTTTCATCAGGCTTTAATATGCTGACACATATGTATCTGTTAGTGTGTGCAGCACTGAGTTGTTCTATCTAAATGTAAAGAGTTTTCCTGGCTCGGTGCAGAGCACAGGATGAGCCAAGTCTCTGGGGCCTTGCTCACAATCATGAGCTGACACTGATAGCATTTTGCAGATGGTGCTTGGGTGGACAAAAGAAGTGAACATATACAGATCTAATGAACGTGCTGGATTGCTTTCTGTTCAACATTCCTCACTGGGCTACCAGAGAAAGGAAATTAAATCAACTCACGACAGCTATCTTGCACATCTCACCTGGGAAGGTATGCATGAGGTAGGACAGGCACTGCTTAACATTAATCAGTCTCCTGAAGTCATTACATTCATGAGGAAATGTAATTCACATGTGATTACTTTTTAATTTACTCTGTAATCACATTCCAAGTGAACAGGGCAAGCTTAAAATGAAATTTAAAAGTCAAATACTGCTTTGTATTAAGAATTCACAATTTTTATATGCACTTAGGTTAATAAAGATTTTACAATAACCATTTGTGACTGAACATATAATTTTTTGATGGAAGCTGGTGCCATACTTTGGATAAAATGTATTTGAATTTTGTCCAAGGATTGTAGTTTCAGGACTTTCAGGCTTATGTTTCATACCAAATTTTCCTCTTGTTTAAACTTCCTTATTTTAATAACAGAACAAAACAAAACAGATATATCCCAGATCTCAGTTTGCTTGAATTAATGCATTTTTAATTTCTGCTTTGCCTCTAAGGAAAATTATGCATTTGTTATATCCATCATCCTGAAAGGCAGGCAGGATTTCCTAGAAACAGAACTGATTTTATAGAATGACAAACGTGGATGTACACTCTCTTCATGCTTTCTCAAGAGTTTCTTAGACTTTTGTTTTGGTCCTAATTTCAGTGAATAAGTTGGGAAATTCCTGTTTGTCATAAGCTTGGAGCTTTTCATGATAACAAACCCTCTTGAAATCATCTAAACTTTTAATCACTTTTAGCTTTATGTTTATCACTTCCGAGGAATTGCTGGGTACGGTGAAGTGGTCAGAGGATGGTTCAGTGTTACTGCAACTGAGTATTGCAAGGAAGGGTGAGTATTGGATGTCTGGGGTAAATTGAAGCTTATTTACCTTGTTTTAATCTAAAAGGCAAAGTGATCCCTTTCATGTAACACTGGATTTTTGTTTTGTTGGTGCAAATCCAGCCCTCCCTGTGGGCTGTGAATGACCTGGTTATGCTTTCCCAGAGTGTGCAGAGCAGGGGTGTCCCAGAGAGCCCTGATTCCAATTTCCCTTGCCTGGGACAGGGGCTTTGTCAGCAACAGAGGGAGGACAGAACCATGAATTCACCTCTGTGCACTCATCAAACTGAGGGTGGAGAGCCAGGTATGGCACTGGCTGTCACTGTGGATTTGCTCCTCTGAGTTTTTGGGTCCAGAAAGTTGGGAGGGGCCCTCTCCTTTGAGCTGGACTGCCCAGTCTGTGGATGAGGAGAGGCTTGGAAGAGTGCTTAGTACTGGAAGAGGGCTGCAATTATTTTATTCTGGTTGTGTCCCTTAAAGGAATGAGAAAAGAAACTTTTTTTTTCCCTCCACAGTTGGCTCTGTGAAAGTGTTGATTTGATACATATGTTGTAAATGATCTCTTGGCAAAGAAACACTATGATTAAAAAAGGTAGCAGCCACATACATACAAATACATGCAGTTTAGGATTTTGGTTCATTTTCTACTGTTCAGGGCAGAACACTCCCTGCACTCTTTATCTCTGCACAGAGGGAAATTATGAATTAAGATGGAGGAATTCCTGTTGTCTCCACCCTTCATCAAGCAAGAAAGAATATTCTGCCACTGGAGCTCTGCTTTCTGAGTATCCCAAAAGTCTTCTGCCCTTTGGTTCCTTTGCAGCATCTTCCAGAGAGAGAAAACAAACAAGTACATCTCACCCTGTGGATTTTGGCAGGTTTGGTGTAGTCCTTGTCTTCAGAGCTCTCTGGCTCTCTCAGAATGCCCCTTGCTTCAGGGGGCAGTTTGCACACCCTGTGTCACTCATGACCGTGGTTTGTGTCCCTCTGCCTTCACGTGTGTCACTCGTGGGGGAGGAATCAGTGGAATTGGGGATATTGCTTTTCACTGAGACCTTTTCATGGGAGGGAGACTCGTTTGAATCTGCTGCTCACTACTGGTTTGGGGATTTCTAGTCCCAGAGGCTGGAACCCATCTGCAGAAAGGAGACCATGCTGCTAACATGTAAAATGTGAACACAGATTTTTATCTTGTGAAGCATTTTCATCTTTGCCAACATCAATATGAAATAGATGTTTTGGTAGCATTGCTTAGTTGACCAGCAAAAGCCTGGTTTTTCACTTTGAATGCTCTTGGTGTAATGTGATCAAACAGGTGGCTAAGAACTGGTTTAAACTAAGATCCTCAGTTTCCTAAAATGCAAAATAAACCTCTAAAAACCCTGTTTAAAAAAAAGAGAACCGAAACCATGGTTGCATGATTCTTCCTGGAGTCTTTAAGTCTTTGACTCCTTCATGTTTAACAACACAAAGTGCTGTTAGATGAGCCTTCAGGTCAACTTCTGGGTCTAAGCTCCTTGGGAAGTTTTACCTTCAAAGGAGAGATTGTCAGTTAAATCATGCTTTGTTGTATCCCTTGCTGTTTGTGTGACTTATGCTATCATGATGTGTTTCAAGCTTCAGCAGTGAAAAACTTCTGTAAAAGGACAAGCAGAGGCTTTATATATTTCTAAGGCAGATAACCTTCATAAATAAGGGCACTGAGCATGCTGTTGCTAAATTACACCTAAAATACGGTGAGATAGTTGGAATTAGGTTTCCCATGTGCTTGATCTGTGCCCAGCTCTTCATATGGGTTTATGGAGCATGGATAATGAAAGAGACTTTGTACACTAACATCTGGAAAGTCATAAAAGTGTATTTATCACCACCCAAGATAGCAAAGCTGAAAAGTGCTGTAGACCTTGTGTGAGTTGCAATGGTAACTGAGGAGGTGACTTTAATTGGTAAAGCTCTCCAGAGTATATTCTGAGATGTGTCTCTTGTCAGATTATTAGAATTGCAATTATGATCAAGATAATTATTGTCTTTATTGTCAAGGACTGGGTGAAATGCAGGTCATGTTCTGCTAGCCTTGGTCAGGACAGCATCTCAGCAGCTGAAGGTGGGCTGTGGAGCATGCCAGGGGTTGTGCTACAGCTGCTTTGCTCATCCTTTCTGGGGAAAGAGGTGGAAATCTTCCAGCAGTGCCAAGTAATATGTAAGACCTGGAAAAGAAATCCACCTTTCAGGCTTCAACAATAAAGTGTGTAAGGAGTTGTGGTCAAAATGTAACTGAAAATCACATACAGTGGCAAGTTCCCCATTCCTGAGATTACACAATTCACCATAGGGATGAAGAACACCAAGTCTTCAGACTTGATTTTTTGGTGCCAAATCTTGGTCCTCAGATTGACTCCTGAGCCCCCACCTGTCCTTGCAGTGAGATCCTGCATCTGTAACATTTCAGGGGGTGTGAGAACAATCACCTGCTCAATCACCAGGGCTTCCCTGGGCTTCTCCTGGTACTGCTGCATTGGAGACCTGCCATGGGACCTCTCCTGTTCCTACATCTGCATTTCACTTCAAGTGAAATGGGCTTATTATTTTTTTAAATCAGTTTTCTGCAGAATTGATATCTAGAAATCAGTTTGCAAGTATTAACCTGTTAATTGCAGGGGACAAAGAGCAGTTTGTATGACCACAGCACCTTTTGTTTTGATGAATTTGAAGCAGTCTTTGCTCTCAGTGGAGCTGATTAAATTATCTTCTCCAAAGCCTTTTCACACTCATCAGGTAGGTCAGGGTTAAGATACCACACTCAGCTCTGGCGCTCACAGGACATTGAAAAGCAGGGAGACTGCAGCAAAGAACAATAACAGTGAGTCAAGAAATGGAGAAAATGCCTGCAAGTGTAAGAGAGTAATGAGAATATGAGAATAAGGCAGAAAGAGCCCTCGAGGACCAACTTCAGGGTGTGGAATTGTCCTATTGGGCTGCTGAGGTTGCTCGTGTCTTAAGCTGTGAGTAACAAAAGCCAAAGTTTGTCCCACAATTACTTAAGAGACAAAAACAACGACCAAATAATTTCATGCCACTTTAAGCAAAGATACAGAGGCAAATTGTGTTTTATTTTTTTTTTTCACAGACTGCTTATCTGCTGCTTAAAATGGTCAATGAAAAAAAAGATTTCTATAGTTAGCATGCACAGCTGTAGGAAAATATTCCTTCGATTTGACATGTTAAAAATAAATAATTTGAATTTTTGTTCCAGAATAAGATTTTCTTCTGAGATCAGTCTGATTTAATTAGGGAAGTTCTATAATCACACGTGCATCCTAACCTGGTAATCATTTAGTATAACTTGAAGGGACAGCTCTGGTGAACCTGCAATAAAAATGTGGTGTCTTATCAGATGGTTTGGCTGGGTTTTTTTGCTTTTGTTTGAATTTTAAAAATCCCCACATTTTATATATTTTGACATTGTGAAGTTACAGGTTCTCTGCCTGTTTTTATTTTTATTCCTGCTTAGACAATGATCTCAAGAAGAAATTATTTAATAGCTCTAGACCTCCTTTTCCTGTTTATTTTAGTTGTACAAAAAATTAGCAGAGAAGCAGATGAACATGAGTATCAGCATTTTCTGTAGGGCTTTCACAGTCATTGAAGATGTTGCTTTCCTGTTTTCTTTGGCCTGTCCAGGCTGCACAGGCCGGGTTTTGCTCTTTCCAGTGAGCTTCAATAACTGCGTTTCTTTTGGGAGCAGGAGGCAGCATTCTCTAATAAAACACATCTGGTGTAGCTGAAGGATCAGTCATGAGCTGACCTAAATGTGGGTTGGAAGTGCTCCTGAGGGGACACTTCTTTCTTTGGTCCTTTTAATCTTTTTTAAAATCCTTAGAAGTGGCAGCCCAGCTCTGTAAGTAGCTCCCTCTCCTAATTAACAGCTCTACCTTGCGGATGCAGTCGTACATAGACTTTGCTAAGTCACTCTTCAATGAGACTGATTTGTGTTTACCTTTCATTAGGTCAGTGTCTGTTCCATCACTGAAACCCTTTTCTTGGAGGGAGCAGTCACAGGTAAATGTCACACAGTTTTTAGAGGAGACTCTCTTCGTGCAGTTAAGGTTAATGAACCCAAATCTGCTTTGAAAGAGTGTTTCCAGTGGTTTCTCTGTGGCTTGGCAAGGTGTCCCCAGCAATAGGTCTCTCCCAGCAGTGTGACTTTGCTGAATACTCTCAGATTTATATGCAACCTAGTTATAAAGGTGCTGGAACAGAGAGGGGAGCAGAGTTGTGCTGCTCAGCAGAACTGTCCAGAACTAGGAAACAAAAGCTGAAGTGATGGATTGGGTGAAGATTTCCGCAAATGATACCAAAATTAAAACATTAAGCTAATGACTTTAAAGTAAATTGCATTGCCATGTGCAATTTATTCACTAGAGAGAAAGCAAATGTGGTTTTACTTTGACAAAAAAGGCTGAAATAAAATTGAGCAAAGGAACCTTATTTCTCTCCTTCTTTCTCTCTCTGCTTCTCCCTGGAGCTTCAAAACTGAGCAGCTGTCAGAATTTTTCATCTGTTTGACCTGTCACAGGAGAGGTCAGCACTGATCAGTGACTATACTTTTTAACAGATGGAGGGCTGTAATTGAGAATAATTCCTCTGCAATTTGGTAGGCAGGGGTTGTTTCAAACTGGCTTTCAAAGGCAGTGCCAGAATGGAAATGTTAGAAACTCTGTAAGTGAATTAGTTTTTATTTGTGAGGCTGCAAATTTCTTTTTTACTTTTTTTCTGGGTGGAGTTTTTTGTTTTGTTTTGGGGTTGGGGTGTTTGTTTTTTGTTTGGTTGGTTTTTGTTTGTTTTGTTTTTGTTGGGTTTGTGTTTTTTGGGTTTTTTTTTGTTTGGTTTTTTTTAATGTATGTGTGTTTTTTGGTTGGGCTGGGTTAGGTTTTTTGTGTGTTTTTTGTTTGGGTTGGTTTTTTTTTTGTTTGCGGTGTTTTGAGTTTTGGGGTTTTTTTGTTTGTTTTTGTTTTGGGATTTTTTTATTTGTTTGTTTGTTTTATTTTGGGTTTTTTATCCCTAATGCAAAAACGGCAGGGTGGAAGCCCTCACATTTTAAACAGCCATGTATTTTCCAGAAATTTCTTGAAGTGTAATCAATTTTTCCCATCTTGTGGGGGGCCCTGCAGCTAAGATGAGGAGGAGCCCAGAGATGCAGTGACAAAGTGCTGATTGTGAGGGCTCAGATGCCCTGGGCTGGACATGTGGCCCAGACAGCTGATGCACAAATGCCCAAGCAGCTGCTCCACCGTGGGTTCTTGCTTGGCAAGAGGAGCCACAGCTGCCAAACAAGAGTTTTAGAGCTCCTCTGAAGTTCTGCTTGGAATAAATGAGTTTATCTGTTGAGCACTGTCAGTCCCTGGTGAGAAATAGGGAGCCCAGGTAAAGCTTCTGGACCACAAAAATGGGATAAGAGCTGCAGTCTGTGCACAGGATGGAGGTGTTAGCGTGGATACACATAATCACAGAATGATTATATGAAGGTGCTTTATTAAAGGGCCCTGGAACTCCGGGGTACAAGCCCAAATCAGGAGTTCGACATGATTCCAAAATCGAAACATATTTATACCTTTTACTTACATAACTTTCATATGATCATTTGTTAATCACTAACTCGATATTATTCTATTGTATATTGTTTCTATCCAAGCACAAGTTTCAATCACCTTTGTTTCCATTCAAGCATAAGTTTCAGCTCCCATTTCTATCATCCCCCTCCCAAATAGTTATGTTTACTAATGATTACATTTGGAACATGCTGCTCAGGCCTACTATGCTACTGTGATTTTAGAAACATTTTGACCCAATGCTATCAGAGGAAACTGTGACACTTCTGTGCTGCCCTTTGTCCAAGTGTGGGTCAGTGAGGGCAGGGACAAGTGTCCTAACACAGGAATTACAGGAATTGCAGGTGAAATGCACAGATCAGTGTTGGGGACAATGTCCAAATCCTGCAGGTCGATGTCAGCTGTGCCAGTGTTTCCTGGGGGCTGATAAGAAGCCCAGGTTTGTGCTCACTCCATCCATCTCCTCAGGATGAGCAGCCCTTGAATCTGAGCCACTCCTGTCCCACTGGCACCACCTGCAAGCAGGGGCACTCAGCTGGAGTGGCCTGAATATTGATGTGATTTTTGGGTGGCGTTTTAGATGATGAGGTTGCAGTGTCTTGAACAGTGCTAAAGGACACATTCTGCTAAATGCCAATCTTTGGCTTTCTCACTGTCTGAAAGAAACAGTTGTTCTTTAGTTGGAAATCTGAGAAGCTTTGATGGGAAAAGCATTTGGGTGGCTCAATACTGCAACATCTCCAAAGTCCTTTCCTATTTTTTTACTAAAAGTACTGCAATATATTTGTGGGTTTTATGTTTGGGGTTTCCACAGCAGCTTGGTTCCTTGTAAGAATCCTGTTTGGAGTTGTCACAGATGTTGAGGTGCCAGTTCTTAGGTGCTGACAGGTCAGGTATGTAGGGATTTAAAAAATAAACATTGTATATTCACTTCTCTTTAATCTTTCTCCCAACCCCACCTTATTCAGCCAAATAAATCCCTTTCTTTGCCACGTTAACACTGTATAGAAATTTTAAAAACTTCAGGTCATTTGAATACCACTAATAGACTGCAAATCCTGAATGAGAAATGTATTTTAGTGTTGCAGTTCCATACCTTTTCTGTACTTAGACCTGATTATGTAAATTAATATGTTCAACTTGGTTATGTAAATTGAGTTGATTTAGATCCCAGCCTAGGCTGGGAACAGTGACTGTTTGGGGTTATTTGGCACGATACAATATTATTGCCTTCCTCTCCACTGGATATGACTGCATACTCCCAACAGGCCACAGCACAATTAATTTAGAAACATGATCAAATTCTGCAGTCATTACTGGATGTTGTCCACAGCCTCCAGAGACCACTGATAAGAACAACAATAGACTAAGACATGATAGTCCTCTCATCCAAAGTCTAATTACAAAGTTATACACTTCAGTTCTCAAAGGACAGCCTTTTAGCACGACTTCAGCATCTTTTGATTATTTTTTTGCATTACATCTATAATTTGATCCATCTTTCCTTCTTTCTTTTACAAATCACAAGAAACAGGGGCTAAATGTGTAATAATGTGAGCCAGGTGTGCCAGAATTAAGGGCTTTGTCCCTCATGGATTCACTGGTGTGAATTCTGTATGTGAGTACTGAGAAATCTGTATTTCATCATCTGTAAACAGGCACGGAGAGAACAGGGAAGGGGTTCAGAACTCTCAGCACTTCAGTTCTCGTGGTGCCCCTGGGACAGCAAAACATTTCTTTGACCTTGTCTTGGATTCACTTGCTTCCTGCAGACTCCAATTCTGTTCACTTTCATTTTTTATTTAATAACAACAACAATAATAATAAAGGCAGAAAGAGATCTGAGGCAGATATGGAGCAAAATGATCCTATAGATTGAATAAATGGAAAAGTTTTACTCTTAGAAATTGAGAAATAAGATGAAATCACAATTTAAATATCACCCCTGAATCATTAAGTCTCAGGCAGACTTTAATTATGTTAGCAGGGGTTTTTAGTTTAAAGACATCTTATTGATATCTGATAAATTTTGTTTTCCTTAAATTTTAGTGTTCTGAATATAACATAGCATTTCTAATCTTTGTTATCTCCAATTTCCCAAATATTAATTTATAAAAGAATTCTTACCACTAGGTTTGCTATTCTTCATCCAGATGGAACAGTGACTTGAAAAACAACAATGATGCACATATTGCTCCATTATAGATGCCTCTGATCTTGTGAAAACAACTTCCCTGGTTCCTGCATTCAGAATTTACACTTTTTTTCTGGAATTCAGAGGTCTGACATGAACAAGTCCAGTCACGCAGCAAAGGCATCTGACAAATATTGATCTGCTTGACTTGAGCTGCAGCTGCCCTGGGTGGCAGGTTGGACTCAGAGCTGCAGGAGAGCTTTTCCATGGGGCAATTCCAGAAGTCCATTCCAAAGCAACAGGATAGCTTAGGGAGCCTGAGTTCCCAAGGAAGTACCTGAGTTACATTAAATGGACATAGAGGATAAAACCAGCAAATCTTGACTCACACTTCTATCAGAGTACAAGTGGAGGAATCCTTATCTGTATTAGAACAGTTACTCTACTGTTCTCATATTCCAGCTATGTTTAAAGCTTCAAAATATACATTTAAAAAAAAATATATTAATGTCAGTGAATGTAATGATGGGAAAATTTAGTCTTTTTTTTTCCTTGCTGTTTTTTGAAGGTTTTTGGGGAGGATTAGTTGGAATTCCTGAGCTGTTTAATGATGCATCCCAGCTAAATCTCTGTGCATTCATAGCAGGGAGTTCTGCTGTAATGCAGACTCTTAGCATACACTTTGATTGATGTGAATATAGAAACAGTTGGGTTACCTGAAACAGATGTAGAGGAGCAGAGCTTCATTTGGCACTAACAGCAATTAGTAAATGTTTCAGTTTTGGCATGTAAAAACAAAATAATTTTAAACATTTAGTTTTGTCAGTTTCTAAAATAAAATATTTACCGTTTTCAAAATAAGATTTCTTTCAAACCATCTGCTTAAAAGTTAGCACTTCTTTACTTAATTTTTTTAAGCTTTAGACTGAAATGTAACATTTAAATTTTGTTACAGAGAAATCTTTCTCCCCTATTTCTGATCTGCCAGTTTTAATAATTGTTTTCACTTTCTTCTTTTTTTTCTCTTTTTTTTTTTTTCAATTTTCTATGATCTAAATATCTAGCTTGATTTTCCCTCTGACTTCTAATGTGTGAGAGTTTATTTTAGCATCCATGGAAAGGATATTAATTCTAATTAAGTTTTTCTCAATAGCCTTATATCTAGGAAAAAAAAATCTCTCTAGGGCTTATAAAAACACAAACCCCATGGAAAGCTGGTTCTGATGTCCTGCTGTCATGGCAAAAATATTGGTAAATATAAAACAGACCATTTGGCCCATCAATATCTCCAGAAGGCGGAGAGACAAATGTGTGGGATGTCAAATCATCCTTGGGATTTTGCACTGCAGCTTCATCTAAAGCTCTGTTACTTGTTCTAAGTATTTTTATTGGTAAAGCTGTACACAGAAGTTTTATTTATAGTTTCATCATCTTTATGCTGAAGTGCTAAGGGACACAGACTCAAAGATGTCATGTTAATCTTCATAAAAATCCTCGCCTGTGTAGCCATACCCCTGGTCTGGGTTTTTAAGAGGGCTTTGGTTTGATTGTTCTGGTTTTTTTGCTTCCCCAAAAAGAGGCACCAGTAAGAAATGAAAGCTTTTTTTTGGTTATTTTCCTTCTCTTGTTTTTGTAAACATAAATTTTAGGGGAAAAAATTGCTAAAGTCTCATTTCCACTAAACTGACTTTACAAGTCAAGCTGGAAAAGAATTCAAGATACCACTTGAGCCATAAATGCAGTCACTCCTTTAATGCTATTAAAAAGTCTCTGCCTAAAGAAATCCATTGATGCTCTGTATTCTAATTTACAGTTCTGTGGCTCACGTTTGTAGCTATCAGCACCAGCTGCCAACACAGTCAATTCCAGCAATTCAGAGTATACTGATTTATGATAAGATTCCCCTGGAAGGAAGCTCAGAAAAATAGGTACTGGAAAAAAATAATTGTTATTGTGTGTTGCAAAATGATCTTGTGTTCATTCCCTTTTCCAAATAAGATTACCAAACAGGCAGGAAAATTATGTCAAGATCATCTGATTAAAATGACTATTAAAAGTTAAAGGTGCCAAAGTACCTCCTGTAATTTTTCCCTGCTGTTTGTAATAGCACCCTGTGAGGCTTGAAATTGGAATTGGATTGTCATCTGCAGCGTTACTGTTCAACTTCACTTTACAACTTCTCTGAGTCCTGCCTGGGAGTGCTGGTGCTGAGAAATGTGTGGAGAGAGGCACATTGCCTTCAAACCTGCTCCTCTGCAGGGCCATGGGAGGCAAGGCAAAGGCAAAGGCAAAGGCTGGGAGTCTCTTCCTGCTGAGGTTCATCACAGAGGTCTCCATCAAGTGGCCCTGCTGCTAAACTCCAAAAACCAAACCTTTACAAGCACCTCTTTTACAGCTGAAGCACCATTTTGGAGGTTTTGTCATTATAAAATTGTTTCCAACATACATGAGGAGAAAACAGTGGCCACAGGAGGTCAGGGGAGCAGAGCCCTGTGTCCTGAGCAGGGCAATGCACAGCAGGAACCAGGAGTTCAAGGCTCCTTGGCCTTGCACTTTAAAGAATTCCTTCTATTGAAACAGCCTTCGTTTCTTCTCACTGAGGCACTTGTAGTGGTGAGATACCCTGAAATATTGAGAGGTTTCTACAGTGGTGGTGGAGGCAGAGTGAACCAGAACCTTCCAGTGCTGCTGTCAGTGGCCAGTGTGGTGAGGAGGTGCCCATTCCAGACCTTTTCATTTTGGGATGAACTGCTGCTTTTTTCCTCTGCTTCTCACTCTATACCCCCAAAGAACCTGTTCTCATGATGCTGTTTGAAATAATTTAAAAGATGTTTTAGACTTCAAAAGGGTTATTCAACTTTTACTCATTCTGATATTTTGTTTCCAGTTTAAATCTGTTTTCTGATGACTTGCTTTTGTGAAACCTTTCTGGCACCATGCTTACTGAAAGAATATGAATCTGTTGGGCAAGTTTTGTCCTTCCCTCTTCTTTCCTGCTGCAAGGTAGTTTTATGTATCTCCCTTAGTCATATCCATCATGTTGTACTGGGGGAGTTACTTCCCTTTTCCACATTTTCTACTAAAAAGTTGCTATACTCATATATGGGATTAAAGACTGCATGTGGGAAAGGCTTTTCTGGTTCAAAAAAGGAGCTGTCTGCTGCTGTCCCTGTGAACAGGGAATTCAGCACTGTCCCTGTCCCTGCTCAGCAGTGAATAATAGCTGTGTTATGGACACACGCTTGTGTCTCTAATTCTGCAGAAATTGAGACAAACACTCTGACTCCCAGTGGTGTGAGTTGTGGTAGTGCCAGTGTTCACCCCCTTTGACCCCCTGGTCACTGGATTGATGCCAGGAAGTCATTTGAGACCCAGCCTGGATCAGAGGTTGCTCGTGGGGGAGCATTTGCAGGATCAGATTTTATGTTTGTGCTCTGAAGTAATAAATCTCCCAGGGAAGAATGTCATTTTTTGCATGGTATTTTAGACATAAAATCTGTTTGATGTTTAGGGTAGAAAATTTGATTAAAATTCAGAATTAAAAATTTTAGTACCGCATCATTTGATGGTACCTGTCAACTTCCAGCCCAGGCTATGCATTTCAAATTCATGGGATATTTACTTGAAAATAAATTACAGAATTATGTAGTGTGGGTGCTTTTTTTAACTTCAGAATGTAGCTTTTGTATCCCATTATAGAATATTTTTACCATCTCCTCTTAACCATCAAAAATGGATTTGTGTGTAATTGGTTTAACTGGAAAATAATATGCTAAGATGTAAGTTGTTGTTTTTTGTGGTAATAGCTCAGTTAAATCACTTTGGGTTATTCCTGCTGTTTACAGAGTACTTCAAACCCCCTGCCTGACTCTGGTTTCTGAACTTTTTTTTTTCTTTTTATGCTATGTGCATCATTTAAATTCTGTTTTGTGCTTTGTAAGCGAACACTAATATTTTGTATTTTGGAAAAGACAGCTGTGAGGCTCTTTATTTTTCTCTTTTAAGTTTTTTACAGTTCCTTTACATATATAGTGTTAGAATCCTTTCCCTTTTCTTCCTCACCATTAAAAAGCCTCTGCTTGCAGTCTGAGAATTTTAAGCTCAACTGGGCTGTTTTCCCTTTCATCAATTAATTTGTCAGGAAAACCTGTTTGTTTCCCACAGCACTTCAGGAGAGATTGGTGAAGTTACTGGCCAGGAATAAAAACTGATGGATTTTTGTACATTTAGTGATGCTAGAACCTCCCTGCACTCCATCTTTAGCCACACTGATCCTCCTATCATACAACAAATATCATCACAACAGCGTCCAGGTGGAGTAATTGCAGCTGGGACACTGCCCTCGAGCTTGCCTGAAGAGAAGCCAGTTGTCCCAGTCTTTCTGTGCTACAGCTGAGGAAGGATTCACATCCTTTTCTGAAAAAGTGAACTCATGTGAAAATACACATTGGGGCAGATCACAGACACAGCTGGGAACTGCTGCTCTCCTCATAAAGGGAATCATAATCCTGTCTGGGCTTTTCCAGTGTCAGTCACAGCAAGGTGGCCTTAAATAATTGAAGATGATTGAAGCAGAAGTGTTTTCCTTTGCTCTGAGTTGGAACTGGTTGCTTCACATGCCCGGTCACTGAGTCTCAGCTCAGGGACACAGCTCAGGGTTGGGCTGCAGCTCCCCAAACTCTGCCTGAACAGGACTATTGCCCCAGGAGAAGCTGCTGCAGTGACTCAGGGGAAAGAGGAACCTGTAGAGGAAAAGGGTTCAGCAACACTGAAGTGCTGAAGATGTGACTTACTGAATACCAGTGTTTTAAAAGTCCCTGTATTAAGGTGGTTTTAAGCAGAATAACCTGATGCTTGCAATGATGATTTAGAAAGTAGCAGAAGTTCTGATAGCCCTGGTCCCTTTCTGCTCTAACTTGTAGCTCTTCCAGTTTTTCCTCTTCCATTTTCTCAAGTCACACAATGGTGAGAAAATGAGAAAGAAGCAAATGTGTCCTTAGTTTGGGCAAACCAAGCTTTGATGTCACTGCACGTGAGAGACAGGAGGTTGTGGGGTTTTTTTTTCTGTTTATTGAAAACAGCTCCCATGCGTCTTTCTTTTATGCATCATTTTCCTTCACTGGGTCTGAATTGGTGTCACCATATTTTCTGTCTTTAGGTAAAAATTGGAATTAGTTTTTTGTTTTTAATTAGACCTTTTAACTGATAACAGTGTAACACAACTGCAGCTAAGCTTCTCCTGCTGCTTTTGGCTTGTGCTTGTTTTAAAAAAGGCTTGTTACAGAGTGAGTTAATTTGTATGTACCTGAGTGCATGGTCTATCAAGAGAGGCCTTGTAATTTGATTTGGTCACTGCATTTCTGGTATGACCCTTTTTATCAGCTCTGTAAATTCCACTGAAAAGCTTTGCATTGCTCATATATCTAGATTTACTGTGAATACATTACACACTGTGGCGTTTCTCTCTAACCTGTCAACTTAGAGCAATTAAATTGCACCCTGAAAACAGAACAAATAATCTTAAACAATATGAATGTACCTCATCTCTCAAATCTGAGAGCTGTTGCTTTCCTGATGGTTTACCTACTCATGGCATAATCTGAGTAATCTTTTTGGCTTTTCATCCCATTTTTAGAGTGCTGTTTGTTTTGCATTTATCTACATAGCAAGTGTGGGAGAGAATATAGATGAGAGGAACGGAGTGTCTTGACCTACATTAACTCACAGCTGGGTAGCAGCAGTGTTTCTGATTTGATCTGACAACATCTGGTTAAGTTGATGCATTATCTGTCCTCGCTGTTACTTTTTGAGATCACGCTCTGTGATCTTCCCTGCCTGTCTGTGCTCTCACCAACCTCAGTTGCTCAGGGCATTTTTGTTCTGGGGAGATAGTGGATGACTGTGCAGGCCCATGACCCTTCCCCAAGCTGTGTAGAAAGGGATTCTGGAGGATGGTAGGCAGAAGTAATTTCCTTTTCCAAGTAGCAGTGCTGCCTATTTGAGAGCCTTTATTATGTATGAGCTGTTCTGGAGCTTAAGACAGGGGTGAGAAAGGACACAGAGCTCTAGCTGCAGTCCCATCCTCTCAGCAGAGACCCCTCTGTGGTCACAAGGATGGATGTGCACCTCCCTTTAACCCTTTCTGATAAGGGTTACTTGACAGCCCTTTTTCAAATAATCAGCCTGTATGTTTTTATGTTCCTAACTATTCAGCAGCTGTGCTCTGGCCAGCTTTACCTCTGGCCATGCCAGTTACCCATAACCTACTTTGGAGCACTGAGGATGTCTCTGAGTACCCTGGCAGAGTAAAGCTCAACACAGGTTTTATTGACAGAAAAAAGAGACATTAGCCTCACTAATGGCCAGTGTGCCATGGTCTCAGCCAAGGGTGGGGTACAGGCAGGAAGCTGAGAGCTCCAGAGATGGATTGTATCAATGGCTTCTTTCACCTGGGGATAAAACACAGGATTCCACTTCTGATGAGTGCTCAGGGTGTGAGCACTGCCCTTTGAGAATGAAGCTCAGCATTTCTTCTGCAAGTGCTTAAATAGACAGTGTATCAATCTTAATCTTGGCCTAGTTTAGCTTTATTTTCCTTAACCATGTCTGAGCTGTGTGAATGGGCTTTTTCTGCACTTAGAAAAAACACCAGCAGTATTTGCCTTGTGTTGGCACTTTCCTGTACCTTTGACTTTCAAGATGTCCACAGTTTGTTTCATAAAGAATCTGTCCATGCTGTTGGCACTCCTGTAAATGCAAACAGTGCATCACAGCAGACCAACACCCTCCCACACAGTATAAAATACTGCTCCATCTTAATGAACAGCTCTCCTCATTGCACAGCCTTCACCTGAAACTGCAGCACAGCCTTACAGCATGGCTTACAAGTCAATTGATGCTGTCCAAAGGATTGGAGGGAGATGCTGGTTTCAGCATTCCATCATTTGCTGCACACCTTCATGTGTGCTCATGAGCCCTCTTCACCCTCCAGGAAAAGTGTGCAAACACTTCTTCCTCTTCCAGCCCCTCTTTTCTCTTTGTGTCTCTGCTCTATGCCTCATTGCCTGCTCTTTTATTCCAGATGAGTGCTGCCTCCTCAGCTCTTTGTGTGTTTCTACTCTTTCTACTTGTGTGACAGCCTCCAGCTCCTTTGAACACTTGTCTTTGTAATTCCTCCTTTTCCCTACAAAACTCTCCTTCTACTGATGTTCTGTTCCTATCTGTTGCCCATCATTCTGCACCTCTCTCCACATATTTATCTTTGTGCTGCACCCTTTTGTGTGTCTGTTCTCTCATCTGTGCAGTGAAAAATCCAGGGCTTCTCTTCATATTGATAACTGTGGAAAGAGGTGAAAGTTATGGACAGGTGTGAAGGTAAGTTTGGGGATCTTCCTTGCCAGACTTGATCTGTTGATCTCTTGCTGGTTGCAATGACATTTCCTGGGTTGATAGCTTTGGAACTGACCAAGTTAATTCCAATTCCTGTAGCACACCTTCTGTTTCCCTGGTTTAGGCTCTGTCATGGTGCACTGCTCTGGACAGCAGAATTTCTGCCTGGCCAACACCTTTGTGTGGGTGTAAGTTACAGCATTTGTCTGTTACACATCCACACACTCCCCCACTGCCCAGTCCCCATCTCTTACCCACAAACACACATTTTCCTGTATGGCATCTGCCTTCCCAGATGTTTCTTCTTTTCTGACATGCAACTGCTGGGTGTCAAGTGTCTGTCTGGGCCTTGGGACTACAATGTAAATCACTGTGGTTTCATGTTCAGTTATTCTCCTTTGAGTGATTTCTAGTGCTTTGCTCTGTCTAGGCTGGCTTTGTCAAAGGTCATCTTTGGGTTTTCCTATAATTTATATCCCAAACTAGTCCTGGTGTCTTCAAGATAGGCTGCCTAGAGTGTCTGTGAATGTGGTAATCCCTCTCCTGGCCAGTCATGTATTATATTTAAACTGCTGTGTAATTGCTACCAGCTTAAGGCTGTATTAGTTTGTGTCTTGCTGCTGCAGCTTCTTGAAAGATTTGTTACTGGGAATATCAGCTGCTCTCAAACTTTTAATGAAACTGTACAGTGTGTGTTTTTTCAACCTGCAAATTTCCAGCCCAATGTTCCTTACCATATTATCCTCAGTGCAGCCTGTGAAAGGGTTTCTGTATATTAAATCCAGTCCCTCTGATCTGAGCTATGCTGTGTAATTTCACTAATGTTGCAGTCAGAATCTCTAATGTATACTTAAGGTGATTAGAAAGAGTTTAGTGCTCTTTCTCTGTCTCTTACCCTCTTTATTTTTTCTGTCACCGTTACCCAGAGGAATGAAGAGCAGAAACTGTATGGAAACACTTCCCTTGTTACATCATTGCTTCACGTTGTCAAATTCCCTCTATAATGTATTCAATACCCTGTAATTATTCCCACTGTAACACTGGGAACACAGTTCTGGTAATTCCGATGCTCCGTTTCACCACTAAAGTAACATTAGTTTTGTATTTAATAGGACAGTATATCCAAGTTTAGTGTATCTCACAGTTTTACAGCACTGGCATTCAGTGTACTGAGATTATCCATTTTCGACTGCTGCATATTAATGTTGGCTTTGTGTGTATGAACTTCTGTTTTATGAACACGCTGCAGAGCACTGGGCTGAAATTTGCAGATAGGCCTAACACAGCATTTTGGCTGTGCAAGATAAAACTGGAGAGCATGGTAACAGCACAGCTTTCTGACAAGTGTAAATGCTGCTTGGAGAGAGTGCAGCAGAAAAGCTGAGGAGACAACCAGGAAGATTTTTCCCAACCATTAGGGGAGATTGGAAAGAGAAATCTTAATCCTTGTGTCACACACTGTCATTCTTGCTGGTTAGAAGAATTGCTGAGAACTCACACGTCTGTGAAGGCTCCTGCTCAGGCTGTGCTTTCAAAGTACAGGTTAATATTTAACCAAAATCCAATGGAACAACAATTACCCTGTGATATTGCTGTTCAAATGAATGCTGTAAATCCCTTTCAGCAGCAGCCTAGTGGAGCCCAGTCTATGGGAGGGATGCATGGGTATCGTTAGAGACAGCAGGATGGAAAGGGAGGAAATGTCCCTCGGGTTTCACCTTCAGCTCTACACATCCCTAGGTTTCTTCACAATTTGTTTTCTCAGAAATTGCCTTTTTGGTGTTACACAGTGGCAGCTGTTGCAGAATGTTGAGGAATCAAAGCCTGTCCAAGACTTTCAGTCTTGTAGAGTAAATGAGCAGCTCCTGGCTTCCACTAATTCCTGACTATTGCATTGCTCTTCTTCCTAAGCCTACTGAGCATAATATATAAAATATGATATCCTGGGTAAATTACAAGTTTCAGGATTACATTCTATTTTCTCTATATTCCTCCTCCTGCACCATAATTACCATATTTTTCTTAGCTTCCCACACAAGAATATACTCAGTGAAGGTTATTCACAGTGGGTTTTTTGGTCCTTGTACTGAAGATTTGCAGCCCTGCTCAGAGAGGTTTGGAAGCTCTGTAAGAGCTCCATCAGTGACCTGAGAACTGGCTGCACTTTAGCTGAGGGTATCCTGATTCTCCTGTGTACAGTCAGAAGAGCACTTGAAATTAAAGGCATTAAAAAGATGCAATTTGCTACTCAGAAACCTAGGCATGTCTATAAAATCAATACAGTTTTATTTTTCAATCCATTGATAGTGTATCATTCTGGCTGTCTTTACTCCACCTGTGTTTCTCACTAATGGCTCTTTTGGGGCTCTACTGCTGAGGAAAAAAAAAAAAGGGAGAAAAAAAGGATAAAAAAGCAACATCCATTCCACCATTCACCTTGTATTGATGCTGCCCTAATGGCACACACGGCATGTTACCTTCCTTTCTTGGACCCAAGTGGTCTTTGACATTTTGGAAGGTTTTCAGGCACTTTTCCTGCTGAGGTGAATTGCATTGCTTTGGGGTGAAAATAAACCATTGAAAAAATAATTGTAAAATTTGATTGACAGGGCTTCCTTTCACAATCCCCACATTTCCAACTCCTTCTCTGCAGGAAGCAACTGTAAAGAACAATCTCTACCTGGTACTTAAAGACCTAGAAGCTATGTTTTTACCCTCACTGCAATTTCCAGTCCAGGTTGCTTTGTGGGATTTTCAAATCACATTGTGAAGGCTTAGATCACATTGGCTAAACTCAAGGATGTTCAGCTGCCACAACAGTTGATTTAACAATTTTTCAAACGTTTCCCTGATGCCAGTCTCCTACTAGAGAGAAAATGACATCTGCTCCTTATTAAATCTGTGCATTCCTTTTCTCTTTCTGTTGAAAGGTAATGTCTAGCATTGGCATGGTGAGTGGATTAAGCTGTTTTTCTCTGTTTAGGTCACATACCTGCTTTTACCTGTGTTACAGAATGTCCTGGCACAGTTTCAAGCAGTACCCAAGGGCTGGACATCTGATAAAGTTTGCTTGATGATTCCCAGCATATCAAGTTGGTCTTCCTAATTTGATTTCTTCAGGGCTTGTGGTGCTCTTCCTTAGGAGCTTTAAAACATAACTCAGTTTTTATTTTTTAAAGGAATGAAAGAACATAACTGTTCAAACTCAAGTGTTTTCTTGCAGAAAAGTATCAGTTGTTAAAGAAGCACCCTCTGACTTTTAAACTTCAAATGACTTTGTCCAGTTCTATTGATAAGCTGAAGATACAGATGTACAGAAGTTGAACACAAATACTTCTTTCATTGGGAACAGGATAATGTGTGCAATCATTTTGCTTTACACTGTGAAATTCTGTTTTATTCTTGCTTTTGTTTTTAACTGAACAGTCAGTATGTACAACTACTGCTAAAAGAGAATCTCTTTATTGGGAAAATAAACTGGGCCTGCAAAGCATCCCAAGTGGTGGGGTTAACACAGTGAACAGCTGTAACTCCCAAGACAGACAAGAGGATGCTCCTGTGTTTTGCATAGAAACTATAGCTGGATTAATGGCTGGCATTTGCTGGATTTGGAGCATAAAATACAGTGTAATACAGGTGGGTTTGGAAGCTGTGTGCTTGGAAAATGTTTTATGCCTGGAATTGTGTAGAATACATCAGTCCATTGGATGGTGACTGGACAACCTCTCACTGGGTATTTGAGAAACATAATTTCTCATCAGTCCTGGTATGTTTTTTAAAGTAAAGATCATGGCTTGTGAAAAGTTCTCAAAGTTTGATGGTGTCCAGAGAGCTAGAAAAAGACATTTTGGAACATCTAAACTCAAAGGGTAAACAGAGATTTCCCAATGCATATAAATAGCTGTAAACATTAATTTTGTAAGACTCTTGGCAGTAAGGTCAAAAAGAGTTTCTTACTCCGTGTTTTGATTGTCCTCTAAGTTGTCAGTTCTGACAAAGGAAAAAGGCAGCTGGAAATGAGAGGAAACAAAAGCAGATCTTGTCTCAGCTCACAATCATTAAAATGAAAGGCATGTATCCTGCAAGGGGAAGCAGAGCTCTGCTCTTGCCTCACAGGCTGCTGAGGTAAGGTGGGAGCAAACAGCACTAAGGAATGTTTATTCACTGCTGGTGCAGGTAGCTCTCTGGAGGACTCTCTGTACAAGGTGTAAAATTCCAAGCAATATGACCTTTCCTGAGGTCCTTGCAGAGAATTCTTCAGAAGAGAGCTCTAAAGGTAAAATAAATAAATTAAAGGACTCTCCTAACACAAGCATTTCTGTACCTGTTAAATCGCCTACTAAGTCCCCCCAGGGCATAAGGTAAAGCTAGCTGAATCATGTCATCATATGTGTTTGTATCATCTTTGAAAGGTATTTGTAGGTATATTGAACATTTAATGCTTACAGAGGCTGCTTACTATCTAAAGGCTGTATATTCAAGTCTTTTTGCAATTCCTTTGTATTAAATGGACCCTTGTGGCACAGTCTAGTGGAAATTGAGAAATCCAGTGTAGTAGATGTCTTTTAGCTTTGCATTTATTGTTATTCAGAGAAGTTGGTAGATCAAATGAGTGCATTGCTCTGAACTTTCAAATCTCCTTTCAGCCCTGCAAGGCCTGCAGTGACACTCTGGAGGTGGCCCCAGGTTTGAAGCTGACAGAGGAGCTCTGAGCTCATGAACTCACAAGCCGTTATTTGCGCTTACTAATTTCTCTGTCTGATTTCTCTGGCACGTATTTGCCATGGATCAGGGTTGTAAGTGAACTGGGTTTGGGTCCTAGGGAAATCCATGGAGGAGACTGCAGCTATGAGCACCTTCACTTTGTGCCCTTTAACAGCAAAGCTTTTGTCCTTTGCAGTTCATGCCAGATACCTGTGTTGTGCCTGAGGGCAGAGGGAAGCAATCATTTGAGCCAGAGGCAGTTTCAAAAGGGCTACACAGGACATGCCTGAGGCTCCAGGCTCTCTGAGGACACAGGCAGAAAGAGAGGTCCAGCTCACAGAAGCAGAACAAAAATTTACAAAAGAAGAAGTTCAAATATGTGTTGAGACTGAAATTGTTTAAATTACTGTCTGGTTCTCCTCAGAAAAGGGTATTCTGGGCAGCATTTCCATGTGTGCTCACTCACAGATCACAGTGAGAAAAGCACTGTCTGAGCACTTCTGAAAATGTAGCTCATAGTCTTGTTTTGAAGTGTTTTCTAGAGCTGTGGGAATAGTTGGATGAAGAGTGTTTGAATCTCTTAAACAATGGAGTAGAGAAAGAAAAGGTTAAAAGCTAGACAGTCTTGCACCCCGCTCTTCAGACAGCCCAAGCTCTAAGAGGGCTGCACAACCAATAAAAAGATGGTAAGATTTTTCCTCAGCAGACAGTTCACATCTCCATTTTAGTTCTGTTTAGTTTCTTTAGTTTAGTTTGTACTTGCCACTGACCTGGGTTTTTTTTCCTGATCTTTGTATGTTGATTGCAAACTCTAAAAGTAGGAATTGTGCTTTTCTGTAATTTGGTGCCTGCCATGGTGGTTTCAGCAGTGGGATGGCATGGGAAGAATGGCAATGAGCAGGGATTTAAATATGGGATACAACAGGTTTTACTTGCCTGCACTAGACGGTGTCCCACAGGTGAAGGACTGACAACTACTTATGTGTTTTCCAGAAATTTTGACTCTCTTGGATTGATGTTTTCTGACATCAATCCAAGGGTTGAAATCCTTATAGGTATGTTCAGAATGCCATAAGAACATGAAATCTTTCTCCTTCCCTAACACAAATAACAATATTAGACAACAAAATTAAAATCCAGCTTGGCTGAGAAAAAAGAAAAAGGACTCGCAGGTGGCTGTGTGGACCAAGTCCCAGCTTGGAGCAATTTTGTATAATTTAAATATAAATGATTGCAAACTGAGGCTAACACTGGTAGCAATGATGCAAACTGTTTCTTTAACACAGCTAAGAGCAGTTGAACTAAGAGAGCAAGGTCAGAGCAGACTCCTTCACTGGCTTTTTCCTTTTGATCACTGAAAACCACCTAAGTACAGATGGGATGCAATCTATGTGGCTGAAAGCACCTGTATCCTAAATAATTAACATGACATTTACAAGGCTGTTTGCTTACTCTTTTCCTCTTTTTTTCTACGTTTTTCTTTTTACCAATTACTTCCAATAATGGTAGCAAGTAGGTTTCTGCTCCTGACTGAGTTAGTGATTATAATGTCAAAGGGGCTTGTGTAATGTCTTCTGTGTCTTAATAAATCTGTCAGCTGAGGTTACATTGCTTTCTAATTTTCACCAGTGTAACATGCTGCTGCACAGCTGGAGAGAAATGGCAGACTTGGGAGCATTGGAGCCTGCTGTTGTATTTTATTATTAGATTTTGTCCTGATAAAACCATACAAAGTGGTTAAGCTTTAAGTTTACAGATTAATCCTACACTTTAGAAATCAGTCTGCTGCTGTCTTTGTGTGTTTGGTTTTGAGTGTTTGAACTGTATTGTCATAATTTTTCTTATTTTCCGAGGTAGTGCCTCATTTTAACATGCAAAATATAAAATCTGTTTGCAGCAGCGACAAACAATTAGTAATCAATAATAATAGCAGCTAGGAAATCCTAATGAATTGCTATGGAATGTGTGTGTCTTGATTTGTCTGTGTGTGTGATGTTTTAGAGCAAACTAAAGCAGGAAGTTGTGGGAGGAGAATCCACAGCTCTGCAGATGGCTGGAAAGAAAAGCATCTTATTACTCAGGTGGATGCAGTGGGAGCATTGGATTAATGGCTGCACTGTGTGAGTTCAGTCCCTTATATTTACTGTACATAATGATTTGCTTATCAGTAAGTGAGGCCTTGCAAACAGGTCTGCAGAGACAGAGCATTCACATAATTGTGGTTCCTACCAGGCAACTCTCCCTTTTACTGGAATTTCCAGGAGATCAGCAGGGACTGTTTGAAGGGGAATCCAAGGCACCTGTCGTCTCAGCTTCCTGTGCTGCTGCAAGAGCTGCACTCCTTCCCTCACCAGGATCCACTGCCACTGGATATTTATTTCTTGTTTTAGTCTGTCTCCTTTCAAGTACAACCTTTGTTATTCCCTGGCATGTTTTCCCCCCACTCTTGCCACTTATGGGTTTGCTCTTTCTTTGTTTCCTCAAGTAGGATCAGCTTGCCTGGCAGTGTCTCCTCTCCTGGGCACCAAGGAGAGAGGACCAGGCCCACCCCATCCTCTACCACATGCATAATCTCCAAATTAGGGTTTAATCAGCCACAGAAAAGAGCAAGGGTACCTCCAGCAGGGAAAGTGTGAGTCTGAGTAAATGACAAAGGCTGAAATGACTTGATCCAGCATGCAGGACTTGAATTCAGCCTGCAAAGGGGGCTGGATTCAACACTTCAGTTAATTTTAACAAATGTGAGAAATTTCTTTCCTCTTCTTCTCATTACATTTTCAAATTTGCATTTCACAGAGCTAATCAATTATTAAAAGGGCCTCAAAATCTTCTCAAGACATATGGGGATTATTGGCATCTGTGTGTTTAAGGAAGCAGGTATTTTACAGCTTGAAAATAGCATATGCCTAAGGTTCTAATGTAACAATTTAATTTTCAAGAGCTGCAGCAGCAACACAAATGTCTGTAACTCACCTACCATATGCTGTGGTGTGAGGGGACAGCAACAAACACTTATGTTACATATCCTGTTTCTTTGCTGCAGCTGGCTAAAAATGTGTATTGAAGCGTGTTTGGGTGTTCAAAATAGAAAACAGCATTAATTTTGAAATGTTTTAATAGAAATTGGTGTTTTAGTGGGCTGAGTTTAATATAGAAATGCAAACTGCCATAGTGTGTCCTGAACAAAGTGGATTTCTGTTCAAAAGCATGGAGTCCAATGGATGTCACCAGCCCTCTGCACCTCGGTCACTTAAGCACTACTGGCAATTCCATCTGGAAGCCTTTATTCCAGCTTCCATGTTTTTCAAGGGCTGTGAGTTTGCAAGCATCCATCATGATTTAAAGCATTTGTCCTTTATTCAGTTACCAGGAAGGCACAGCTGTTTCCCTCCTTCTCCCACTGATCCCTTTTGCAGCATGGCTGTCTCAGAGGACTGAGTTTACCTTGAGTCTCTCTACTCATGTAATTCTCCGTATGTTTTGGGGAGGTATTTTCCCAAACACTTCCCAAACTTCTTTCTCCTAATTAAAAAATCCAGGGTATACCCTTAAATAAGGTGTGCACCAACCAGCATTTAGCATCTGAGAACAGGTTGCTTAAGACACTGAAGGCAAATTTGTCCACTTTTGCTTGAAGCCTAGCTTTAAGGTAGAAATGATGCCATTTCTAATTTGATAATTTATTTTATGGCTACTTCCCTTCCAAGTCATATTTGAGAGAACATTAAAGCCATTGGCCCAAGCACACAAAGACTATAATCTTCCCCTTAGAAGAACACTGGCTGACAAGGCTGCTGATGTGTCACCTTCTAATAATCTGATAATTATAAATGATGCAAACAGGAGCGTGGGGTGGTGGAGCAGCAGCACACACCAGGCAGGGCTGGCCTGCTGATTGCAGCACAAAGGGGTGGGGGATTTGCAAGCTGCAAGTCCAAAGGCCACAGTGCTTGGAACACCAGGGGCATGTTTAATTACCCTGCAAGGCTCAGCCTGTCATGTTCTATCGCTGTCACGGGTGTATTATGGGAATAAGGTGTTATTTATACATCAGAGGACTTATTGTAAATTATATTCTGCCTTTTATGAACTTAGAAAAGAGGTTGAGTTTTGTCATCAAATCTGGTACTCTGTTCTTCCAGGGGAAAAAAAAGCATAATTTGTACTTTAATTAACATTTTTTTTCTAGATTGCAGCCTGCTTTGCAACTAAGAGAGTGTTATTGGTTTGGAATTGATTTTGGTGTCATATGTTGTCATTTGACAAAAAACAGTTTTACTAAGCTGTTTGACATTCGAACAGCTGGTAATGTCACTTTTGTTAATGTCTTTAACCACATTTTTAACAAAACAGCAGATGCTCATCACAAAAGCCATTTTCCTCTTCCATCCAAATGTGTAAAATCAGCTAACTTACTGCTTCAATTAGAGCTGAACCTTCTAAACAAGGGAACTGACCTGAAGACACACAACCCTTTGAGGAGTGCCCTTTAGGTGTATATCTGGTTAACCTTTAAACCCAGGAAATACCTTTTTTTGGAGAAATATGTTCCTCAATATGTATGGCTGCTGCAAATGGTCCCCAGATTTGCTACCTCTGAATGCTGAAGGATCTGTTTCAGAGCTGAAATACCCAGAAGTCATGGAAAGAATTTTTAACTCTGTATCTAGAGCTATATGTTTTAACATCATAGAATATTTACAGCTGAATAGTGGAGGAACTAAGAGGAGCTGTAATCCAGGATTTTGTATATGTCAGGTTGCACCATACATAAAATTGTTTATGCTTATAAAAATGTGGCTGCATTTTGTTTGGTCACACAAAAGAGGATTTCCAGCCAGAGCTGCATGTCAGAGATTATTCTGACAAGTAAGAACCTGTTCATTTCTTTTGATGAGTACAGATTTTATACATATTTGATTTACAGTGAAAACAAAACTTAATATGCATTTAGCAAACACAGAGCATGTAGGCAATTCTTTATGTCTTTCTTTGAAGTTTCTCAGACATCAGAAGTTCACTTTACATTTCAATTTGGCTTTTTGTTGGGGTTCAGCCTGGCAGGCAGCTCAACACCACACAGGCTCACCCTCTCCCCTGCAGTGAGATGGGGGAGACAACTGGAAGAAAAAAGGTAAAATCTGTGCGTTGAGATAAAGAGAGTTTAATAGGACAGGAAAGGGAAATGATGATGATTATTATGATAATAATGATAATAATAATTAATGATGATGATAAAATAATTAGACTGTACAAAACAAGGGATGCACAGCTCAATTGCTCACCACCCAATGACTGATGCCTAGCCAGTTCCTGAGCAGCAGCCCCCAGGCAGCTTCCCCCAGCTCTGAATGCTGACCATGCTGCTGTGGGGCCTGGAACATCCCTGGGGTTCTTTGGGATCAGCTGTCCCAGCTGTGCCCCCTCCAACCTCCCTGGCCCGCCCCAGTTTCCTCCCTGCTGGGATGGGATGAGGAGCAGCAAAGGCCTTGGCTCTGTGTAGGCACTGCCCAGCAATAACAAAAACATCCCTGAGTTACCAACATTACTCTCATCTTAGATCCAAAACACAGCACCTACTAGGTACTGTGGAAGTACCAGCTACTAGGAAGAAAATTACCTTTATCCCAGCAGAAACCAGGATATTTTGCTGTCAAGGTGACAGACTCATCCTCTGTGTCGTATTTTAGCAACACTTCATAAAATCTGAGCTTGGATGGTGAAGTGGGAAATGGCTTAACAAGGGAATTATTTAACTCTTCCAGGCGTTTTATAGGAAGAAGTTAAAATGAACCTTTAGAAATGGTAGCACAATAATTTAAAAATAATTTTATATTTTTAATAAAGAAATACTGTCTTCTTGTCTTTTTTCTTTTTAATATTTTCTTTATTTTTAGCTGAAGGTCAGTTACAAAACTGTAACTGTTACTAGGCAACAATTAAAAATGCTATCTCCACAGCTTATAAATTCTGTTTATTACATAGAATATATTAAGTCTGCACGTGCTTACTATAAAAAAGAAATTATTGGGTTCTTTTTGTACGTGTGATGATACCATGAGATACAAATACCTCATGATCAAGAAACATTTTGTTCATATTCTGAAATTGACCTTAAAAAAATAATCTACAGCTGTACCAATCCCTGATAGTACAAATTTTTTAAACTTTGTTACTAATTGTTACTGACATAAAATAGTAAAATTACCAGAATTTCATGTGAATGCTGGAAACCTTTTTCTAATTTATCATTTTTGTGATAGTATTGTAGATTTAATAGTACTGCCCTTGTAGCTGGTTATATTGTGCTCCAAAATTTCTGCTGCTGTCTTCTTCCATGTGTAGCCAAGTGAAATACCTGTTTACATGTTTACTGTCTATTATTTGAACAAATGCATGCACTAGGCAGACTAACAGTAGGAAAAACAAATATTTACCAGATAAGGCACAATACTTATAGGGAGGGAAAATTACGTTTCTGACAGTGACCATTCATGCTTTGTGCTGGATTACAATAAGTACATGTTTCAGTTAGAAAAAGAAAAATTTCAGGTGGCCTCTATTTAGAGAGAAATTAAAATAAACTGATCCCAAATTTCAGGTTCTGAATACTTACAATGAACTGTATCCAATCCATCTCCCACTCTAATTCCCTGAAAAACTATATCTGTTCCGCCCTTTGAAGGCATCTCATTGACCAGATTGAACTATAAAGTTAAATGATAAATGGTTGATTTAATAAGAGCACAGGCAAAATTCAAATTGATTTACTGTGTTTAGAGTTTCACCCACTTAGACAAATGAGAGGTAGAAAGTTTTTGGTTCTATTCTTTGTTTATACATTACTATCTCATGCCTTTTTATGACGGAGAAAATACTTCAGCAAAGTAGCCTGCGTTATTTGTTGGAGAGTATGGCAGTGCAGGTGAAACTTGAATATTTACTGGCAGTGTGTGACTGTATTCTGAGTTTATCAAAGGGTGTTCCACCTCAGGCTCCTTATCTTCACATTTACCTGACAAAATTCTTCTCAGTATTTCTCTTCCTTACTGGGTGCAGTTTATTCCATTTGTGTCCAAACCATCATGGCTCAGTTCCTCTTCTTTTGCATCTTTGACCCAAATCATAGCCCTGAATGCTGACTCGTATTTTCTGCTCAGTGATCACAAGTTCTTCATTGCTTGCCCAGTTTTCTTTTTTACTCAGAACAACATTTCCATTAATAGAGGAGGCTTAGTTGTTCTGGATTTTGGAGCTTACTTTTCTGAGCAGGTTTTTCTATCAGGTTTTAGGTGCACAGAAATCACAGTTTCTCTTGGAGTCACATCCATGTCTATTTTCCTCTGCTGCTTTGATTCATTTGGAGCATTGGGACAATCTCTGAATTTTGAGTCAGTCTCCAAGAAGTGCTTCTTGTTCTTACTGTGGAGCACAATTTGCCCAAAACCTTCCAGATGATGTGTGTGGTACCTCACTGCTTCCAGCTGCTGCTCCTTTCTTTCTCCTCAAATAATGGACAGTCTTTCTGTTTGGGCAGAAAAATGCTTCAAGGAACCCTTTTATGTTTCCTTCAACAAAGGCTTCACACACCTAAAATATGCAAAATGTGTGCTCTAGACCTATACAGAGATGTTGACACACTATAGTTATTTTACCATGATTCTGTTAAGGATCTCTTTCACTCTCTAGAGAGCATGACCTAAAGTCTAACAACCAGCCTTCCACTGGCTTCAGCTTGTCCCAGATCAATTCCTGATCAGTATCTATATATTATGGAATAATTCAATTGAGTTTACAGATGGGTTTTAATTTCAATATCAGTGTTTTTCTTTAAACCTACAAATAAATGATATTTGAAAGTGGGAAATGAAATCCCTATAGTACATCCTCCAAAAGAGTTGGTTATTACTATCATCCATCTTTTGGTAATAATAAAAACAACTCAGAAGTCAGGAAATATGGAAGATTAGCAAGCCTAAGACAACACTGAATAATGTGTTAGTTCTATTCAAAGTGGTTATTGAATGTAACCTGACGAGAAGTCAAGGGGAAATTTGCCATAAATTATTGCCAACTATTTCTTTTGTTTTCATACAATGGATCTTTCTCTCAGAAGTCAAAATTAATTGAAGGTGTTTCGCTGAATTTTGATGATAATTCCTTTTTAAAAGTGGTTGAGGTAATTTGGATAAATAACTGTTAAATATCTCAAAAAAAGCAATAGATTTCTATAAATGATGATATGCATGCAGTGCATTGCTGGTTGTCAGTAACCACCTGTACCTGAATATAGCTGAATTGTTGAACTATTAAACTTTATCAAACATCAAAAGCCTGAACTTGTTTTTTTAAAGCATTATGTAATTTATATAGTGCACAAAATTATTTTAGAAGCACATACCAAAGTGGAGTTAGGAAATTCTGAAATTAAGGTTGCCCATGCAATTCACAGGGAAAAGCTTCTTTTGCCACTTGGATGCAACCACAAAGCAGAACCAATGGACAGTGTGGGGTGTCTGGTTTTAATTCTGTTTGGATGCAAACCTTGCATGGCCCATCACAGTGGGATGTTGCTTGTGAAGGGATGTCCCACACAAACAGGCCCCTCTTGCAGGGTTTGTACTGGATTGAGCCACAAAACTCCAAGAAGAGTCTACTAAAAAGAGTATCAGGGAACAAACAAGTTTTACTCCTAATGTGCTACTGGGAGAAACTGGTCTGTTATGGGGCTAACCATTACATAAAAATGGTGTGTGTGCATATATATATATATAAATATATACTTTGGGTTAACAACTGTAAGTTATCAGAAGTTGCTCATGTGGGTCTTTGGTGACTGGCACAGCAAATCCCTTCTCTAGCATCTTGCACAGCCAGTCTGTATTTACTCTCTGAGTCCCCGGTATTGGACTTGAAGTATTTGGATTTAATTGATAACTCAGCCCACAAATGCTTTTCCTTGGAAAGACAGATTCTCTTTACCTGCTCCACCAACAACCTGCCATCATTCTGCACTTCAGGAAAGTCACATAAATTGCACACAATTTTTTGCCCTGAAGTTTTCCTTGATCTGTGTGACTTTAGAGTTATGTTGTGAAATGGCAAAGTTGAACCAGAAAATGTGGTTCATTCAGCTGAGTGTGTTTCAGCTGAGACCTCCCTGGTTCAATGAACTTTTCTGCATAAGCAACAATACTGTAACTGTCTGGTCTGGCCAAAAAAAACCTGTTAACATCACATTTTCAACCACAGCTGCCTGTGAGCCACAACTAACTTTTTGCCAGTTCCAGTGCTGATCAAATTCACATGGAATCAGGGACTATTTGAAGTTGTAAGGGACTTCACAACTTCAATGGGATCTTCAATTTGTCTAAACTTCAGTCTCTTACTAGACTGCAGAGATCTAGGAATCGAAGGAAAGGAAGTTTTTCGTCTGTCCTGCAGTTTGTGACACAGTTTGGGGATTTGTGGTTTTCCTTTTGTCTTTATCCAAGAACTCTGAATATAAAACATAAATGGAGTAAAAGATGTGTGACACTACAGAGGAACAGGAGATAACAAGCATCCTGAAGAGGGAGTAAGTACATGTGTGTCCAGAGGTGTGGTGGAGTGAAGGGCTGAGAGATCCTGGGGTGGGCTGCAAGGTGTGCATTGAGGAATTATCTTTGGGGGGAAAATAAGAAACCCCTCCTGGTGGCAGAGAGAAATATGAAGGATATGAAGAAGAGGAATGCAGATGAAAATGCAGAAGGGATGTGAGGGTGTTTGGGACAGGGTGAGCTGTGTCTCTAGGAAGGAGAGGAGGAGGGACAAGCTGTTCCCCAGTGATGGGGGAGGGAGGGTTTGTGGGCTGCAGGCAGCCCCAGTGGTGTGGGGAAGGAGGACCTGACCAGCCAGGAGATCAGGGTGGAGAAAGGGATGGAAACGTGGAGGAAGCTCTGGACTTCTGCAGAGAGCTCAGTCTGTGGAGCCAGACCCACTGCTATCCCACATTTCTTATGGTAACTTTACTAATAATGCAACCCCTCAGTGCTGTGAGGGGAATCCTAATATTTGGCTTGTTCCAACCTTTCAGCTAAATACTACAAAATAATAACAACAACAAGAAAATAGTTTCTGCAAAGAAGTAGAAGTATTTTATGACAAAAAGAGCCTTTGGTGTAACATACTAGAAGAGTAGAGACACTTTTTTTTTCCCTTGTCACTCTCATTAAGGCTCTGAGAGACTTTTTTGTACTGTCTCTCGCTGTTGGAATACCTGTCTCCAAACAGCTTTCTGTAGTGGAAAATCCAATTTATTCTCAAACAGTTTTATCAGTTCTGCACTACTTTCTTCTCCTATTGGAAAATAAAATAAAAAGATCATATGTCAACTTGACTACAAGGTGTAAAGCTTCTGAGCTTGCATTAATAAATGTATGCATCAATTATATGTTTGCACACTCGTATGTATAGCTGAAGGCAGCCTCTTTGTAGGCTAAGGTTTATTTATGCTGCACAGAATATATTTTTCCAATTTCTAGCATTCTTGAAAGGCAGATTTTTATCAGAGATTGTCCAGCTTTCAAGTCTTCATGAGATGAAACTTAATTTCTTTTCCAGGAATAAGGAACATGGGAAATTAAATAAACTCTCAGTCTGAGAATGCTACATGCATTTAATTACTTTAATTCAAATGTTAATTCTTTTTTTCACTGTGTGCTTCAGCTGGTGGAGGGGTTACATGTACTCACTTATGCTGTGCCTTCTACAAACTGGGGTGGGTTTGGAGAGCCCAGAGGAAGAGCTTACAGAACTCTTTTGTTTTTTCTGCAATTCACAATATATTTAAACAGAGGGATCTCTAAATTGCCACCTCCTCCTTCTCTCTGAGTGCAGACAGATGCGCCTGCCAAGGCTCCTGCACCCATGTGCAGCCCATCTCCAGGGCTCTGACTGTGCTGAATTGTCCTGGCACCTCCTCCCACACCCCCTCAGCTTTCTGGCCTGAGGTTTAAGCCCAGCCCTGGGAGGATTCTGGTCTGGTTTGCTGTAACTGGGATGGTTGATGGACTCTGGAAGAAGCATCTTTCTTCTCTCCCCTGCTTTTACTGGCCTCACTCCAGTGACTTGCCTGTGGCACCTTGCTGCCTTAAAGCAGCCCATGGCAGCTCTGAGTTTCATATCCCTCTGTGCTGCTGGATCAGGTGTGTCCATCAGCTCCGTGGGTTTCCCTGCAGCTGAGCTCACTGCTGTGTGCAGGGAATGTGCTGCAGGAGGCTGCAGGGGCTGCCTGCAGGAAAACCCTTTGTGGCCGCTCCTGGCCTGGTTTGGGGGCAGCCCTGTTACCTCCAGGGCTGGAAGATCAGTTCTCACTCATGTGAATTTAAGAAGGGCAGACTGAAAAGAGAAGCCCAGTTTCCTTTCTAAACAGCAGCTGTGCAGTTGTACCCCTAGGAGAGAGTGCTTACCTTGGCTGTGAAATAATGCCCGTAGCTAAAAAGCTTTCGGCATTGTAAATGATCACACATTTCATTTCAAGGTATTTTCCCTTTCCTTTGGGCAGTCTTGTACAGATCTATTCCTCAAAACATGATGCTAGTTAATACTGCATCGAACACTTGGAAAATAACACTTAGCAACACTAGGAATAAAAAGTGCCCCAAAGTCAGGCAGTACCAAGGGTCTCACTACTTCTGGAGCCATTTGCTTTGCTATCCTCTACCCTCTTACATATTTTATGATGTACTGAGGTATCACACTGCTAACACATTTGATAAGGTCTGGGTTTCTGAAGGAAAGAGCAATAGAGACAAGCAGGTGAGGCTTCAGTTAAAATTTTGAACCTGCTGGAATTTGTCAGTTCTTGTAGTAAAGCTTGCCTTAAAGGTAAAGTTACCTTTAAAGGTAAAGTTCTTTTACCTTTAATCTCCTGTCTGAGGTGGGTACAAAGTTTTGTCTGGAGTGACTGTAAGATCTTGGTGTTGTAGGGCTGCCCTGATGCCTGGCTGGGCTCGTTGGCCTGACTGTCTCACTGCAGCCATACCTGGAGGCTCAGCTTCCCCAGGGATTCCAGGTGTTTGGTGGGGCTGGAGCAGCCCCAGGGGGAAGCAGTGGCTGTGGGGAGGTGCTGGCCCTGCTCTGAGCTCTGCTGGGTGCAGGAGGGATGAACACTGACAGGGGCTAAGAACAGAAGCTGTCCTCATGGCTCTCCTTTGGACACTCTCTAATAGATTCATGTCTCTGCCTGTGCTCCTGTGGTGATTTTGTGGGGTTGTAGCACATGTTGGTACCCGAGGCAGGCAATGCCATTGTGCAGGATGGGAAATCCCAGGCCAGGAGATGCATCTGCCACACATCCCCCTCAGGGCAGGAGGGCTGGGGGGGACCTGGTGAGTGGGGCTCACCTGGAGATGGTGCTCTGTGAGCTCCTGCAAGCCCCATGGAGCAGCTGCCAGGAATCAGAACCTTCAGCTGAGCAGAGGTGTTATTTTCACTTGGATATTAACTATCAGTTAGCATTCTGTGTGACCATGTCTGCAGCCTGGCATGTGCTGCATTTACTGAGCCTGAAAACATGGGTGGTCTTTCACTTCCCCATCTGAGCTATGCTTCAGGTAAATCATCTTTGCTTGTGTTGTGAATGTTTATTTCTTGCCTCTACTGTCTGTAAATATAATTTATAATGATCTGCTGCTGGTTATTATCAAGTATAATGTACTCCTTTGTAGAAAATAATTAGTTTAATGTATTAGGGTTAGTAGTGAGTCTCCTTGATAATGTGTATGTGGGCATGCAGTTTGTCATTCCTTTTGATAAAAAGGAAAAAAAAAGGGAGATTAAAACAGTAATGCAGATGATACAGACAAAAATACTCAACAAGGCTTTTCCCATTATTTTTTTTTAAACCAGGCTGTAAAGCATGATAGGTGTTAGAGCTGTGCTACTGCATCATTCTGGAATCTTTGTGGTGCCTGATTGGAGAAATTTTTATATAAACCTAAGCTGCAGAAAAAACTGTTTGAAATAAGTGCTGGTGATGGATAGGCCTGCAGTAGTAACATCCTTGATTTTCACGGCTTTAATGGTAAATCTACTTTACTTCATTTATTGCTATAGGCACTAAGTGTGTTAAATGATCAGTGTTAGGGGACTTGGATGTAAGAGCAATTTACCTGTCTTTAAGGGTGATCTGAGCCCATGAGCTTTAGGAAGAAATTATTTAATACGTTTTGTATGATTGAAGGGCACTAAGCAGAAAAACATTCTGTATAGTCCCTGAATACAGTAGAATTTTCATGCTGATAATCTGCCTGATTGCTGGGTGTCACTAGAATATGCTTATTTTCTTTGACATGTAAAGCAAAAGTGAAAAGTAGCCTCTGATGTGGACAATATCAGTGTTCAGCTGTCACATCTGACAAACAGCAGCTGAGCCAAACAAGGGGCCTTAGTTCAACTAAATGCATCTGTGTGCATCTGTAGCCAAATGTGTGTCCGAGTCAGCTTCTGTTTGCTCCTTTGGCCTTCAAAGTCACCTGCAAATGTTGGCCCTGACCCTGCACCCTGCTCTGCATGGGGAGCTTGGAGAGGGGGATTTTACAGGAGCAGAGCAGGAGCCACAGTGAGGACTCTTGGGATGTCACTGGTACACAGTGCACATTATTACCCTCTTGCACCCTGTCTCCTGGTAATGGTTATTTGATTGACCAAAACTACACTTAAGCAAAACTTGCTGTAACAGTAAAAACAATCACAGGGCAAGTGGCACCTAGTTTGGGTTTTCCTGAGCTCGAAGTGTCTGATATGTGTATTTAAATAAACCCAGTTTCCTCTGCCCTTTCTCTGTCCAAAGGGTTGATATCTTTCTCTCTTTTAGCCTTATAAACATTTGGTGTGTTGGGAGATGTATCCACGTCAGTGTTTAGGAACATCAAAAGAGATGTTGTGCTCGCATCAGTGATCAGCACTGAGTATCAAGTAGTATTTGGGAAAGAATCTGGCATATCCCTCAGTGACTTATCTGGGAAGTGTGAATGGCATTTAATAAAACAGATTTTCCAGCAAACAACAGGCCAGAGCCTTGAAGCAAAAAGTGCTTCTGCCCTGTGCCAATCATTCACTTTCTTCCAGCTCAGTGATTTCTCCCTTGTAAAATGTTCTTGTATTTAAACAGTTCCACATTGCACCAATAGTAAGGTGTCAAATCCCTCACTGAAGCCATATAATACAATATGAAAATGTGACCACTAACCAGAGTTAGGTTACTCATCACTCCATGGTCTGCCTGCAGCCTGTGCCAGTTCCTCACCACCCTCACAGGAAAGGATTTCTTCCTAATGTCTGATCTGAATCTACCTTCCTTCAGTTTAAAGCAATATCCCCTTGTCCTATCACTACATGCCCTTGTGGAAAGTGCCTCTCCAGGTCTTCTGGAGCCCTTTTAGCTACTAGAAGGGACCTCAAGGTTTCCCCAAAGCCTTCTTTTCTCCAGGATGAACTGCCCCAACTCTCTCAGCCTGCCTCCATAGCAGAAGTTCTTCAGCCCTGTGAGCAGCTTAGTGGTTCTTCTCTGGACTCGTTCCTACAGCTTCATGTTGTTCTTGTGTTGGGGACCCCAGACCTGGACAATCCCAAGATATCTCTTTACCTTTCCTGCTCCCCTGTGCTTACCCTGGTTTTAGGCTTTGAGTTTTAATTTCATTCCACATACCCCATTCTTCCTTGCATTGTTCCTGGTAACAATAAGCTTGTTGCCTAGTACACCTTTCAAGCTTAAAATTGTAGCGTAGACAAGATGCTTTTGAATTTTAATATGCACTGTGCATGCTGAGAAAGCATTAGTGTTGTGTCCTGTTTGCTTCAACTAATAAAATTATAATAAAAGTATAGTTTGCCTTATGTAACCTGATTTTTAACACATTAGATACCTATTAGCCAATGTGTTCCTTTCTTATTTCCCCACAAAATTGTTGTTCACAGGAGATACCATAAACCACTACTTAGCTAAGTGGGAAACCATGGTTCCCATTTTAGCTTTCTTTTTGACATAACCTTCAATGTAAACATTGCTCTAACCACCTTTTCAGAGTTTAAATCATACTGCCAGTTACACCAGCATTCTCCACGACAGAAAATAATGCCCTATTGTTCCAAGGTCCTGTGCTCTTTTTTACAGAGCATATTCACCCATGGAAAAGTAATGCATTGCAGAATATTGTGGCATTAAGCAAGTTCAGTTGTGTTTTGAGGTTGTTAATTACCCTTACAAGGTGGATAAGAATTCCGTGGGGAATCTCTTAAAAGAGAAGTGCTTTGCCCTTGGGATGTGTATTACCATATGGAAAGCAGGCTTATGTTCTTAGTTAATTATCTTTGTTGTTTCAGTTCATTTAAAGGAAATGTAATAATTTGTTGGTTGTTAGTACCTGTGTATTTTAAAATGGGAAATTGTTAGAATAATAAACACCCCAAGGGTGTGCTTACAGTACTCCAGAAAGACACTTTCAATTATTTTTTCCCAAGGCATTAATTTTTTTAAGTGGAACTGACAAAAATATTAAACAAAGGTGATATATGGCATCTTTGGGAAAGCTTATTCCATTATTATTGCTATTTTTTGCAGATGGTTCAAAACTTTTCTCCCAGTGATAATCACATTCCTACTACTTTCTGTGAGAGTGGAATCACACTGAATTTGACAGCTTTGAGCAACAAAATATCAGAGCAGTAATTGAAATTGGATAGGATGATAGTACTTAGTCTTGTCTCATGGAAATGTGAAGGTCATGGAAATAGGTGAGGGAAAAGCTCAGCATTATAATAAACAAATGGATTTGGGTAGGATCCTATTGGAAGGAGAACCTGGGATTAGTTCACCTGGCTGGTAACAGGATACTGCTTCTGCCTCGGAAATTAGAATTCTTTTCTCTATAAGGTGTTCAGAGTTCTTTGCTCTATGAGGTGTTAGGAAGCTCTGTTATTTGAGGGGTAGGTGCATCCTGCAGAGCTGTGTGGGACACAGGTGATTCAGCTTTTCTAAAAGGCCCATGTCTGTGCCCAGGACAGAGGTCATGCTTGTTTTGCTACTCCTACTGCAATTGTTGTTGCACAGTTCCATTAGCTTTTGGCATTATTTGGAAAAGCTTGATTTCTTATTCTTTCAGGTAAAATTAGGGTAATTTTTCCTCTCTGTCGAACTAAAATTGTACTTTATTATTATTTATAATTTTCAGCTTTTGCTAGTCAAGTACTTTTTATATAAGCTTATGAAAATGAGGGTCAAATTGAAGAGGTTATTCCACTGATTTCAAGTAGTTGCTTTGGATTTACCTCCCTGAGACTGAGAGCAAGAAGCATCATCTAAATAAAAGAGCAATTATTTCCAAGGCACTCAGAAATTAGTGGGTTTTATTGTGTTTCATTCCCTAGAAGAAAACAAAATCAGGTCTGAGCATTTCTTTCTAAAGCATTAGCTTAGGAAATCATCATTATTCTCCCAAGCTGAAACCAAAAATGGTTGAGAACTTGCTATATAGGTCGCAGATTTGGTGTGCCCATTCCACCTGACACTGGGTTGCAGCAGGATGGATAGACCTAATTTAGGAGGAAATAAATTGAGCAATTGGCATCTGTTGCTTCCCATGAACACTAGGAGTCTTATGACTAAGATGTTCTGAAATGGAAAAAAAGCCTGAAGGGGAATTAAAGCTCCCCATTTGTTCCTGTGTCACCGAACAGGGAAATGAGCGCTGTGCACTCTTTAGGGCACAGTAAGCTCCCCTGTGCTGGGCACTGGAAAAACTGATGGACCCTTTTAGCAGTGTTCACAGGCATGAGTAAAAATGTTCAAACATGTTCCCAGAGGAGTTTCTGGGAGCTTGGAATGGACTTCATATAAAAGTCCTTACTTAGACTCTCTTTTCAAATTGCAGCGGTTTTTTCCTCTGCTTACTACAAATAGCTGGATAGAATTGCTTCGAAGTTAGGGTAGGTCAGAAAAATCACCTCAGAATGTCTTTGCCAACAAACCAGCCTTGTGTACATTCTGAGCCACGTGTGCTGCCTTTCTCACATTTGTACTTGTTTTGTATTGCAGTGAAACTCCCAGAGCCAGGATTGCCCAGGTGTAACTGAGGGCAGGATTTGGTCAGGAGAATCTCGCTGCTGCTGCTGCTGCCTCTGTGGCGGGAGCCAGAGGGCACAACTTGGCTTTCATAGGCCTGAGGTTGAGTTTGCAGAAAGATGAGCAAATTTACTCTGGAAATGCCAGTCAGACCAGATCAGATCTGTGTTTTAATTGGGTGAAATGGCTGGTTCTGACTAGCCTGGCTCTGACAGTGTCTAAAGGCAGCTTCTCCTTGCAGGGGCTGTTGCCATTGGAAAACCATGTCCTGTGCCAAGGCCAGCAGTGTTGCTGTGTGACTCCAACTGCTCCAACTGACCTTTTTGTGGGGGTGCTTCCTTTCAGCATTGGTTTGGGCCTTGCTTTATCAGAGCATTTCAGGGTAGTAAGGCATCTTTAGCAAAACAAGTTTCGTTTTGTGTCTCTCCCCTCCGATAATTTGTCACATCAGTTTATTAATATCTTTCAGAAGAAGAGAATGCAAAAACACATTATGTGGAATGGAGGTAATTCTGCTGTCTTTGGGGAAATGCTTTGGATGTGTGTGGGAGTGTAGATTGCATTTATGTGTTTCACATTCCCAAATCCAAGACTGCCTTGTCGGATGGGGGTTCTGCCAGGCTCGTGGGGCGGCATGTGAACTCTCTATCTGAAAATAGACAATTTGGTTCTGAACTGTAGTTCTCATCTAGTCATGTAATTAAATGTCTTTACACACCAAGAAGCATCCAGGCTTACACTGTAAAGCTCTTACCTGCCTGATTATATTCCAGTTTGATTTCTGTAAAATCTGCTACTAAAAAATGAATTGAATGTAAAATTATGCTGGTAATACAGACATGATTCTCACTTGTCATGAGCTCTGATTTGAGATTGGCAGGTGGTCATTTTACAGTGCTTTCCAGATACAGTGGCAAAAGATATATTTACCTGCTGAACTGCTATTTTAAACATCACAGCTACAAAAGAGAGTGACAGTAGCTTGTAGTTTAGATTACTTGGTACATCCCAGCTTATTATGAAACAAGCACACTGGCTGAGGCTTGGAGAGAGCAGCCCATCTTGGTGTATAAAACTAGGAGATCCTGACCTAACTTGTCTAAATAACTATTAGTCACTGCTTTGGTCTTTACATAAGCCTTTCTTCTCAATTAGCGGAATATAAATTTGTTTTCAAAAATTCTTTGTTTTTCCTCTGGTGGTGTTTACTTTCACTAAATTGATCTCATTTGCTCAATAGAAATGTAGCTATGGAGAAGGGAAGGAAAGGAAGGAAGGAAGGAATTCAGGAAGGAAGGAATTCAGGAAGGAAGGAATTCAGGAATTCGGGAAGGAATTCATGAAGGAAGGAATTCATGAAGGAAGGAATTCAGGAAGGAATTCATGAAGGAAGGAATTCTGGAAGGAATTCAGGAAGGAAGGAATTCAGGAAGGAAGGAATTCAGGAAGGAAGGAATTCAGGAATTCAGGAAGTCAGGAATTCAGGAAGTCAGGAAGGAATTCATGAAGGAAGGAATTCATGAAGGAATTCATGAAGGAAGGAATTCAGGAAGGAATTTATGAAGGAAGGAATTCAGGAAGGAATTCAGGAATTCTGGAGGGGAGGAATTCTGGAAGGAATTCTGGAAGGAAGGAATTCAGGAAGGAATTCAGGAATTCAGGAAGGAATTCAGGAAGGAAGGAAGGAGAAAATGTAAACTGCATGTTTGTTTGAATGTCACTCCGGCATGGTGAAATGAAAGATGGATTGAGTTTACAGCCAGGAGGGGGTTTCTTTGCTGTACTATTTTATTTGCTATATTATTTCATATTTCTCTCAGGTAGTGTGAAGGGTTGCTGTGTAACTCTAGTCAGGAGCCAGTGAGTTGCCAAATGATGCCCAAGCAGCACCTATGTACTATAATTCCTCTCTGTGGCAGCCTCCTCCTTCTCCCCAGCTATTGCTCTGTCTGGTTCATTACTGCTGAAGGAAGAGTTGGCTCAATAGCCTTGGTCCAGCTGTGAGCAGCTCAGGCTCCTGGTTCAGGGTAGGAGGAGTTAGTCTAGGCTGAACTGTAGTCCTGAGTAGGTATCTAGCACCTGTTTGGCATCTGCATGTGTGGACAACTTCAACACTTTAAATAGGCCAGAAATTGTAAATAAGCAAAATAAATAGCTTTGTTCTAGCCCTCCCAAAGAGATAAGGCTTGATTAGAGGTTAAATGACACTTAGCATTGTTTGGGCTAACATCACCTGGAACCTTTGGCTGGTGTTGGAGGCAGACAGAAGAGCAGGCAATGCAGCCACCATTAGCTTTGCCCACAGGAGAGTTCAAAGAGCAAGGTGAAGAAAATAACTCATTCAAAGGCTTCCAACGATTTATCTGTGTGGACTGGAACGTGTGAGGATGTCTTCCTGTGTGCTTAACAGCCTGCAGGTTTTTCACTGTAGAGCAAAAAGCACAGCAGCAGCTCCAGGAATTAATGCTTGAGAAGTTGGTTCTCCTCACCGCTCCTTGAAGGATCGTCTACAGCAAAGGGAGGATTCAGGACAAAAGATTTATCTGAGATATTAAGCTGTATCACTGAAAAATGGGCAGGAAAACACCTCAACGAGCTGTGTGAGGAACTCAAAGGCCATTTTGCTGGAGAGAAGCTGCAGGGTATTCTGAGTATGGAGCATAGAGGAGCTGAAGAAATACAGTGCATTAGACTTTAATGAGCATTACACAAGATCTTCCTAAAGTATTGATTAGCTAGACATCAGGGACTTTTGAACCTTAAATGCCTGCAAAAGCATGCAGGGTTTAAAGGACTCATCACTACTCCACAGAATGAGAATCAGGTTCTGGGTAAAAGGACTGAATACTGCAAAGGCTTTGGTACAGCTATTTTGGGCTACAAAGAGCCTTTGAGTGCTCAACAATAGCATCGGTGTTCGGAGCCCGAGAAGAAAAAAGAACAGACAAGCCATATATTGTGAAAGTCATCTACATGGCATTTAAGCTTGGCTGGGAGAGAATGAAAAGATGCAGATAAAACATGGTGCAGCATAAAAAAGCTTTCTCTCATTTACATCCTCCTATTTGGAGGGACTTTTTGGAAGCTGGGGCTACGAGAAGGAAAAGACACAATTAACAATATATATGTCTAGTGTTTTCAGACCTCAGTACTTCATGTTCTTGGGGCTGTGATCATTTTCGTAGTCTGGTAGTACTTTACAGGGGTGCAAATGTGCTCAACTCTTCACCCAAAATGACAGCTCTGAGTATCCTTAGAAACAATAGATCCTACAAATCAAGGGTGCTTGAGTCTGCTGAGGACTGGGTGTGCCAGGAGATTGAGGCAGCCCCACTGAAGAGACAATAGGAGAAAGCAGTTGTCAAAATGATAGGCTTGGTATCCTTGGTATTTGATGTGCTCCAGCTACGAACTGGCTTGAGTTGTTTTCTTCCTCAAAAATTTGCAGAAACAATCAGATAATTTGAAGTAAATTATGAATGTGGTTGTTTTGGAATTCATATAAATATCTGTCTAGATCTAGATATATATTGAATAGATATAGAGAAAGATAGATGACACAAGAAGTAGAAAAAAGTTACAGTGGATGTAAAAGAACAGAATGCTAATTAAGAAGTCTGTGATGACTTGGCCAAAGAAGATGAGCATCAAAGACAGATCAACATTATTTGAATTTCCAAACACTATAATGAGCCAGTCTTTTTCACTTCAAATATTCACATGACACCTGTTCCATACAGATGTGCTCAAAGAGATGGAATAAGAGTGAAGTTGAAAGGATACAATTCTGGAATTAGATATTCTCTTCACATGGGGGAAGAAAGAAAAGAAAAAAGGCATTAAATCAACTATAATAAATGCAATAATAAAACTGAAGAAAATGAAGTCAAGGAAGCAGAAGATGAACCTGTGTCTGACAGGGTGAATATGTACAGTGAAATACAGCAAGCCTTGCAGAATTGCTTACTTTAACAAAGAGATGCTGGTGCAGATTTAATTGGGATTCGGATTGTCCAGTACTGGAAGGAATGATGCTGGGACAAAGCGTGCTTGAAGCTCAGTTTGCAAAGTTACTATCTTTTTGATCTTTATATAAGCAACAACTTGCCATTTAGTGCAAATCTTGTGGCTGTGTTTACTACTTTTATACACTTAGGAAAATACTGCTGTTTAGATCTGGCTGATCTGCTATTTCACCACTGCTTAATTTACCCAACATGGACATGTGTCTGATTAAAATAAAATATTTTTCCTGAATACCTGCTAAGTTATTATGAGAAGAGACATAATTTTGATTAATTGCAAACTAAGCAAAAGCAATTAAAGACTTTTTTTCTTAATTCTGTCTCCTCAGCACTTCACTGAATATTCAGGGATTTACCTTTGGATAGTTTATTCACGTGTGGGAAACTGCACTGAGTGAGAATCAGTGGGTAGTCCACAAGGAATTAGGAAAACATCTCCGTGCCTCCATGTGGGCATGCAAAGAGCATGAGAAGGGCATGCAAATATCCTTTCTCAGCTGTGATTTGCTAAGGAGAGTGAAGGGGGGACAGCACTGCTAATGCTGGAGTAAATTTGCAATTAACAGCTTTCACAGCTAACGTACATCCTTTTCTGTGACATTTAATCACCTGCAGAAAGCACTTTTTCTCTTGTATATTCTGACATGTATGTGATCCTTTAATTGTAAACAAGCAGAAGTCAATTACCAATAGTAGAGAAAGTCACTGCAGCAAACAAAAAAGAGAATATGTAGTCGAAAGGTTGCACTTAACAACCATTGCTCATTTTTGTACCAGACCTCCTACATTTCAGCATGCTCACTTTCTCCTGGGAGCTTTTGAATCCATTGTCAGTCTGTAAAATTAGAAAGAAGAGTGAGTTAAAACCTATGTAGAGACTAAAATTTTCCTATTACAAATCATCTCTGCCTCAGTAGACTATCTGCATATCCATCCATTGCCAGCTGTTCTGAAACCTTTTCATCCTGTCACAATTTTCTTCTCATACTACTTAGTGCATTTAGCAACTGGGAAGTTTGCCTGGGTAGTGCTACATGAGTGAAAGTAAATTCTCACAAAAGATGGAGAAAAGGTGAGGCAGACAAAGTATGGCAAGTCTAAGATGTGTGTAAAGTTGATGTGCAGAGTCAATTCCTACCTAAATAAACAAATGGCTGAGTAGAGATAGTGAATAGGGCATTTTAGCAGATGATTACATTTTTATAATGTTCAAAGAATAAAGACTCTATTACTCTGTTACTCTTCTTTACATTCACGTCTGTCACATTTCACTTAAATGAGATGGTGCTTGGGAAGATTTATGCATAGGAATTCTGTCTGTTGTTAAAGGCCAGATCCTGCAGCAGGCTCCACGGTGGGGCCTGGGGTTTGTTAGAACAGGGCAGAGCCTTTCCTTTGGACATGGAAAGTGTTTTATGCAGAGGGGTAGTGGAGCAGCTCAGCAATCCTTTTCCATTAAGGACAGGTCTGGATTAGTTGTAGCATATGACAGAGTGCAGAAGCAACTAGAAGTCTGAGGAGGTGGGAAATTAAAGCAGACCTTGACTGGAGTCTGTTTCTGAGGATGATTTCTAAGCAGGAACCTGGTAGTCCAGAACACTAAACATTCCAGTAATCCAAACTGCTGGGACTTGTGCTGCTGCTATTGCAGCAAGGATTAGACTATCACAACAGGATGATGAATGAATAAATGTATGAATACATCCTGTTAGTGCTGCATCTCAGGGGAGAGGAACAGTGAGGTGGTGAGGTATTGATTCAATTAGTTTCCTAATTAAACAGAAAATATTGCAGATAACTAAAGGCAAAGAAAGAGGTAGCAGAAGTGCCCTCTGTGGAAAATGCACATGATACATTTGTTAACTGTACCAAGGACGTGGTGTTCATTCAGTCTCATCTGTGCCCTCTTCGTATGGGGGCAGGGTAGGGGAGAAGATATTTAGATTGCTCTTGGTTCACTGCCAAATAATGATGGATCTACAGAAGGAATTTTCAGAAGTTTTCGTGGCCAGGATTGCTAAGCAGAAAGATCACCATGACACAGAACTTTCTGTGACTCCACATTTCATTTGGATAGACAGGTATTTTCTGAGCAGGTATCAGGGCTTGATTTAGCAGAAATACCAGTCCTTCATTTAAGGTGTCTTGTTTCTTAAATGTGTATTTTAATTTGATAGGGTATTTGAAACAGCAGTATTTCTTACATGACCAGGCAATTAATTGTCCAGTTTATTTGATTTTATGTGAATAAATAGTGTCAACAGGGTAACACAATTCTTTTGCTTAGCATCCACATGGAGTTGGTAATACCCGAATTGTGCAGATGTTCTAACTTGGAGACAAACAGCCCTATCTCCGAGGCCTGCTCTGTACATACCAAGTACTTCAAGGTTACTCTTGAATGGGGTTTGAAAATGTTTTCAGGGAATCTCCTGTGACATCCCCTGGAAGCCTTGCCCCATGCACAGTCACATGTGCTGTTGCCTTGGTCTGTGGCACAGGTACCAGCAGGGCTGGACAGCATGCACAGCACAAATGTCTGTGGGTGAGCAAAAGGAGGAGACATTTTCTGCTCATTTCCAGTTCTCCCCTGCCTGGGCACACTCGAGGTGCTGTTTGTGTCTCCAGGTGTGTTTTCTGGCACAGAGCTCTGCCACAACCTGCCTGATTTGTCTGAGGACACGGTACTTATTTTCTTATCAAAAGATAATTCATGGGTATTATTAAGACAATGGATTTGACTTTTCAATGAGTTTATGTCTTTAAGAATAGTTTTCAGAGAATGAGTCAGCCATATGTTAAATCAAATTTAACATCCATTATGAAACACTGAATCATACTTTATATCTCTGTAATGATAATAAATGATCATCTCTTCCATGTTCCCCTCATTTGTACTACTGCTCATCAATCTTGCTAATATCACAAAGATTTATTAAATGAATAATCTTCAAAGTATAGCTGTTTTAATATTAATAGCCCCATTTTATGTTGTTTCTCTTACGATAATTCCATTTGTGTTTAAGCATGCTGACTTTAAAAGTAATAATCCTTTTTACAGTGAAATTTAATGAATAGAAAACCAGTAAATCAATAATAAAGTCCTCCTTAATGAGATTTTGTAATTATACCAATATATTACGAAATACAGCAAACTTCTGAATGCCCTTCAAACGTAGGAGAATCACAAAAATAACAAACTACACAATAAAAGCTCAGGTAGTACTTAAATGGAAGAGATGTTGAGAAACCATTGTGAATACATGCAGATGAATAATAATGTATTTAGTCCATGTTTAGAAGTATCCCAAGGTTGCAGTGTTATGCTCAGTAAGTTATGACTCAACTCACTTCAATGTAAAATCTATGTCAAAGACACATTCTGGATGATTAGCTCTCATGATTCTGTTAACACGCAAGTCCTGGTGATTGTCAGAGTTGGCCTGTCCTAATTTATGTTCTCTAACAGTCTTTGGTATCACTTAGTTGTATTTCCAGGCAGACTGAAGGGAGGAATCACTGCAGCCCTCTGCTAATACAGCAAATGATCTGCTCTGTGCTTTAACCCCACAACTGAGTAATGTGTTAAGCATCTTCTTAATAAAGTTTCTTACTTTAAAAAAATGTTCTGTTTAATATCAAAGTGGTGAAATTTTATTTTTTAAAAAAATTATTCTGGTTCAAAGTTAGAGAGTTGGGATTTACATGGGTGATCTGGGTGATGTCTAGGAGAATTGAGAAAGCCTGGCCAGTCTTGAATATTTTCCTTTTGGTAAAACAAATAGGTTTTAGCAAATGAAGTGTGGGTCTGTTGTCTGAGTTTGACAGGAGAATCCCTGGGCTCTGGGAGGGTGTGAAGGCAAATCTGCTTTTTACTGGGTAGGGAAAATCAATGTTCTGATGTGCAGAGCACCACACAGTGCTCAACAAGTGCTGAACCTCTCTCTGCCCTGTCATTAATAACCAAATCACACCCAGAGGGGCCAAATCTATTTCTTGGGCTCGCTGCTGGTGCAGATGTGGAGAACTATTATTAGAGGTGGGGCTGGAGACAAGAACTGCAGTTCGTGCCTTGCCTGAGGTTCTTGTTAAGCTCTCAGCATGGGTGCAGTGGGTTGTGCTCTCTGACAGCTACTTATCCCTCCAGCTTCAATATTTTTGCTTTGTTGCAGTTTGTGAAGTGCCTGGTCTGGAAGGCATGTGAACAATGTGTTTCGATAATCCAGCTGAGATGCAATGAAAGCATGAATGACAGCCTAGCACCCTCCTGAGACAGCCTTGCTTGTAGCTTTACTTGCCATCCTCTGCAGATGTAGAAGTTTTTGTTATGTAGCTAAACTGATAATCAAAAGCTGGGCTGATATCAAAGGTGACCTCCAGGTCAGGAACCTTCAAACCAGACACTCTAAAACTTCCTTGAAAAGGAGCTGCAAAGGATGAAGTGAAATTCAAAAGGTATCAGGCACCAGCCAAAATAAGCTCAACATTCTAAAAATCTAATTGTAGGGCATGTTTTTCTGATACCCACAGCTAAATGTCATTTAGGTGCCTCATCAAACAGGAAATTACTTCCCTTGGGTCACCTGTTGCAGGAAAATAAACTTGGCCTTAGAAGTATAAGAATAGTTTCAAATTATACCTCTGAGTCATAGTTCCTAATAAAACCCTAGGAACACATGAGAGACACCTGTGAATTTCAGCCTGAGAGTCTCCATGGTATATTTCTGGAGAGAAAAATTAAATTAAAAAGTCTTATTCTGTCTATGCCAGTGAAGACACCAGGAAGGCCACTTGGAATGGGGCAGTGCTCTGGTGCCTGGAGTGAGAAAGGAGTCTGAGGTAAATAAACCAGGCAGGGGACTTGAGGTGAGGATCAATTCCCTAATCTGTTACAGACTATGTGTGTCTTAAAGCCTGTGCTGCAATTTACTTTTGCTGTTCCTTTTCAATTCAGATTTTAATGAGCAGGCAACATTAAGGTGTAGCTTTTATCAGAGCTGAAGTCCTTCACATATTCTATTGCACAGGTGATAAAATAATTCCTCTCTGTGTTAGTCCTGTTGTTTTAACCTCATGTACTTTCCAGATAAAAATGTCCTCATAAAGGTAGGTATTTTTCCCTTTATACCATAGTTCTACTGTTGTTTTACTCTATGTTTTAACTGACAAACTGAATTCCTGAGAACTGGGATGATGAGATTTCAGGATCGTAACAACAAATGCTATGTTTTTGTTTGTTTTTTTAAAATGTAAAATCTAACAGAGCATTTTGTGTATAACTGACCTTATAGGAAACACAGCTAACATTTACTCCCAGTTTCTAAAAGCTGAAAAGTTGCTTCCTTCTCACCAAAAGGAATTTAGCAGCACATAAGCTCTCTTGAGCTGCTGCACTCAAGTGTCTCAGCTCCTCACTTAGTTCTTCCACCAGTCTCCCAAGCTTCTCTAACTTCCTGAAATCAGACATTTTAGATGGCTTGGGCCTCTAGGGCTCTCACATTTTAAGAAATAATCTTCCCCTTCTGGGCCTCAGAACTACCTACTGGAAATCTTATCATCCATTTAGTTCAGCATGTATTAAAATTTTGCAATTAATTATCTGCAGTTCTAATCCAGTGAGTCTCTGCAATGAACATCTGGGATTCAGCACGTCCTTTTGCTGACTTTTTAATTTTAGGACTTGGAGACAGTAGATCCCCTCTAGGAGAACTGAAGTAAGTGAAAGTAACCTATACCTGGAATTTTTTTAATTCTATCTTAGAACCCATCCTATTACTCACTGGGTCTCTTGTACCTTGATACTTCAGAGCAGTTCCTTTAACATGTGCAAACTTGTGTGACCTGAAGTGATCTAATGGATACAGAGAATGTGAAAATGGGGATTGCTCTGTTCTCCCTTCCATAGCCAACAGGTGAAATTAGCTTTTCTGTCCTTTTGTGAAATGGAATCACAGAATTGTAGAATGGTTTGGGTTGGAAGGGGCCTTAAAGACCTTGTTACAATCCTCTGCCGTGGGCAGGGGCACCTTCCACCAGAGCAGGTTCTCAGAGCTCCATCCAGCCTGGCCTCATCTCAATGCTCTCTGTGTTCTTGCTATGACAGATTCAATTAATAAACAGACTTATCCTGGAAACCTATTACAGGATGTTATAAAGGTGGAAAAAAATCCTGACTACTAACATTAGTAAAAGTTTCTTCAACCCTGCCCATGGAGCTTAGAAAGTCTTGGGCTGGAAGAGATCTTAAACATCATCAAGTTGTGGTTTCATTTAGCAATTGGGGCATTTACAATTAAACAAAGACAAAAGAGTAGAAACAAAAAGTAAAATTCTTCACGTGGGTAGTGTTTCATTCTGAGGAATAAAGGGACTTAATTTCTAGTGAACTACAGTGGAAAATGCATCTAATTATTTGTTTCACAATAGAAAATGGTAGGTAACTCCCTTCCTGGAAAGACTGTTCCAGAAATGACTGTAAGTTTCTGAGCAGTCAAGCACTGAGCCATATCTTATTCTCAAGCAGAGCATCATTCTGTCTCTTCACATCTTTTGAAGGCAAAAGCACTGTTCAGGACATGGTCCTATGTTTGCATTATCAAAGAATCTTAAATGCATCAAAGGAAAAATGGACATTTGTCCTTCATTTTCTGGGTGTCTAGATGCTAATTGCACCTGTGTTACTTAAAATCCTGCTGACAAATCCTGCTTAAAATCCTGCCCACAGTTCATAAATCCCTTATTATTCAGCTGTGCTGAAATGCAGTGACAACAAAATGTCATTTACAAAATGACACAGCAATGTCCTGGTAGAGGACATCACCAGTGATGACTTTGGTTTCTTGGGTAAGGTCCTTTAGCCCTTCCCTTAATTTATCAGTATAATGTGCTTTTCTTTTGGAAAAGACATCTAATTTCAATGATGTATTTGTTGTGAAGCAAAAATATTTTGGAGGGCGAAAAAACCCACTTTTATTTTTCTTTCTTCTTATCTATATCTCTCTTGCACTGTTACATCCTTCATCTGTTTTTCTGAAGGATTTAGCATTTAGGATGGACTTGAGGTAGGTTATCTGCGAGGGTGAGAATTGGCAGGTTTCTGTGTTTCAGTGCTGATTCTTTCTCTTGCCTGAAATATTCCTGAGCACTGTTGGAAGACCTTGTCAGAATATGTAAAGGCATAACTTAATCAGCCTTCACATCGTGCACGGATGTGCCACAGAAGGAAATATGAAAAATCTAGAATAGTGTAACTTCTTACAGACATTCCGTGATTTACAGGATTGTATCTAGAAGCTAGAATATCATGTAGAAGGTGTGGATTAAATATTTAAGAGCTAAGAGACAAACTGTATCTTTAGTCTCCTGTTTGGCTGCAGGCGTGTGGGTAACACAAGGGATGATGAACTCCTGTGTTTTCAACTCTGAGGTTTTATTGTGCAGTTTTGGCTGAGTCACCTACACGGGCAAAAAGCCTGAGCTTCCCTCAGCCAGCGTGGAGGGGAAAGGGCTGGGGACTGGCTGAGCCCTCCCTCCAGACCCCAGCTGGAGTTTGGGCTCCCTGTGCTCAGAGCCAGACTCAGCTGTGGGCTGGGAAGGTGCTGCTGCAGTGACCCTGTGCAGAGGAGAGAACAGACAGGTACCAGGCTCTCGAGGCACCTACCTGGGCAGTCAGTTTGTAATTCCTGAGCAGAACCCTGGAGAGAAGAGAGAACATGAAGTTTATTGAAGTTGTTTGGGGCTCAAGTTAGGTAGAGAAATGTCTTGTCTTGGTCACAGAACATCCTTAGCTCGAACACAAAAATTTCTTCACAAAATGGGAGCTTCCTTTAAGCTGTTATGAAATTGGCTTAGTAGTGGGAATGGGAGCCTTCAGGTTGCAGGAAGCATGGGTTTGCCTTTGAAAATTCTGAAATCGGCTTAATAAAGAGATTCAAAGGAAAGAGAAGAACTAACCTTGGGCTTACTATTGTTTGTGTTTTAGTTTCTGAACATTTTGCATGCATTGAGATACATTTTCAGGCTTTTCTTGTCAATCAGGAAGATTTAAAAAAAACTATTTGTGTTTTCAATAAAAGCAGGAATATTCCTGAAAGGAATTTATCCCATCAACCAAAGAGAAAATCCAACTGGTGCAGCAGTGAGCAGCACTCCTGGAAGAGGAAGCATGAGACTATTCTGCCCATAACATTCACTGAGACTCACTCATATATGAGGGTCCAAGATGGATTGCCGCATGTATTATCCATTTGAAAAGTGAGATTAATGCCAATAAAAGCAAAAGCCTCTACAGAGAACAACAGAAATCTCTCTATCAGAGATAGGTGCTTCTATCAAGCACTATGGAGAAGCAGCCTCCTTGTAATGACCTGAAGAATGCTGTCATCTGGCTCATTGCTTGTTCTGTTTATTTTGTCTTTCACCTTTGTGTTTTAATTAGCTCCTTTTTTCTTCTGTTGTAGTGATTTAGTTTACATGCCATGGAACATGCATTTGATTTCAGTGCAGCATGGCATGCATGCAAATAATACTCAGGTAGGTGCTGTCTATTCAGAAGCTGTAGGTGTGTGATCCATTTTCTCATCTTAATCTGTTTGGAGTGAATAGATAGATGTATAAAACAATTAAGAACATAACAGCAGATCCTTTTCTGTTTCAAAACCTGAATCTAAAACTGAAGGACCTAAGGAGTAATGACCCTGCTCCTTTGGTTGTTACACATCTTTGAAGCGTCCTGCATTAAATACCTGTTTTTTGAGACAGGACTCGGTGATTGAGTTGCAGCAGCTTCTGGTGTTGCATAGATGTGTGTTGTCAAGGATTTAGGATGGGGTGCAATTGTTAAAGGCTGGAAAGAGAAGGGCTGGCTGAACAGCATTTGCCTTGGGATTTAAAACTGAAACTTCCAGATTTATAACATGCTAAGTGCAGCATCTAACCTAGTCCCTTGCTTTAACTGGAGTAGCAGTATGATAATAAAAGCATTTTTCCTCACTCTTTCCCCAGACCTTAGTGTTTTGTAAGGCACCCTTAGCATTTACCTCTTTGTTTGGGATTAATAGGAAAACACAGGGAGCTTGAACCGAGGTCAAGAGCAAAGCCCGCCAGCATCCATTTTCCTAATGGTCCTAACATTGAAAGAAGGAAAGTTGGTAAAAGAACATGTTTAATGCAGCTTTGAGTCTCTGTAGAGGAAAGCTCTGGTTTCCATAGCATCACCAGAAATTCTCTCTGAATATGGAGGAGGATGTTTGGGCTCAGGGTTCATCTGGTCTGGCAGTGGGTGTGGAGTTAAAGCACCTCAGTCCAGAATGCTTTTTCCATGGCCAGTGGGCAAACAAGGGCACTCCAGAGGATGAACGCATTTCCTAATAGACTATTGAGGTCACCCAGTATGAGGAGGCTTCTCTTAAGAGACTGATTTTAGAGGTGAAAAGAAGTGGGCAGTTTTACAAGCATGTAAACCAGCCCAGATACACATATAATGCTACAGTGCCTTTGACTCCTGCTCTTTCCTCTTGGCAGCTCAGCTGCTGAACTCTTTCGCTGCATGGTTTTACAGGAAATATGCCCCATTTATTCCAGCTGGGCTGTGGTTTCAGGTTTAGAGGCAGCTTGATGGTTTCTGTCCTTGCTGTTGCCCTGGTTCCTGCTCTGCACTCATGGCTCCCATTGTGCTGTGGTGGCACAGCCTGGTGACCTGGATCAAGGGACGTTCCTGGCAGATTACAACCCATTGTGTGGATCCCCAACCTCACAAAGACAGGCTCAAAACGGCCAGGAGATTTCAAAGTACTTTTTAAAAAAGGAAATCCATGTGAGCAGGGAGGGGGAGATAAGGAATCTCTCTGCAATGGGAGGTGCAGATAGAGGAATTTTTTTCCTGGGTTAGCTGGCAGGCTGAGGCAGAATCTTTCTTCCTCTAGAACTGGAATACACAACTTTGTATTTTCATCATCTTTGACATTAGCAGTCTGTATGACTAGTTCTGGCTGTTCTCTTTACACTTCCACTCGTGTTCTTCAGGACTCTTGAGAATGGATTGGAAAATCTTTCAGCTTTAAATGACTTTTTCTCTATAAATCTCTGCTCAAAGACATGTTGTGGATGCTAGTTAATCTAACATTTCCTTCTGGCTAGCATGTTATAATTATAAAGTGCAGAGCATGGGAAGATGGTTTTAAGATAACTCTGATTAAAGGATATTTCTACATGTCACAGCTACCATTAGAGAAGCAGCAGGGCACAACTTTGGAGTGTCATTGACTTTGCATGTGTGTACATCCAGCTGAGTGAGACTTCTTTTTAAATTATTTTTTTGGATGTTTAGAAATTGCCAGGAAAATTAAAAGTAAATAGCAATATTTATTCTGTGGCAGGTCTCTCTAGTCCTGCTAATATAACAGGCATGAAGAGCTTCAGGGAAATGACCACTGTTGCCAACTTTGTCCCTTTCACATTGCTTGTGGTAAAGATCAGGCCTAAGGCCCAGAATCTCATCTTCTGAAGGGGCAGGTGGTGCTGAGCCCAGCTGCTGGCCCTGTGGGCAAGGGAGGAAGTGGCAGGTCACTGAACTATCTAAAGGGGAGGGAGGAAAAGGCAGGGGACATGTGGGTACAGTGATGTATGTGACATGCCTGCATGTGTACGTACAAATTATAAATTGGTCTCTCATTGGGTGCTGCTCTGTGGCCTTTCATATAAAAGCGGTCATTTAATATTTTCCTCTCTGGGGAACCTTACACTTGTTTTATTAGTATGTATTTTTTAATTTATCAAGTAAATATATAAATAACTGGAGCAGATATATTATTAATGCAGAACACTTGTGTAAGTCACTGAAAGTCACAGATGTGTCATAAAAATAGATGGCAATCAATAGTCACAGGAAAATGTTATTTGTTTCTTGCAAAGCTGCAGCTATAAACTCCCCTTCCTGCCAGTAGGAGTGTTACTGCCAAAGCTCTGCATAGGTAGTTCAGAACAGACTGTATCATTCACAGTTTTAAAGAAATCAGCTTCAAGAAGCAGGCTTTCAAGGAAATGCAGCACTGCCCTATATTGCAGAGTAGGGCTATTTAAAAGCAAACCAGAAAAAGCTGCCCAGGCTCTGAAAGTAAAGACATCTTTGCATGTAGATGAATATTGCCTCTCTTTAATGTATGCAGGGTTTTGGCCACTCTTTCCATTAGTCTTCTCATATAAACAAAGGTAATAAAGGTAAGAGGGAAGAAGGGATTTACTGAAGGTTGCTTATTGCTCTAAACCTAGAATTTGTTAAAGCAGGCTTGCAAGCACAGAGGTGTGCATGGTATCTAAGTAATTCTGGGACTGCATCATTTGATAACTTGAATAACATTCAGATAGCCCAGCTGGGTGAAAGTATTCACTTTAATTTCAAAGAACAGGTATTTTAAAAATCCCTTTTTTCAAATATGAGCCAGCACTACACCCCTGCACTTGTTTCCTTCCTGTGGTCATGGGCCCATCTGCAGATTTGAAACTCCATTTTTGTGATTGCTCCATTTTCTTCAGGCCCTTTGACAGGTCTCCTATAAAATGCATTAACTAAAGATTTTTGGAGCATGTTGGCATGGCTCAGTTTTGATGGCTTTGATTTTTCTGAAATGATTCCATTGTTTGGTGTCAGTGTGTCTGACACTCAGTGGGATTTTTGTAAAGAAATGGGAGCTTGGGTTTCTGGTGTGTGCCCATGGAAAAGAGGTGTGAGGGAGACCCCACGGAGAATCTGCAGGCACTGCAGATGTGGGGTGCTGAGTCCAGGTATTGGTTTGGCCACACTCCAGCCATCCCTCTCCTCTGCCAGGTCTACCAGGGGAAGCACAAATTGTGCATTTCCCACTGCCCTGTGCAAATTATCCTGTGGGTGGGATTACACAGCCTTTCTTAAGCATGGCTGGGCAGGACCTCTCTTTACAGTTTGACCCAGTCTCATTTTCTGCCAAACAAGAAGTGTTGGCATGTAGCTGCCACCTTCTTTTCATAGGTATACAGTTTCTGTGACTTATGAATCATGAAGTATGAAAATGAAAAAACCCTGTTGTGATGTGCTTTTGGCATCTTATTTCTTTTCACGGGTTTCTTATTACACTTTGACAGGTGTCTGACACAAGAAACTGTCACTACTGTGATTTAACCTTGGTGTACCACCTCCAATTTCAATGCCTAGGGCTGTGAAACAATAGAACTCATCTGAGCTGTTGAAACTTCAATAAAATTTCATTTAGTTTTATGTTTTTAGAGATGCTCTGTACGTAGCAGATTCTTTTTATCCTGGTGCTCAGGACAGAAGCCAAATTTGCACGCATTTTCATGATTTTTTGGGTTATCTTTTATGGGAATTTTTCTTAGAGAAGTCAGCTCAGACCAGCCTGATGTCTTGCAAGGAACTCAGTAAAATAGAGACAGTTGTTTGCTACTTCCTTATATAATAGTAATGTGATTCATTATAGATACCTAAGCTGTTAACACCAAAACAGTGTTACATGGATAAATGTGAAGCAATCCAAACAGGTATTTTTTAGATAATTTATTCCCTCAGAAACCTGCGGTGAGTCAACCCCAGTCTACATGGGTGCAGCAATTTTGTTCAATTTTCCAATTCCCAGAATTTGTGACTAACAGAAAAATGCCTCTAGGTCTGTTAGTGACAGGCTGGGGACCATGGCAGTGCCCCTGCTGGTCTGCCCTGCTGTGTGGCACTGCCAGAGGTGTGATGTCTCTGATGTGCTGCACACAGGGGCACCCAACAGCCACAGACCTGGGCTCCTGAGGCTTCTCTGCAGCAGCATCCTGGCTCTATGAGGCTGAGTCCAGCCCCAGCCTGGCCCAGTTTCCAGCCTGGCTCCCAGCATTATTCCCTGCAATGGAAAGGCCCTTGGAGCTGATGGAGGAGCACCTAATACGAGTCATTAGTGATGGTGGCAGTGTCATCCCTGCCAAATGCGAGTCTGGCACTTCAGAAATGTGTTGCCCTGTGTCAACCCCAAAGTATCAAAGATGACACAGTTGTCACCCAGCAGTGCTGGTAGGTGCTGTGGAACAGGCTGTCATCTGGGCTTCATTGATCACACTAAGCAGCTTCTTTACTTTCAATTACTCATGGATGTCAGGAGGAGAAAGAGAACACTGGAGAGGTTTTATACGTAGTGGCACTTCAAAGGTGATTACTCTTTCTTCCTATCAATCATGTTAAGGAAATTCTCCTAGTGCACATAATAATCCTATTTTCCTTTGAAGGAAAGAAAAAGTCTTGATTTGAAGCTAGCCATAGAATTAACAGTGTCATTACACATTTTTGAACTCATTAGAGTGTACTTAGTATGCCTGAGATGTAATAGATTTGTAAAGCAATTTCTCCAATGATGGCTTCAAGTGGATAACAATTTTTTCCCCAAACAATTTGTGAATCAACTCATTATTTTTTTTTCCCTTGATTTTCATATACAAATGTTTCATAGTTCTTTAGTTGTGTGATTCATGAGGGGTTAAAATTAAGGACACAACATAGCAAATAACATACATAGCATGTATTTTGAATGCAAATTCTTCTTTATGATTTCCTAGCCTGTTGTGATGGTTCAGTTTTCTATTGCTTAAATCATGGTACCTGCACACTTAGATTAAATCCAAGATTCACATACAGCCAATCTACACAGAGGGTTTTGTTTACCTTGAAATCAATAGATTTGATAAGTGTGGGGTGGAGCAAGATTTGAATCTTAATAAAGATAAGGGATTTATTGTCAGCCCTTTCTAACAGGTTATGCCTGTTCTCCTGGTGCTTTGCAGAGAAACTGCTGAGAAAATGACACTGACTTGTCTGCAGCTGGAACATTGAGGTGATGCATGTGGTGCAGATTGAAAAAACTTTGCAAAGGGCTAATGGTTCACCTCTTATGGCTCTTGTTTAAAACAAATCTCAGCAGAGACTGCTGGGTTTGCTGCAGAAAGTGGAGTGCCTCCAGTAGGCCTTTTCAATCAAATCTTCCAACTTTCCTCCAGTGTCTATTTCTTTTTTTTTATAACTCTTTCCCAACTTACCTTACAAGTCTCAGAAAGCATGAGCCCCTTGAGCTTTGTAGGGACCACTAATGACTGTGTAAGTGAGCCCATCTGATTTCCCCTTGGGCTTGATTGCGTACCTGACAGAGCAGAAGCTTCCCAAGGGGTCAAAGAGTCTGAGGGGAGAAAAAAATTCAGACAAATCAAGAGAACTTCAAACAAAACCCCCTGCTTCTTGCCCCAGGCAGCACATGTGAGCCCAGCAGTGTTTGGAGTTGGAAAAGGAATGGCTTACTTTGAGAGATTTCATTTGTTGTTAGTTCCTCTCCAGACTCAGCGCGGTTTGGACACTGCAGTCAGGATTGTTACTAAGAATGTTTGCTGTTCTGTCTGAGTGCAGCTGCTGGGGAACATTTTCTTTTTATTCATGCATTAGTAAATTGATGGAAAATACAGCTGACTGCTCTATGGTATGATCAGGATCACCAAGATTGTTAGAGTTCCTGGAATACCTAATCTGTCATAAACCTCTACCTGATTTACAGAGTTCATTTATCTGTAGAGAGGTGCCACCCACCTGGTCCTTCATTTCCAAAGCCTTATGATCACTCATGCTTGTGAGCAGGGCATGGTGTATCAGACAACCACGGGTGCTGAGGCACAGATGAGATGGTTTTCCCAGTGTCACAATAGGGAATCAGGCTGTGAATAGCACCAAGTGTCCATCCCCTGCTCACTGCTAGATGTACAGACCTAAACAAAGGACGGTGTTTGGAGAGAAATCAGTTGAACCAGCATTCCTGACAGCTTTTGGTTACAACACGTTGAACTGTTATAACACAAGCACATCACACCAGTTGGGCAGAAGTGTGAGTGTGAGATCTGCAGAGGGCTGCAAACATTCTCAGTGTATCACAATTACAGCCATCGCAGCACCCAAAAACACTGTGAAAACACAGGCTTGTGTAACCTGCAAGTTCTCACATCTTCCCTGTGCTGGGGTAGATTTGGGGTAAAAATAGGACAGTAGAGGATAAAATGAAGGGATTTGGATTGCTTCTCTCCGTGATGAGGTTCTATTTTTGCTTTGGTCAGCTCATGACAGTTGGAAGTGAGAATCAAACCCTGCCTTTGATGCTATGGTGAAATGCCTTAATCACTCTCCAGTGTATTGAATTTCTAAAATCCATTGTTTTTCAAACTGTTTTGGCTGCCTGTAACTGCTGGGAGCAGCTGTTCCTCCAGGGCTGGGGACGAGAACCTGCACCCAGTGATTAGTGGCTTCAGCAGCAAAGACTCATTCTCTGTCCCTGAGAGCTCTGCCAGCAGTGGTTAATGTCAGTGCTTTGTGATCCTTTTGAAATCTTCTGCCTCTCTCTGGGGAAAACCATTGTTTTTCCGTGGTTTGATAAACACTGAATGAATCTGTTTGGGCTCTGTTAACAAGTAGTTGGCACTGAAGGTGTGTGGGGTTCAGCAGAGAGATTATTCTGCCAATCTGCAGCAGATCAGTGCTCCCACAGCTGCCTCTGCAGGAAGCAGAGGAAGATGCTGAAGATCTCAGACTTCATTCCTTTCTGTTGTTGGCATAGTCTGTACCAGCAGATCCCTCTTTTACTCAGGGTGGTCTTTTCTGATGTCATGAGTGTTAGGGAAGAAAACATCAGGTTCTTGGCATTATACATATGTCTAGAGGACCTTTCAAACGTGCAGACTTTAAACAAGTTTGGTTGGTTGGTTGGGTTTTTGTAGCGACTTTCAAGCATGTTAAAAGCTTAAATCTTACATACAATCTTTAAACTTCTTTTAGAGAGATACGAGGATATTAACCAGGAATACATAAGACCAAGGTAGGTAAAACTACTTGCCTGAGGAAGATGTGATTCTGATAGTCAGGCTAATAAACACTTCATCCTGTCCTTGGATAATTGGTGAAATACTTCATGGTCAGGGAGGCCACAGATGGCTCTTTGCTTCTGCAGACATCCAGGGATACCTGACAATGAGGTATAAAATAGGAAACAAATACAGTGTGAGCTGCCCTTCACAGCCAGAGTTGGGTTGGAGTCATTGCCTAAATACGTAAGAAAAGACCTGTCTCTTGATTTAGGTGGAATTTCAGAGACCATGATTATTGCTAATGGCAGGCTGATAGGCTAGAGGGGAAAATTGGTATTAAAATATGGAGTGACTTATACTGCTTAAAATGATGGGGAACATGAATGATTAGAATTATGTCTTTTGTTTTCACTTCGTTACACTTTGATATCCTCATACCTTTGGGACAGGCATACATCTATTTTCTCCTTCTGTGCCAGTGCTGAATACACTGCTGACTGTTTGCTCTCTCTCAGCAAAAGATGAGATCCCTTAAAAGAAGGCACTTAATTATGGGCCTTACTATACAAAATTCTGGTTTTATCTTTTGGGGTTTTTTCCCCTACTAAAATAATAGAGATGACAATTGCTTTGCTACAACTGTTTCCATAACAATTATAGTTCCTACCTTTGATGGTAAATGAATGTTTTCCCTGTAGCTGGGACTACAGTACTTTCTGGTTTAGGGTTAGCTAGAAATTGCATTTTAAAAACATCAGAGAAGCATTTTTTCCCTAGAGTTTGCTTTTGGGAATTAACCCAGATTGTATTATCAGCATAATATATCATTAAAATAATGACACTAAATGATAGTTTACAATGTTCAGTACACAATGAAGTGGAAAAATATAATTAGCACATCTCTGTTGCAACACTTTATTAGTTGGTTTAACACCAGGGTAGATTCTGGTAAGGACCCTGAATCAGGCTCTGTCACTTCAGTCCTGCTGCCGAGAGGTACTTGCAGCCCTTAGATGAGAATTACAAAGTTTTCTGTGCCACTTGCTTTTCTCACCCCATAATCAGGGGTTATATTTTACTGTGACTCCTTGGTGGCTAGAAAATGTTGCAGTATTCAGGGGGAGCCATAGAAATTAGTTATAAACTGCAGTGGAAGCAATCTTCAGCTTTTTTCCATGCCTTTTCCTTTTCTCTTTCTTGTCTTTTCACCCTTGAATTACTGCTTCTTTAAAAGAAGAGACAGCAAAATGAGAGGGTGGGACAAGAAAATATTGACAGATGACAGTAGAGAAATAGATGGGGGGGAATGCAGAATGAATGGACAGAAAGGTTCTGGGCAGATGGAAAAAGAATAGAAGCAGAAAGGAAGAGACAGGGTGGTATGTTCAGAAATGAAATGAAATAAAGCCTTCTGCCCCCACTGGCCTCATGGTGCCCCAGAGCTGCCAGCCTCGTGTTGTTATTTGCAAAGTTTGTTTGTGTGATGGGATTCACAAGCACAGCTCTGACCCAGGCTATACAGGAAGCAGCAGATTTGCCAAGGAGCTCAGTAGGACCAGCACTTGCCAGGTCCTGGTAGATAAAACCCCTACATTTTAAAAGACACCATCACCTTGTAACTTGCATTTGTGCACAAAGGTGGCCTTCTGCACTAGCATCCATAACAACTTGCTACAAAAACACAAGGAAATTACTTGTAAAAATATAGTTTTATCTTATGCAGTTGTCATTATGCAGTGAGGTACTTAAACACAATGCCTGGGCTTAAAATTAGCTAGAGGCATCAATCAGTAGAATCTCTGAGAGGGTAGCCAGTGTCTGTAGTCTAGCAGACTCTTTCCTCAGGGAAACAGCCAGGATGAGCCAGATTGGATTTCTTTGCAGCCATCAAGTTTATTCATGAAGAAAGCACCCTGTGACCCATTTCCCCAGACACATCAGACAGCAGATAACGAGACTACTTTACTGTGAAGCCAAGCCTTTCTTGGTTAGGGCTTTAGTCAAAGGCTCTGTTTCTGGTCTCACAGGGCAAATTTTCCAGTCCTGTTCTTAATGCACAAGTTTTGGGATGTTTCTCTCTCTTAGCACCTAAAAGGTTTCAGGTGTTTCAGTTCATTCTGCTTTCTCCATGCATACATGTCTTGGCAGTATTATCTAGCAAAGCATTCCTGTCCATACTGGCTGATTCCTAGTTTTCCCCAACGTTTCTGTTTGGGTGGATGCATCAGTGCTGCTTCAATTATTCTACTTCATAACTGCTTCCTACATTTAGTCTGAATGCACTGGAGTTACTGAATGCCTTTGCTTTGGATCTCACCCATAATCACAGAATGAACTAGGCTGGAAATCTTGGTTGAGATCATCAAGTCCAACCTATAACCTAACACCTCCTCATCAACTAAACCATGGCACTGAGTGCCACATCCAGTCTCTTTTTAAGCACATCCAGGGACAGTGACCCCACCACCTCCCTGGGCAGATGATTCCATTGCCCAATCACTCTTTCAGTGAAGAATTTTTTTCCTGATGTCTAACCTACACTTGCCCTGGCGCAGCTGAAGACTGTAATAGTGGCTTGTTGTACTACTTTGAAAGCAAACCAGTGAGAGTTCTCAAGTCAGAATGACAATTTAGTAGGAAAATTAAAATAAAGGCAGAAAAACTCTGGCTTAACCTGACAGAGTCAGGATACAACCTGACACCTTGTTGGTCAGGGTTTTGGTAGCAGTCCAATTAAATGGTGGCTGCAGTCCTTTTGGAGTGATAGATGTGGAAGCAGTGATCCTGTAGAAGGGTCTGATCTTCCTCTGAAGGTCCAGTGGTGGTTATGTAGTTCTTTTCCCCTGGGATTCCAGTAGGAGAGGCTGCCCGTGGTGTTCCAAACCTCAGATTATATCCAGGTAGGAATGCTTGGTTCCTCCCCTGGGCAGAGCATCTCACAGTGGGAGATGCAATTTTATGAGTCATGTGGAGAGACCTTGATGGCCCATTAGCAGAAGATATCCCGCAGAGGGAGTTATCAGGGATGAGGCATGGAGACAAAGAACACTGCCCCACCTGGTTTTAAGAGCTTATGACGATGGTAATAGTATACGTACTTTTGGTCACATCTTACATTGTAACCTAAGGCACTTGTTCACTCTGTTCCTAAGTTTCTTTCATAGGGCAGGCATTTTCTCCCCACCAAAACACCAATCTAGAAGCAGGAAATCCATTAAAATAAAAGGGAACATAAAAATGGTAACTTCAAAGCATGTTTACCTAAAAAGAATCCTCCAAATGGCTCTGCTTTTCTAATGAATTCAGGAAAAACAGAACCATTGGGAGGATACACTGTTTGTTTGGACATTATTTCTGCCACTGAGAAGCCTCTCTATGTCATCTTAGCATGGGGTTTGGGATCCATGTCTGTGCTGGTGCAGATACAGCCCATCTATACCCTGCTTTCCCTTGATGCATCTTTGAACTAGTCCAAAACTCCAGGTTTGGCAACACCTCTGCTGCCACCTTCTATACATTTTCGGACAATGCAGAAGGAGATGAGACAAAGCACAGAAACTATCTGGTCCTGTAATTACACGGAGGTGTCAGGCCTGGATTGTGCCTCTGTTAAGCTTTTCACTACAGAATCAATCCTGACGTTCCCATATCCTCTTGCTGGTTTCCAGTACTTCCTGAAAACCATTGAGCTGGAAATTTGTTCCCTCCATTTTCCTGGTGCCAAAAGAATAGCACATCCAGCCATGGTTGGGCATTTCTGATTTAGCCAAGGTTCCTTTCATGGTTCATTAGGGCAGCACAGGAAAAGAGGGATCCTAAAACCAAGCATAGACACTGATATTCAAATCAATAATGGTTCTTCAGGCTCACAGTAAATATGTTGTTCGTAATAAGATGACCCTGAACCTTCAGAAATGAACTTCAGAATTGTACAACCACATTTTCTGTGGATAATAATGGGCCAGAAACCCTAATGTATTACTCAGGTCTCTTTCTGTATCATGATCATCATGATACAGATGATCTTTCTTATTTCCCCTTTTGCATTGCAGAAAACTAATTTGAAATATAATTATGTTGCTGCTGGAGATCAGCGTGGCTGTTGGGCTGCAGAGTGCTCACCGTTTGCCAGGTGACATTGTGTGATATTATCTCCTCATCTATCACAGTCCCTTCCTCTCTCATCCTTGCACAATTCCAGCTAATATCCCAGCTTCTGCCTGGTGAGCCTGCATGGATAATGATAGTTGTGAGTTTATGCTTGTATGTTTTGTTTTGTTGCTTTTCATTCCAGGTCAGCAATGATTGCACAATGCTACCTGAATACAGCAAGAAACACAAAGGTTTGTAATCAACCCATGGTTTTATCAGCACAGAAATGGGAGTTGTTGTATTCAACAATGCTTTTAATATTTTTGAGGAAGGAATTTTTAAAAAGGTCACTTGAAAATGAAAGCTGATTTTTCTTTTCCTTTTTAAAAAAACCCCTAATGTTACATTGGCAGAGGGAGGGTGTTTTAATGAGAATGGTTCAGTGAGGGTGCCTGCTTTTCTACAGTGCATTGCCTGAGGATTTGATCCCATTTCATACTGTGAAAGCATCACTTACTTGTCATGCTAAAATATAGAGTTTTTTTGTTTTAAGAGTGCAACTTTCTGACACCTGTCTATGCTTTGCTGTTTCCTTTTCTTACTTTGTTACATGTAAGCCTTGATATTTCAGGCTCGGGTTTTTTTTAGTTTTTTTTTCTAAGTGAGCTTGCATGAGAAGCCCTTGCAGGGCTGTTTCTGTGGTGCACCAAAAAGCAGCTGGATGGTGGTGAATGTGGAGCATTGGAGCAGAGAAATCTGTGAATCTGGGGGGTTTCACACCCTGGAATATATTAACATATGGAGATGTCCTGTTTTCAGGGTTTCTTTAGAAAAACAGGATACATTTTCACTTGAAATATTACTTGTTGTGTGTCCATGCTTCTGTTTGAAGAGATTCTTTCTGGATGATTCTTAGAAGTAATTGGCACTGCATTTAGGATCTTTAAATAAAGACAACCCTTTTGTCTCCTCCTTGGGAGATGAAAGCCGTGCTGAAAGCTATGTCTTTGAAAATGAGTTCTGCTGTTGATGGGTCACTTGATGTGGTTGTCCTAAGCACCAGCCAACCTTGTTCTACAGACTGAAATGATACCTTTTTGAAGTTGGGAAAACATGTCAATATGTGTACTAAATCTTGCAGTTGGAAGAAAACAGTCAGTTACTTTCAGCCTCTCTGGGCCTCTGTGGGGAAAAAAAACAAACTTGGAGACTGAAATCCTAGATAAAATCATTGGGAATTCTCAGGAGTGCCAGTCTGTAGTTTATCCTCTCTACTTGGCATAACATCATTGGCTGTCTTGGCAGCTCTGTGTGTGCATCGTGCCCAATGATGAGACCAATTTGACCTTGTTGCAACAAATGTCTGTTTTATAGCCAGTGACTCTAAATTGTTTTAATTGTTCAGTGGAAAATGGAACATCTTTCCTTTATGAGTTCTGTTCTGTAGCAGAATCTGCTGTTGTAGAACTCATGCACTCCCCACCTTGGTATGGGAACCATTTGCTAGGGCTTTTTCTAATTTCACAGCTTCCCCATCATGATGACTGCAACATGTGCCAGAATTACATAAAAACATTCCAAAGAGACTTCAGGTGTTGTTTGATCTGTTCTCTGTCCCAGGACTTCTCATCTATGCCTTTATCACCAGTGCAAGATCCCACAGTCTCTTTGGAAACATCTGCCCTTGAGCCCTACCTGGTATCCCTCCAAAGAAATATTTTCTTTCTCTAGTGGTTCCTTTGTGCTGCAGTTTAAGTTCATTATGTTTTCTGGCCAGACACACCAAGAGCAGTGTCTCCTCTTTGCAATAGACCTACATATACCTCAAGATTGTTATGTTCATGTATTTCCTTCCTTGGGTTCCTGTAGCCCAGTACCAGTGATGTCATTTAAGATTTTTATCCAAAGCCTTCAGCACCCTCCCCGGGCAGAAGAAATTTTCAAAGAGCTCAGTGGTCACTGATGTGTGACTGCTGGTTGTGAATGAACATCCCTCATGTAGGTGTCATACATGCTGACCAAAACCTGATGAACAGAAGTAAAATTCCTCTGTGCTCAACTTTATCCTGTCCTTCCCATTACAGGTTTAAATGCTCACATCTTCTAGGTGTTCTTTCACATAGCATGAAAGAAATAGCTGCCCTCATTGTGATTTCTTTGCCAAGATGTGCAAGATCTCTTAAATTTTGGAATAAATTCTCTCCAAGCTCATTATGTCCTCCTGTGGGCAGCTGATATGTGTTGGTTGCTTCAGCTGTGCCAGGATCCTTTGCCTGCATTAGCAGACATTGAGTATTATTGAGAGCTGTTTTGCTTTTATTAGTGTGTGCCTTCCCCTCTCCTGCTTACATGATATTGTGCTTATTTGCTGTAATGCTACTGAAAATCTTTCCTACCACAAGAAAAAAAGTAAAAAAGGCAGGAACAGCAGGTTACTGGAATTTTTGCTGCTTCAGTAACTGAGTACCTTAATATTTTAACTTGCACCACATTATCTGCTGTGTTTCCCAATACTGGCATCAATGTGTTTTTCATGTTTTTCTTTTTCTTTTTTTCTTTTTTTTCCCCTCCCTGGGTGCCAACAGAGGATAATGTGCTGTCCTTGCTGTTTTTGCCTACAGCAGAGTAATTTCAATATGCCATTCTTCCTTTGGCAGAACAGGAACAGATGACACTCATAAAACAGATCTTTGCATTAGTCCTGAGCCCTTCTCCCACATCCCTGGCACCAGTAAGATTTATTATTCTTCTAAATATCTCCTGGCAGGCTACTCAGAATGTTGGAAAAATTATAATAAAGGATTTTAGTCTGAGCACAGACAGCATGCTTTACTGATCAAAAAGTGTGGTAAACTATATTCTTCTGCCTGTTAGGCAGACACTCAAAGGAGATGTATCATAAAATTCTGGATAAGCAAGATCTTGTGTAGACCCTTAGGTTTGATCTACAGCCCTGGCTGAAATGGAGAGGGAACCCATGGTAGAAACTAGTGCAGGATCTCTAGACTCCCCAGTTATTGCTGAAGGTGCTGTTGCACCATCCCTGTGGAGTTGGGAGCTGCCCATGGAGCCCAAGGGAGGCTGTGGGATGAGGAGATGCTGTGGGGTGAGGAGATGCTGTGGGGTGAGGAGATGCTGGACATTTTCCAGCTCTCCAGTGCTCCAGTGTCTCTGCTCAGCACTTTAGACAAGACACTTCTCTTTTCCCTCTGCCTGTCCCATGCTGCTCTTTTACTAAGGTTGGATAATTATTGACAAGTTTTTTTAATATATATATGAAGAAGGTAATAACCTGGAAACATCTGAACTCTCTATAGAGTAAAAGCAATTAAAAATATTATTGGAGACTCCGGAACTTCCAAATCCAGAATCTGCATCATTCAAAGCAAAATTCAAAGGGTTTTTTTGACAGTTACTTTTGCTAATATGACAATTTTGCTAATAAATGCAGTGCCCTGGAGTTGCTATATAAGTGGAGTGTATAAGTAAAGAAGTTTTGTAGTCTCAAGACAAACTTTTGTTCAAAATTTAGGATCTCCAGGGGTTATCTCAGTTAGAAGCTAAGTTTGGTGCTTGATCCACTGGATCCTTTGATCCGTTGTAGATTACTCAGACAAAAACAACAACAACAAAAAAGCAAACGTCAACCCTGCACTGAAGGAATCAGGCAGAAAAAAATTTGCTGCTCACGCCACCATTACCCCAAAGTTTTTGTCTCATGATCACTGAATCTGGGTTGGGGTTGTGCTTTTTGTTTAATCTGCTCCTGACCTTTCTGTCTTTCAAATGTGTGACCACACTTTTAACTCAAATGATATTCAGAAAACTTATTTTTGTTGGTGTGGAGGCACAGCTCTGTGCCAGGGCTGGAACGTGGTGCAGTTTTTTTCCTCCTGAGTCTGTAAGTGAGCTCAGTGATCCCCCACAACCATCCCAAATGAAGGGCAGCTGTTATGGTCCTCACTCTCAGCAAGGTTCCCTGCAATGCACCATAGCATTAATAGCTTGTACTCACAGGTTATTTCCAGTACCACTGACACAGTGTTGGGTTAATATATTAATTTAATGGGAGCCCAGAGGGAAATGAGATAGGGGATGAGAAAAGCCTCTGCAAATACGACAAGATGTTGATTCCCACTAGAAAACCTCTTTTGGGTAATAGTATTAGAGACTGTAATATCCTCCCTGCTGAAATAAAACAGTTTTCCTGTTCCCAACTGCTGTGGGTTGAAGAGCTGACGTGGCTGGGAGAGCTGCTCTGACCAGAGAGGCCAGAGAATGTCTGCTCTGCTCAGACATATTTATTCAATTTTGCTGCAAAATACAGGGTGCTCTCTTTTAGCAGTGTGCAGGAGGGTGGGAGATCCAGCATTGTGTGAAATCCAGTCGTGATAGAACAAGTTTTCAAGAGCCACACAAATATTGTTGCCTTTGTAAAGCAGCCTTCAAAACAAGCCAGCACCAACGAGCAAACAGGCAGCAGTTTGCTGCACACTGTGGGGCCCTGGAAAATGGGGGTAATGGTTTCAGAAATTCCTTTCAGTTATGTGACATTTCAAGGGAAATCATAGAGGGAATGAAAGTGGTCTGTTCCTTTTCTAGCAGCCCTAATTAGGGAGCTGCTGTAGCTTCGAGTGCTTGGGGGAAGATGTGTCCCTTTCTCAGAAGAGGACTGTGGCAGCACTTTGCCAACTCAGACACCTGTTTTCCCATAAAGTCTGAATGTTCCCATTCTCCAGGGGTGCTGAGCATTTCTCTGTAGATCTTCAGACTCTCCAGGTCAGTTACAGCCCTCTGGGCACTTGTGTTGGCTTCTCCCAAAACCAGAACTCATGTGATGGGGGAGTTTAGAAAGGTCCTTCTCTGATCCATGTTTTGAATCTCCCCCTACTCCTGTTTGCAGTCTGAGCCCTGAACTGCATGCTTCTCAGAGCAGCTGTCTGATCAGAAATGGGATAACACACGGTGCACACATCCTGTCCTATGTCTGTGACATTCCAAACGTGCCAAGCAGCCCCAGCAGCTCTGGCAGGCTGTGGCTGCTGCTGTCCCCAGCCTTTCTCTCAGTGTGATGTTATCCCCAACACTCCCCTCTCCTCCTGCCAATTTTGGTGAAATAGCTATGAATTTTTATGTTGAGGCTCTTCCTTGCTGAGGTGTATCAGACCCCACTGCTGAAGGTCAAGACATTTGGGGATGGGAAATGTGGGGAAGAGATGCTGGTGCCCAGAGCAAGGGACAGAGAGCAGGTTTATTGCCTGGGCTGCTTCCTCCAAGGAGATCAGGAGGCTACAGCTCCTCCAGAGCACACACTTAGCAGTTAGATCACATAAAAAATTCAGATAAGACTTGCAGTCTGAGGGAAAGACCTTGTTCTTTTTCTTTACTATCAGGCAAAAGAAACGGACCAAATACTTTGGGAAAAGGATGCAATTCTAATGAGATGCAAGATTTCATTCATGTTTCTCTTGAGAGGCTTGTAATACTAATAGGCAGTGTCCAACTCTTCCACAAAACTTTTTTCAGGAAAAGAAAAGTTTCACTTATTAGTAAGCAGTGCATGATTTCTAGACATCTGTTAGAGTTTTCCCAGTTTATTTTGTTGGAAGTGGTAAATGTCACACTACCCAAGGTGAAGGAGACAGTGAGGATTTTTCATTTGGAATTCAATTCTTCCTTAAAACATTTTCACAGCATTTTAAGAGCATTAACTATTTAATCATATTTCTTCATGTTGTGAATAATTTAAAGAGAATTCAGCTTTGTAATAATCTAGAGAAAAGTTGGATTTTGTTGTTTTGGAGTTTAACAGCATGTAGGGTCAGTGCTTGGAAAGTAAACATTTCAATGGGCAGATCATTATGAAAGTGCTTTTGGTCTGCCTTGAAACACAGTTTATTTAACAATTAACACAGTGTATTTAACAATCTTGAATTTAAGAAATATTTATTTAGTAAGATAGTCTCAGTTGATTTCAGTGAGAATATAGAGCTAACACATGAAGTAGTCCTGAGCTAGGGATTGCTTTCCAACTGTGTGGGGAAAAAAATGTTCTGTGTTAAGGGGCTCTTCTCTGGTAAGAGAAACTCAAATATTGCTGTAATTTCACTTCCTTTAGCCCACCCTTTATGAAGAGGGCTCATTTGGCATGATAATGTATGATTAAATTTATAATTTTTTCCCAGTATACCCTGCTGGCACCAATATGGAGAAATCTCCAGAAGGAACCCAACAGAAATAACTTATGTGCTGTGATTTGCTACACTCGCCTTCTGTAGTAAAGAACTATAGATTACAGGGATAATTCAGATATTGAAGAGGACCTTCTGTTGGAATACACTGGTGCAGGTTTCCAGGTTCCTGCATTTTCACTCTATTAAGGATTCAGCCCTTCACATTCCCAGAAAATTGACTTGGAAAATGTTATACCTTTTGTGATACATTAAAGATGCATTATGGATAAAAATGGAAAAGCAATACAAAAGAAAAATGGGTGAAGTTCCCAACCCTCGTGGTCCATCCCTGAGCAATGTGCCTGTGCTGGCTCCTCTCTCAGTGGCAGGGGCTCTCCCAGGGCTGCAGCACAGCCCATTTTCCTTGGAGAAAATCACTGCAGCTCTTTTGCAATGGGGCAGGGTGTGCAGGGAGGGAGCTGCAAGGCCTCGGTGTGCTCTGTTAAAATGCAGGGGGGATCTCCCCGTTCAGGATGGAAGGAAATGACAGAACAGAGCAAAGCAAGTGCTGCACATTAGTCATAGTTACACTCCTTCATTACTGCTTCAAATTGAAAAATGCCAAGCACTGCACAGCTCGCTGGAGTAAGTTCAGAGAGAACTGCACACATTCAAAGGTCAGGAAAAGGAAAATTATAAACTATATTGTTTTACTGCCTCCACAAAATGATTTATTTTTTCTTTGTCTTTCTTTCAAAGTTTAAAAGAGAGAGGGATTGTGCTAGGAAATGAAATTTTAGAAATTAAATTTACTTGCAATGCAACAGCTTTTTTATTTGAGTAGAAAGCTTGTAAAGCAGGGCTGTATTTAGAGGCATCCTTTGGGAACTGAGCCTCACAAGGTGAGATTTGAGAAGCATTGGAGGCTGATTTTTGCATATAAGGCATGATAATTTAGCAGGATAGTGGGAGTATTTGCCTCTCCTAACTGCCTAATTTAATTTACCATTTTTTATAATTAGCTATAAAGCACTTGCATTTTATATGATTTCCATGTTGTGGGATGACATTATTCTGCACACTTGGAATGTTCCTAATTCTTTTTATTCTAAAAAATAATGTGTTAGAAAATTCCACTATCCAAAAATTGTTCTGGACTTTGTTTGCTCTCTGTTTTTCTTTTTAAGTTTTGTTGTTCTTGTTTTGTTGGGGCTTTTTTGAGTTTCCCTTTTTTCCTCTTTCTTTCTGGCACATTCTCTTGTTTGACTGACTGCCTGCTCTGGAATTGCATGTATTTATAAATCTAAAACCTATATATGTGACTGTGCTAAGAATATTTATGGGGTAAATGTTCCTAGGTTGTTTGGTTGGGTTTTTTTTTTCATTAGATATTTCTGGTGCAAATATTTCTGTTTGTACAAACTTCACAGTAATGCAATTTTGTGTGAAATTTGCTACGTATCAACAGATTTCTGTTAGTCTTTTTGAAAACAGACAAATATAAAACAGACATTAAAAGTGTGCTCTATTTCTGGTTGAAGCTATTGTGTTAACCATAACTTGTAGCACAACCCAGTGGTCTCACTGATGCAAAAATGGGCAACTAAAACATCCCTGTGGGATTCTGATATGAATAAAATAGCAATAGTTATTATTTCAGATATAGATAACAAACAGTTTAGACATCCTGAGAGATTCTTGTTTAAAACCTGTTGGTTATGTTTGTATAAGGCACTTGTTATTCCTGTATGTGTGGTAGATTTTTAAATTAACATCTTTTATTCTATTTTTCTCAAAGTGTGGCTAATTAATTCAGCCTCCATTATTTGAAAGATTTTAGGTGGATTTATCTCAACTGTGCCCCAGGTTTTTCAGCCAGGGCATTGGGGACCTGAATGCAAGACCAGAACTTTCTTTGGCACTGGAAAGTTGCCCTGCAGAGATGGAGATTATTGTTGGGGGACAACATTTGTTTAATGCTTTTGTCAAAAAAAAAATTCTCATGTACCTCTTGTATCCCCTTTATCATTTCCTGAGGGTGAGGTGCAAAACTGAGGGAAAAACATATTCTAGCATGATATAATTTATGAGCAATACAATTTGAGTGGCAGTGTTCTTTGTATGTAATGCAGTGAGTCACTGATAAAATAAGAGATTGAACTACACAAATGCAATGTAGTCTGTTTACTGGGTTTTAGCAGAAAACAGTCAGCCAGTTGTCTTTATAAAGTAGAAAAATACAGTGAAAATTTTTTCACAGAGTTTATTTGAGTAATTGTCATTTTAAATTCTGCTTCTGTGTTAGGAGATGTCGAGGTCCAATTAGCATCAAGCTCCCAGAAAGACAGAAATGACAAGGATGCAAGCATGCATTTCATATCTCCAGTTAAGAGCATGAAGCCTATGAATTTTGTAGCATGCTCTCATTTTTGTGATGACTTTAATTCCTTATGTAATATATTCAGCACTGAATTTTAATCAGTACACAGTTTGTTGATTCTTATTGTGTGAATTTGTAAAAATAACTAGTAATTGTGTGCTGCATGGTAAAAGGATGGTATTTTTGTGGATCAATAATGAAGGATTCAGTGATCCTTAGTAAATCCCTAGATATCGATTCCATGATCTAAATTCATTTTAAGTTGATTTTTCTCCAGCTGTACTGTAGTGTTGGCCTCTGAAATCTCAGCACTCTACTCCTCATTTGTTATATTAATATGTATTGCACATTAAAGATATGTCAAATGACTCAAGCAATTCAAGTGACACTTGATTGCTGAGGTGCTTGTTTGGCTTGGGGTGGTTATTATTTCCTTCTAATCATAATGACCAATTTGCTATGAAACTTCATCTTTTTATTGTTCAAACAAGGTATAGAGCTTTCCAAGAGTTATTGTGCAATTTCTTATTGCCAATGTCTGTCAACCATAAATAATTGTGACTGTCTTGATTTTTCTTTACACATCTAGATAGATTGCCCAGTGGAGCAGAGAATACCAATTTAACACTATTTAGGACAGTATTGTGAAGTATATCTTGAGCTAAGAATTATCACTCAGGAGATGCCAGTGGGAAGCTAAGTTCAAAAAGGATGTTCCTAAGAATGTGAATTCCTTAAACACAGTTTCTGTGTACTGATTAGTTGGGTGCAAAAGGGAAAAGGTGCATTTTTTGTGGCCTTTTAACAGAGCAGAGGTTTTCCATCAGTGAGGGATTGTCCTGAGTTTTTTCTAAAGTCTGCCTGAAAGCAATTAAGTAAGAATGAAATGCTTTAAAACCACCCAAGTGTAGGATGCCAAGAGGTGGAATAATCAAACTGGGTTTTAGAATGGAAAAAATACTGTCTCAGATTAAACCAAAACTGATTAAATTTGGGGGAACTTGGAAGAAGAAAGGTTGGACACTGACTTCCAGAGAACTTAGGCACAGCACTTTTACCAAATGGAGGAGTCTGATGTGTCTTGAAATGAGCCCCAAAAGTTGCATAAGTGTTTCTCAAAATAGCTTTCATGGTATAAGTTTGACTCACAGTGCTGCTGTAGTCAAGTTTGCTGAAGCCAATAGTTTTAGTTCCTAACAGTGAGTTACCAGATCCCATAAGTTGATGGTGAGTACAGCTGAATGAATTACTTTTGGTCCTTAGGAGTGGCAATCAAAAAAAACCCCAAAACACATATATCAAAATATTATACAACTCTATTTCATACGAAGTTCCTACTTTCAGAAATGTAGCTTGAACCTATTTAATATTTGACCTCTGTAACATGTAGACAAAAGTTTGATTTTGCTTATTTAGTCAGTTGAAATGGTCAGCTGCTGGCACCCAGACTGGCTGGAATTTTTCTTGGAACCATCCATCCTGTAAGGGTAATCAGTCTAGTTTATGTTGCTGCTATTACAGTTAGTGAAGTATTAGGTACATAGTGGGAAATAGGTTACTTAGACATACCTTTGAAATATGAAATGTACTTTTTAAAAATAGTTTGTCTCATTTATATTTTACATGATAGGCAGGACTTTGTTATTCAGATTTCACTGCCTCGCTTCAGGGAGATATTATGAACAGCTGAGTTGTTGTTCATTATATGGATATTATTTATACTCCCATTTTGTGACACATTATCTGCTTGATCTTATAAAGTAACACAATTTCAGGAACTATTTAATACATTCTCTCCCCTGCCCCTAAAATCAGTAGGTACAATTCCCTAGAGGAAATCTATCTCTGTTCTTCATCTGCTGCTTGGAGCTGTGCTATGCTTTAGTCAAAAGAGTTCCACAGGACCTGGCCTGAAACTCAGGCAATTCACTGAAAACCTTTCCAGTGACTTTGGAGAACTCTCAGAAAATTGTAAAAATGGTGGAAAATACCCTAATTTGAAAGAAAATCCCCAAACGCCAACAAACCAAACCCAAGCCCATAGGCAAGCACTAATTAGAAAGCTCAGTGTGGGCTGTCAGAATCCAGCAGTAGTTGAGACACCTGTACTCACGTAGGTGAGCAGGGATTCCACTCTTGGGAATACTGGTGTGCCAAGAGAAATCAAATTATCTGGGGCAGTCAGGAAAGCCACAGTCCAAAACATGACTTTTCATTGACTGCTGCCCACCAGACATCTGCTGAGCATTGCTTGTTTAGCCTGATTAAAGAAAACCTTGGAATGATATTTGGCTGTGTATTTCCATGTATGTGTAAATATAATGAAATGGTAGAACAAAAATTAATTGCTTTTTGGCCCTCTTCCCATTTCTGTCTAGTCGTTCCCTAGCTCTTTGAAGTCAGCCTTGGTACTCAGTATTCCTACCAGGGAAGAATAGCAAGCTATGGATTAATTTTGCTGAAAGAGAGTCCCAAAATATGAAGTGAAATTAAATTTCATTGATTTTGGTTCTAGAAATTCATCATCTTAGGCTTTAAGTTCAGATCTGTGTATTGTGTTTGCATTTGCATCTTTGTCGAGTTTGCATTCTGTTGGTTCAGTTAGTTTTCACCAAATTGGCTTTTGAAAAGAGAATTTAAAAAATGTTTAGATAATTTGTGTGTTGTCTTGAGAAACCCACATCCAAGTGTGAGAGAAAATGTGTTGTCACTTGTTCTTGACTGGAAGAGCATCCTGTTTACTTTACTTCTGCATCTGAAGTCTTGGCACAAAAGGTATCCACTACTATGCCAAGGACAACAGTAATGAAATAAATTTCATTTTAAATCACATCTGGATTTGGAGAGATTGAGATCACACTGATTTCAGATGTCATGCTGCAGACCTCTATTGCTACAGCAGTCTCACTGTCTTACCAAGTAGAATTCTTTGTAAATTATTTGTATCTGCTCAAATCCATTTCTGAAATACCTTGCTCTGCTCTCTCACCTCAAGCCAAACATCCTTCAATACTTCATGAAGTTACAGATGTATTTATGTGGACATCTGAATACAGCATCGTGTATTTAGCATTGTGCTCACAGGTGCTCATCACCACCAAGGAGATGCCAAAGAGTTTCTGGGGCTGGGCAGGACGGAAGCATTGACCTCTTTTCTCTTCAAAGAGGCTGATCCTCAGTCTAGCTGAGGTCAGTCTTTTGTTTTTTTGAGTCTTATTTTATTTTTATATATTTTCAAGTCAATACTTTTGTTTGTGTGGCTAATAATCATCAACTCAACAATTACACTTTGATCTTTTTGTTCCTATCTTGCATGGCTTTAGCTCACATTCTCTGTTCCAGCTCAAGGAACAGTTTTCTCAGTAAAGCTGGACCAAGGTCACCCAGCAATGTTGCTCCAAACTAGTCCTTGGGCTACAGGGGTTTGAAACCCGGCCCTGGGTTGTATTTTTTGGCAGAAAGAAATACCTGGGGAGTTTATCTGGCTGGCCAGGTGGGTGCTGTGCTGCTCCTGGCACCTTTCTGGCAGCTCAGCTTAGCTGAGTTTCTGTTCTCAAGTATTTTACACTGGAATAAACAAAACTACCTGGAAATGAGCCTGCAGGTGCTGAGAAGTTGCAGATGTGTTACTGAGAAGGCTGTGCAGAGTACAGGCAGTGCAGAAGGGGCATTAAGCTGGGTCAAGAGTGGAATTAGAAAGTCTTAAGCATAAGTGGCAGCTTTGCTTGTGGTCGACCTGCCTGGCTGCTCAGTTTCTCTCTTTGTGAAATGTTTTTTTCTGAGATGTATTACAGAGCAGACAGTGAAGATTATGTGATTAATGCTTTGCATGGTATTTTGTGAATGCAAGCTGCCATCTATCTTCTAGCTGAAACTGTTAGAAGCAGTATGTAAACCTGAAGAGCAAAGATTCTGTTACAAATTTAGTATTAGTCCTTATCTAAACATTTTTATTCAAAAAACTTGACTATATATGGATTTGTCTTCAGACCAAGGTATTTAAAAAGCACAGATCTTTCTACCATGCCATACTGCAAATTATTTGTGTTTAAAAATGGGGTTCTGATCGTGTAACATCTGGTTTGATTACATTTTTTAGTCTTTCCATCAAGTTTGCATTTTTATTTTAAAATGCAGAAACTGTCCCACTCAGTGTTGAAATCTCAATATTTTTGTGGGGGGAGCTTTCATTTTTGTCTATTCAAGGTGAAAACAAACTGTGAACATCCAGAATTTTCCCTTAAAAGAAAATTTCATTTTCCAGTTCTTTAAAATATTTTAATAATTTTAATGCCAGAATTGTCCTGTCTTCCCATGGCTGACAGTTGTCTGTACATGAAAGTAGAGCCTGTCCATGGGATTGTTTTCCAAGAGGCAAGGTGGGACTCTCTCAGCATTGCTCAGTGTGGAAAGAAGCCCAACTGGTGCTGGAAGCAGGTTCTTGTTTATGTTCTGTCCATAATATATTTTAAAGCCAAAAGAATTGATTGGGCAACATAAGTTGTCTTTGTACCACAGTGAAGGATATTCAATAAACAAATAACTGCTTATTTTTGTACATTAGGAATTAGGGAACTGGAAGCTTATTCAATGGCCTTTGTGATGGATTTCCTGGGCGTTATGGACATCTCCAATGTGTAATTCTGCTCTGGAGTGTTTGCACAAAGTTTTATTTGTTCATAAATATTCTTGTTACTCTGTTGATGGATTTCTTTACACTTAAGCAGCTGCTTTAAGTATTTGTATGGAAGAGAGGAAACCTTCAGAGTAATGCCACTGGGCTTGAAGATTCATAATCAATGTGGAATATTGTAACTGTGCATCACTCACCACATTTCTCATTGCCTTTTCTGGGTACAGGATTCTGTTTTAAAATACTCTCTTCCATCCAGAGACTCATGTGTCTGGAAGAGTGTTTGACAGGAATTTTTTTCTTTCTGTGCTAAGGAAAGGTAAAGTGACAAGGAGATGCACACCAGAGATGTCAGTTCATAGCATCCTGGATCTGGAATTGCTAATGAAGTCTCTTCTGTGCCTCATAGAGGATGTGCCAGTGCATTTCAGCTTCAAGAGGAGAGAAGTACAAAGCAGTCAAGGGTACCTTCCTTATCACATAAGAAGAGAGGTTAAAAATACAAAAGAATGAGACTGTAATTCTGAATGGGAATGTTCTATTATTCATAAAGTATTTTGTTTCTGTAGAGAATCATATTATGAGATGACATTCAGATCTTATTACTCCTTTTGTTACTGTTGTGCTGTGCAGCTGTTCCACATTAGGGGGCTTCTCCTCCATTTGCTTTGCAGAACAATCCTTTTTCAGCATTTTTTTGTATTTTTAGGGTGTGGTAAGGCAAGAAAACTTGTGAGTTCTTGGATTTTTGGCTATTTTAAGAACTATGCATAATTTCTCCCTGAGTCACTAAGCAATGTGATTGGATATAAGAAATTAATACCAGAATTGGTGATCAGGAGTAGTAGTAAGAGATACAAAAAGAAAAAAAATCTTCAAAGTGCTGATGTACTATGTATTTATAATGCTCTTCATATGTTGTTACACCCTTCTGCATTTTAGTTTTACACTTCAGGAGTAATACAAATGTTTTCCACAGCTCATTTGCATGCAGTGTAATAATTCTCCCTAACTTTGTGGGGTTTCTGTTCCAAGTGGGGAACAGGAACTGCCTCTGTACGCTTGCATGATGTAATTTCTGACTTCCAATTAGTAAGGATAGCTTTTTTCTGCAGCAAAATTCAATTCTTCATTTCATCTTAAGGCTATTTATTTCTTCTCAATCTGACACTGTGATTACCCACTATATACCTGAGTAGAAATTTGGATAAATACTTCTGAAATACAGCTCACTGCAAATCAGTACAAAATGTAGGTAATGGGTGGGTGACTGATTTAGATTTTCTATTCAGGTCTTAAGGGAGATAAACATACCTCAGATTTTTCTCTGTAGTGCCTCTAATCAGCAGCTGCAGTAGAACTAACTATCCCAAACAAACCTGCTATTTAATGCTGGGTAGAAAACAACACCACGCTGCAATTCTCAGTAGCTCTGGTGAATAAAAAATATTTAGTCTTAGATATGATTTCCTTCCATGGAAAGGAAAATGCCACTCCCTCCACAGTGCATCAGCTTAACAAATTCTCTGTGAAGGGCCAAAGGCTGCAGTGCTTGGGGCTGGGCACAGGCTGGCACAGGAGGAAGCAGGAGCTCCAGTTTCTTCAAGCCACTTGGTTTTTCAGCAGAAGCAGCTTCCTTTGTAGTCCCACCAGTAAGCTGTTTGGATACAAGCAAAGCAAATCATGCATAAATGCACAGTTGTGGGTACAAAATTGTGTAGATGATTTGAATAGGAAGTAATAAAAAAGGCAGTCAAGATGCTGTAAAACACAGAGCTCCTGGAAGTTTTCTCTTACATATACAAGCACACTTATGTTTTGTCCCACAACAGGATTTCATCACATAATCCAACAACTGTGTTCTCTGTGTGACATTAAATAGCCAATATTTACAATTTACTGAGTGAATGAAACAGGATATGGTCTGACACGTGGCCTGTGGAATTGACAGGTTTCAAGAGCAAGAATTTCCATGCTGTGGTACAACAGTCTGAAGTTAGAAATGAAAAAACAACTTTGTGAGCAGGTGAGATGTAAGGTGGGAAATACAGCCTACATTTTGGCATGGACACCTGCACATTTAAGGTACTACAAGTTTGTGTTTGGTTTTTTTAATGTGCCTTAGTGTTTAGAAAATCAAAGTCTAAAGTAGCACAGGAAGAGAAATATGCCATTTTCTCAGTCCTTGTGATCTCTATTAATAGCTTTCGTCCCTGATGTGTGCTGGGATTTACATAACAGAGACAAACATACAAGAATCTCTGAATAAGAGCACAATATACTCAATCTCCAGCCCTTTGAGAGCTCCATTCCAAAATAATAGGCTCTAGACAAAACAAGATCTTCCTGCTTGCAGTGGGCCACAAGACCCTCGTTGTTTGCCACAATGTTTAATTTGTTTCTCTCTATCTCTTTGGCTGATAATTGGAATACTCAACCTATGACTTTTAATAAGCTGCCAGTCCCAAGGTTAATAGACTGAAGTTTTGTAGATGCTTTGACTTCTTGTGTTTGGAATAAATTGCCCGCCATAGAAAATGTAGATCAAGCCCTCAGAAATCAAATTGACTAATTTTAGCAAGAAACGAGCGCAAGAGAGACTGTTATTTACAATTACTGTTTCTCTTTGAACATTTTATCTCCATTTCTTTTTGTTAGATAAATGCCTATGCAGGCAGATATATTTATCAATTTAGACATGTATGTGGTTCCTGCAAATATATCTGCCATTCTGCTTCCTTGCTTTTGCTCTCTCTCTCCCCAAAGCTTTATATCCCAGTGATTAAAAACACAGCTAGGTATCTATGGCAATTTTGGAACTTTAATATGGGGGGAAGCTTTAAAGTTAATTATTTTCTAGACTTTAAATTATGGCCTGTGACAAAATAATTAGGAAAAATCACAACTATTTCAAAGTTTCGTGGGACTTGAAACACTCACTATTTTGTTGTAAATCAGAACTCAGACTGGTAGAAACATGATGTGGGAAGGAAAAGGACAGGTTTTCCTGGTAGTGTTATTCATCCATTTCTACATGATAATGATTGAACAGAAATTACCAGTTAGGAATTTGAATATTGCAAAATAATTCGGTAGTCAGGAAAAAGCCAGGCATTATTTCCTTTGTTTTCAGTTGTTACATTTAACATGTAGCTTACATTCTTAAGCTTTTTAAGAGTTGACCGTTAATGTTGACTGTTAATAAGACTCTGAAGGCTTTGATTTCCAGAAGAGTAGAGCAAATCTAATGTTGTGGTACTATTTAAAAGTTGTAAGCTTGGCTTTTATGACAAAATAACAGAGAGATTGATGTAAGTTTTAATTAATAATGCTGATGAAATGAAAAGAAGATGATGCTTATCACTGTATATTAGGAGCAAATGGCTCTTATGGGACTGGCTGGGCAGACTTAAATTTGATTTCAGGTTCTGCTGATGAAGCTGATAACACTGCAGTAAGATTTCCATGTATCCTTCAACCTGGTATCACTTGTCACTTCTAGAGTTTCTGTCACTAGTGGGGATGAAGGCACTGGACTCTCACTCTTCAGTTTTGCAGGTTACACAGACCAGGGTGAGACAAATAACGAAGAGAATGAATGAACACTCAGCACACCTGGACACAGTACCTAGCCTAAGTGTTAGAAATTAGGACCTACCCCCAGATTTTCTGGCGCCTCTGTAGCCCACACTGCCTGCCTGGCTGCTGTCCTGATGCACTTGGCTGGAATTCAGCACAGGCTCCTGACACCACCACCATTTCTGCTTTCTGTTGTCAGCTGTTGCCCCTCTGCAGTTTCTGGAAGACAGGAATTGATGACTTCCCCATTTGCCTGGAGTCTGTCAGGTGTGGGGCTGTGGATCTTGAGAAGCCAGGGACAGCCTTTCTTTTCTTGATCAGAAAGCAGTTCTAGGGCAAAGTCATGAGCCATAACCTTGCTCCTCCTGGGGCAAGCTGAAACCTCCATCCTTGTTTGCTGGGCACAATATCCCCACACACTCACACCCTGTAGTGCCCAGCCCTTCCTTTCACATGGGTCAGCACTGGTCTCTGGCAGCATCTGGGCTGAAAAGAATCAGATGATTCCAGGAGGCAATTTATCCTGGTTACCTGAGACAGCTGCCATAGGACAGGAAAATTGCATTCTAGAGAAATCTTGCTTTTCCCCCTGAGGGATGGCTATAAACTAGATTTGCACACATTTAAACTATCCTAATATTTAGATGGCTAAAGTTGGGTGAAATGAGCAAAAGGTGTAGCATGAAATGAGTGTGGGAGTTTAAGACTTTCATATTTTTGTATTTAAGACCCAAGGAGAATTTTCCCTTGGTTCTCCCCACAGCATCTATTAGATTCAAGAACCGAAATTTTTCTTTCTTAGCATCTTGAGAACTTTTGTCTGCAGGAAGCTGTCTGGGCTAGAAATATTTCTAAACCTCTGCTCTCAGGTCCTTCCCCTGCCCTTGCTAACAGAAATAGCTTTGCCATTCTGAGTGCCACAGGGCAGCACTTGCAGCAGCTCTTGGCTGTCACACTGACTGCAAGAACAACATTATCTGAGAAGAACCTACTTTGTCCAGATCCTTAGATGCCCATAACAATTCCTAGAGAATATCACTCAACAGGGACACCTAAAGAAGAAATAAAAGATAGTTTACCTACTCCTGAAGTTGCGAGTTGCTTTCAAGTAGTGTCTAAAATTCAGTGTCAGGTAACAGGCTTTAGGATTAACTGTTGGGACCCTGAGGAAATGGCAAGGAAACCTGCTTTTATTCACAGTTAGGCACCTGGCTACTTGAAATGCTGCCCACACACACGTGGCTTTACTCCAGAGCAACCCTAGGTTGTGGTGAAGGCACTGCACACGTTTGTGCATCATCAGGAACATGGTGAGAGTGATCCAAATAAGGGAGTAACTAAGAAGCCTTTGATGGGGAACTGTACTTGCAAGTTATAATTTTCCCTCTGTTCTGATCCCCATGCAATTTATTCTGAAGTCATTATGTAAAGAAACTGCAGGCTTTCTGTCAGAAAGGCACTGTGAGGAGCGTTCATTGGAACGGCAGAGAGAGAGTGACACCGGGGGTATTTGCCTGTCCTCCTCCTTTCCTCCCACAGAGAGCAGGAGCAAACGTGCCTGTGGCTGCCTTCTACCTTACACCTCTTCAAAGAAGTTTCTTTGAAAGTCTCTTACACAAGTCTTCTGTAGATAGCTAAATATGCAGATGGAAGTTAACTGAGTGTACTGTGTACCACGGGATACTGGACTTTGGTGTTTATTCTATAAACACAGAATTCCCTGGGAAGTAGCAGCTAATTTATGTGGAGCACTGGCAGCCAAACCAGAAAAGCTCTGGCCACTCTTATGGGCAGCACTGGGCCTTGTTTGATGGTGCAGCTTTGGGGTACTTTTGACTGTTAGCATTTTGTGACAAACTTCACGGCCTCTCTGCCTGGGGCAGTTCAGAGTCCATACTCCATGGCACTGTGGAGAGGTATTTTATTTCCCTTTATCCACAGCTCTCTGCTGGTCTCACATGAGAAGCATTTCTTGCACCAGCAAGGAGCTGCTCTTGAGGTGCAGCAAGTGATCTGCACTTGGTGTAACAGGAGAAGAGCAGGGGGGACAGGGTCGCTCATGGGTTTGCAAAACAAAGACAAGTCTGTGGCAAGCTGGACACACAGAAGCAGATAAGGGCTTTCTAGACCTCATTGCTAAACAGGAATATTCTTGCCTTGAGAACAAGCTAAGTCCTTTCTATTCACTGAGGGCTGCTAGAATGTGCTTGTATGGCTACTGTGATTCAGCTGATGTCTGGTAGCTTTGTGCCCCTGGCAGTTTTATGATTATTTGCTGTTTATTATAAAAACTCAGATAATGAGCAAACGTTGTATGGGTCAGGATATAAATGTTTTGTAGAAACCACATTTAGTCAGCTCTTGATGCTTGGTAGTCAGGCAAGTAGCAGCCAGGTAGAGAGGTGGCAAGTTATGCTGCCCTAAAGCCATGTAGACTTATGTGAAAATGTCCTACTTATGCAAATGGATCATAAAAAAGGACAGAGTCTGGCCTCCAGCACATTTAATAGCATTCTTAGACTTTGCCAGGCAAGTGTTGCTTCCTGCCTCATGGTTTTGATAGATGGAAAGTTACTGCTAATGCATTTTTAACTGTGAGTATTGTAGTGAAAATGTCACCGACTGAAATGCATTCTCTCTTCTACGTGTGCTGGCTCCCTTAACGTGTCAGATGCTGCTAAGTAGATAAAAGGTGTGTCTGCCATGAGATGAATCTACCTGTTCCACCCAGCTTATGGACTCTGTCCTTTCCATGTCCAGCATTTCTCACACCAACTGATCCATCGTAATCTGGATCCTCAGTGTCTCCCAGTCTGGGTGTGCCAGAATAACTCCTGCCTTTTTACTAACCTAGAAACAGAACTTGAGATAATCTTAGTAAGGAGGTAATACAGGAGCAGATCTTTATTTGAGAACCTTCAGGAGCCATTATGGAAAGATGTCCACAAAAGCCCACCCCTACAGGGGTGAGTACATTTCATAGGTTTTAGGAAATTAGCTTAATTAATAAAAAGCACCAATTAGGAGGACAAGTGGTGATGCAATCCTTCCCCAGGTCAAGCCCCTTCTCTGGAGTCCCCACCTCAGCACTGGCTGTGCTTTGTCCATGAGAATGTGTCTTGAAGAGTTCTTCTCAGCCTTGGATCCCAGGTAGAACCAAGACAGGACAGGGGCCTGGTACCCCCCAGGGCTTGGAACCCTGGAATTAGTTTTGTCTTTCTGCCTAAGGAAAGACCATGGAAAATTACTGAGAAAACTAGCCACTAATACAGAACTACAAATATGTGCAAAAAAATACAGAGAACATAGGAAAAAAAAGGCAAAACCAAAACAGCATCAGTGCCAGAGCTCAACTGGACTCTTTGAGGGCCAGAAGTGACCAAGGTTGAAGAGAACGTAACTCCAGGTGCTGTCTGGACATGGGGATGGCTCAGCAGCTGCCTTTGGAGCCAGAGCCCCCTGCCCTGGCAGCCTGAGGTGCCCTGGCAGTGCCCAGGCTGGGATGGAGCAGAGCTGTCCCAGCAGCCGTGGCACTGCCCAGCCGGGCACTGTGAGTGCCTGTGACCCGTGTCTGTGTGCTCTGCTCCGTGCTGGGTGCTCTGCTTGCTGGGCCTGGCTTCAGAGGAACATGGGCCTTCTTATTCAAAGGAGACAAACATGTTTCCAAGTGCATTTCCTGCTAAAAAACGACATGGGGATTATTACGAGTTTATCTGTGTTTATCTCCTTTCTTGGGCAAATGGTGCAGTAGGTTTTCCTCCATAGCTATGATGTGGCATGTTTTCTGCAGTCCATCCTTTTTCTGCCCGAGTCCTCACTTGTCTATCAGTTATGAGAATGCATCATTTATGAAAATAAGGACCTTTAAATCCTGGTTTAGAGCAGACACTGCAGATATTCATGATTTCCAGCACATTCTGCTTTTAATTTATCTGGAGGAGAGCCTGCTAGGTTGTGCTGTCGTGCAGGGGGCTTGTGGGGAGCAACTGTGGGCAAAGGCAGCTGATTTGTAACTACTCATTTCTTGTCTGAGAGCTCTCAAGTCTTGGGTATGTGATCTGTGTGCTGAAGCTGTGCCAACCAAATATTTACTATTTGTCTACTGCTTCCTGAAAATTTTAGAGAATTCACACTTATTACAAAAAGTAGCATTTTTCAGGACAGACATCTCTGAAAGATGTGCTCTATTAGTTAAAGTGGTTTGTTTTGCACTGTTATAATTAGGGTTTAGCTCAGACAATGTTTTCTCATAGCTGCATGTTGTTTGAATAATTCAACTATGAAGAATATTCTGAGCTAAACTCTGCTTTAATTCCAGCCAATTTATGAACCTTCATTCAAACACTCTTCAAGATGTCACTGTTTTAAAATTAAAATAATTTGCCTTTCTAGTTACTGATTTCATATATCTTCCTTCTGCTTGTCTAGCATCCTTTGTTTAGACATAAAATATGAAGTGAAATAACCTGGTTTTGGCATTTTTATCTGATGGAAATAACTAAATTTTGGTACTGATTTGCTTTTTTGCTCTCTTAAAAGAGTCCACATGGATAGGAGGGTTCACATTCCAAGCACTGCTGGATTCTTTAGTGATCTGCAGCAGTGTTCTGCTGAGTTATGAAAGATTTTTAGCATAGTTTCCCTGGGAAATGACATTTATATGCTTGTGCTGCATATCTCTGTTTTGAACATGTGCTTCATTTCTTCTCCTTCTGTGCTCCTGTCCCCACTCTCTCCTGTGTGGTTTCTGAGCAGGGGCTTTTTCTTACTTCATCTGTGCAGGACCTCACACCTGGCCTCGAGTTTGGCTTTTGGGGCCTGAAGGGATTGGGTTTTTATAGTGCAGATAAAGAAACCAAAACCAACAAACTGGTGTTGATAATGAACCATCTGCCTTGTCTGCCTTCAAACCAGGAGAAAAACTGGATTGAAATCCAAACATTCTCATGAGCTTTGAACCCATTGACCAGCTTTGACAGGGGAGGGAAGGGAAGGTTTCGGGAAGGTTTCGGNTATGTTCAGAGGTTCCCCTCTGGTTCCAAACCATGTGAGATGTTTGGATGCAGAAGGCAGGCTCCAAGTACCCTCTCTGATCTCCCTGTTCTCTCAGGGAGGGCTGGAAGCACAAACTGACAGCAATCAAGCACAGGTCCTTATAGATGGGAACCAGCAGAGAGAAGACTTGGGTCACAGTTTGCAACCTCCAGCACAGCAAGGGCCAGAAGTCTTTGAAATGCAATCCAGAACCAGACTGCTCCTGTTTAAGCCTTCCTTGAATTTTCTAGTAAACCAAATTTGGAGGAATTCTTTCTCACTACAAGGAAAAAGATCATTTTAATAATCTTTAAAGAAAGTCCTTGTTCCTTTGGCCTGTAATTCCACAGTAACTGGTACTTTGGAGGAGGGTCGAACCTTTAAGTGAAACTGAGCCTGTCGTAATTTTTAGGAGCAGTGCATACTCAGTGAATTGTGAAAAACTACAGGGATTACTATGTAGGTCTTAAAGCTTAGGGAAACACTTTGGACTTCTATAGGCAGCTTAATCTAATCTAAAGGGTGGGCACGGTTCTAAATGTATTTTCTAGTGAGCTCTGTACTCCTAGAAGCAGTAGAGAAAATTGCTTGACCAGCTAATGGGATTAGCCAACCACATTCAAAGGTTTACAGTCCACTATGGAGTATCTAATTGAGTAAGATGGATATTTCTAATATTCATTGCTTTAATTTTTATGTTTTATTAAAGTATGAAAGGCTCAGTGGCTGCTTGGAAGATAGCTGGGAGGCCTCCTGAGCGAGGGATTGTTTAGGGTAAAATAAACCAGAAAGGCAGTAAAAAAGAGGCAGAGAAAAAAAAAGTTCTGAGAGCTTCTATTGTGCTAGGGGTGTTTGTACATCTCTATAAATTACTCAACTGGACAGTATTACCTTACTGTCATTGATGGGAGAGGAAATTGTGGCTTAAGAAGCTGGAATAAAGGCTTATGGAAATAATAATTGTTGTTAGAATGATCTGAAAATGCAGCTGTTTTTCCCTATTTGCTGCTGTTGTAGTGCTTGCAAGAAGACACAAAATGCAAGGACCACAGGCTGAATCTTCCTGTACAGGATTCTGGCTGCTGTGGGAGTAGAAGGATGGCTCTCCCTTGTCCTTTCTTCCTTTCTACCTTGTCTTCTCTATGACCTTGATGTTTGAACAAAACCTAGGTGTAAATGCATCTCCATGTGCTCATTGCCTGTGGCCTGAGTGCCAGCTGGGGGTGCAGGTGACAATGTCAGGGTTTCTCTGCAGGGCTGGGACTGAGGGTGCTGTGCTGCCTCAAACAGCCTGGCAGGCAGGCACCCAGCAAAGCTGGCCAGTCCTCTGACTCAGCCAGACTCTGTGACATTGATATCAGACTGATGGCAAGTCCTGAACTGCCAGACCTCCAGTCTGAGTTATTTTAAGTCTTTTCCAGTCCAGTGAGCTGTGAAGGGTAACACCCGTTTGCACAGGGACAGCTGTGAGTAGGCAGAAGCAAACCCCAAATACAAACATTTCTCACTCCTGAGAGCAGTACCCAGAGGGGAATCAAACATTCCCACGAGTGCAGTGGGGATGGCCAGAACTGTGGGAAGTCATGGCAGGCCTGCAGGGCCAGAGGACTTCCTTGCAATTAGCTCTCTCTGTGCATTCCCAGATCTTCTGGGTGGGAAAGCTGGAGTGCTGAGTGTGCACTGAGGCACTTCTTGCTTGGTTCTGAACAAAGGAGAGGGCACACAGAAATGTACATTTGACAACATCTCCAGTGGTACATTATCCAAATAAGGATCCAAACAAGCATGGTGCAGACCTTAGGAAAGAAAGAAAGAGATTTGAACAAAATCTGTAAGATACTTATGCCATAAAGGCAAAAGAAGTCATCCTGATAATGAACATACAGAAGGTTGCAAAGATAGTGGGGAATTAACCCCATTAACTTGAAAGGGGAAACAAAAGTATGTGACAATAAATATTTACTCTCCTTCTGGTATTTGAAAGTGTTCTTATTTGCAGAGCGAACTGAAATCTTTTCTATGGGATTTTGTAGAAGTAATATTAATATTAACTTTGTGTCTTTGTTGCTTTATTTTATTTCTTTGAAACAAGTAGTAAATTTACCATTGCAAAATTGAGATTTTTTTTTTCAGTTGTAAAATTTATCTCAGCTCATTTGTCATGAAAATTTGCCCCTTAGGACTAGTTTGAACAGTATCCCAGGTGTTTAATGTTGTTCACCTAATGAAGGCACAACTCATGAAAACAACTATTGAACTGTGGTACACTCCATGAATACTGAGGAGGCATTCAAATTTAAAATGCATGTAGTAGTAGCTGGGTCTATAAACTGCTGCTCCTGAAGCCTCAATGCTGGATGCATATTTCTCCAAATGAACATTTTTCACCTGCATGTTTTTCTATTTACTAAAGCAGTTTGTAGATCTCCATTTAGCTTCATCAAGCCGCAGAGAGTACAGTTATAATTAGTTTGGCCATGGAGGGCTTGGCAGATTTTTTTTTTTGTGAAATACTCTGGTTCATAACAAGCCTTACTAGTCACATTTCTGTCCTCTTAAATAAGAGGAAATGAATTGAAGTTGGATGCAAATAATGTAGGGAAAGAGGTAAAGAGCAAAGAAAGAAGGCTTTTGTATCCAGGTGTGAGGGCCTGCTGTGCATCACATTTTGTTGAAAGAGGAAGCAGGAATATGGGTGGATGAGGAGAAACCTACTAAAATGTGACCAAAAGCAGTTTTAAAAGAAGAAAAAGCTTGACCCAGTTGCACCCCTGAGAGAGGAAGGGAACCAAATAAAGGGATCTGTGTAGGCACTGAGCACCACAGGAGCAGCTTCTGCCAAGGCAGAACAGATCCCCTGCACAAATGTGCCATGGAGATGCTCCTGCAAAGCTGGAGGTTCTGGGAGGAGAGTATGCCTGGTGTGCCTACCCTAGAGGATGTCTTGGGGTGAAGCTGCTGTTGAAATGAGATGTCACCCTTACTATAGGGGAGCTGCAGCTCTGTCAGTCATGGCCTGGAAACAGAAGTCTGTGCTCTAGGTAGCTGAAATGAAATATCTGTCATTGTCTGCCACCCTGATGACAAGCCCACTTTTCCTTTCTTTCTTTTTTCTTTTTTTTCTAAGCTTCATTTTGCAGTGCCTGGCCCACAGGCAGGGGGATTTTGCTCTCTTCTCTGAGCTGACGTTGCTCAGCTCTACTAAAAATGCGTATCAGCATTTGCCAGACGCAAATCATTGTTCTTGACAGATTATGCAACTTGGATTGTAAAAATCCAATGTTTTTCAGTCTGAAAATTTGCAACTTGCCAGCATAGTGGGAGGCATTAGTGTTCTCATTTAATTCTCTGAATTAAGTGCATTTTCAAATTTAGGCTGGCTAAGAGTTCTCTTCTGAGAAAAAATGGTTGATGTGCTCCTGTCTGTTGTTGCTGAAATGGCTGTTGAATTTCTCATTAAAAATCACCGTGAGTAATGCAGCACAGAACAGTCAGGATGCTCATAACAGGAGACATGTCTCTGTGCAGAATTACCAGGCTCCAAATAAATCCTCAAATGCCCATATTGTTAACTGATCTGAGATCACTTAGAGTCTGGAATATGTTGATTTTTCTTTTATTTTACATTTAACTAGCAATTGTTTTGTAATCCTGAAAAATATTTACTTGTGAACCAACACTAACTGCAGCAGAAAAATAAAAAAGAATGCCAAATAGCTCTACTCTTCAACTTTTACTGTATCCCAAAATAGCTCTAGACCTCATTCTGCTCTGAGATCTGCAGTGCACATCTCTGCTCCGATACGCTGCTCTCTGTCCTGTATTTTTAGGGAAACCAGTAGGAGTTCAGAGTATGTGGGGCTGCACAATCCTCGATATTCCTTGCTGACCTGAGACCAGGTTTTCTTTCTGTGTTTGAAATGGATGTGCTGCTGTGATATGGAAAATGACTGTGAAAAATTTCATTCTTGCTGCATCCGGGTGGTCGGCGTTTTGCATTTAGCCCTTTGTGTTTCTACTTGAAGAGCAAAGATGAACTCCTGATTCTGGGGATTTATTTTACCTTTGTTTTTATATTGAGGCTGCCTTGTGTGAACACTGTAGATTCACTGTATGGTGTCACCTCTGCCATCATCCCTGTGGCTGAGATACAAGCTGATTTTTAGTTAAAGAACCTAAACTACCAGATTTGGTAAATGATGTGCCTGGTGTTGAAATGGTGAAAAGTGAAATGGTTGGTGAAGAACTCTTACTGGCAGATCAAATTTCTTAGCTGTTGTGCTTGAAAGCCAGACACTTAACATCATTTTAATGCAGTTTTTGTGTTTGAATTAATATAATAAATGTCAATGCTGAATAGCATAAGGTCATATTTTACTACTTTGACCACAAGTGCAATCTTCCAGGATTCAGTTTTATTACTATTATAACAGTCACGCTGGAGAAGGTCACCAATATATCTTTCAATATGAAGTAACATATGAATGAATAGTTTATACCAACTTTATTCTCTGCAATGTGCTGTGAGCTGTATTGACAAAGCTCTGCCTGGGATGTGTTCCATGGAACTCTGGAGCTGCTGTAATCGTGTGCTGCTTATGATCATTAGGGCCTCAGTCTTTGCAAAGGAATGAACCTTTGAGGTTTGTACTCTGCTGCTTCAAAAGAAAAAGGGCATTTTCTTCAGCAGTATAGATATTTATTCTCAAAAGCACAGCTATACACCACACAGCATGATGAAAATGATCCAGCTTTTGCATACATACACTTTGGCTGAACAACAACAGTCCCCAGCAGTGCCAGATTTCAAAGGTAAATACATCAAGAGTGTGTATCAAAACCTGTGTGCACCCTGTCTGCTTATAAGAGAAAGACTACACTGATCTTTAAAGCTGAAGTAATTGGACACCTACCTGCATATTTACATTGCCTGACATGGTGTTACAATTACTTTTTTTTTATGGCTTCCAAGGTGCATTTGTACAATATGCAATAGATATCCTTGATTTTTCTTTTGAGTGAAGGGCTGTGTTCCAAGTGAGGGCATCTCTGTTGTCTTCTGTGGAAGCTCTAGCACTACTGATTTCTTCTGTTTGGCATTTATTCTGGTTTGTTTTTTAAAGAATTTTTAATGAATTTTTATCATGTGAGGATGAAATGCTACTCAACTTATTAACTTGTATATCTTACTTCCTTAGAGAAAAGTCACCAGTTTCTGTGGAAATTGAGAGTGGGAAAAATATGCAGGGGTTAAAAGGTTTAGCAACATCCAGTGCTGTACTGAATTATGTAAGGCAAAAATATTAAGTAATAATATTTTTCTTATTGCACACAGCCTGTTTGGGGATTATGTGCAGCAGGATGTATGGATCCCAGGCTCCTTTCTTTACTTTTTTGGGGGCTTTAAAGCATTCTTGTAGCTAAAAAAGTTGTTACCTCGGAAAACTTTTTTGCTTTTCTTTTCTTTTTCCCAGTATCTCAGGGGTTAGCATTACTGAACAGTAAAACTATTTTGTAAAGCTGAAGTCCCCAAACTGTTTCTGCTTTGTGTGGTTTTGAGCACACAACAAACAATATCAGCTTGCTGCTCCTGCTGTCAGTCAAGATCTCCTGTAGCTGTTGCAGAAGATTTGTGTGTCCCATGCCAGAGGAACTGGGTTTCAAATCTCATTTGACAGCTCTGGAGGGGCCTGTGCTGTGCATGCAGCTATTTTTGTGGTAACACAGAATGTTGGGTATTTCAGGTGTGCTTTGCTGAGGGCAGGATCTGAGCTGTGAGCTCCCTGAGCAGCAGGAGGATGCACAAGGTGAGGCACACAAGGGGAGGGCTGGGTCCCAGCCTGCTGCATCCTCTTGCCCATGGCTCTGCCCCCTGGGCCTGCCTGGGTGTCAGCAGCACATCCAGCCGTGCCTGGGGTTTCCTTTCGTGTGCCCAGGGCAGGGGAAATGATCCCAAGGTGCTTCCACCCACACAGGTGTTGTGGGAGAACAGGGCTGCAAATGTCCCAGCTGCTCAGCCCAGCCTCCTGTCCAGCAGTTCTGCCATGCTTCACAAAAGTATTCAGAAATCCTCCTTGAAGAATCTGAATCAAGGTAAATAATTTTCCTGACATCTGCTTCCACAATGTTTTGCTTGCCATTGTGTGCAGATGTGTTCTATTGCATTGCACTTGCCAGCGTGGGAACACTTTGTTCTCTGATGTATTCAAAATTACATTTAATGACTTTAGCCTTCACCTATTAGGACTTTTATTTCTGGAAAATGTTTGTAGCATGCAAACAGAGTAAGCATGTGTGAACGTGCAGGAACATAAGGCAAACCTCCAAGAGAGAGTTTTAGTTGTTGGTAAGTTTGAGGAGTTTTTTGATAGATCAGTGGCAGTCTCAGAGATGTCATCCTCCAAAACACAATTGTGTGGCTGTGTGGGTTCAGGCAAGAAAATAATTTTTAAATTGTATTTTAAGATGTTCATTACCCTAGCAATCTCTCCTGCTTTGTTAAAACTGATTCCCTTTTGTCCTGTAGGTTGTCCTAGAGCACACTTGGGGAGATTGGAGATGTTTTGATATTGGAGTTCTGAATAAGGACACACACTTTGAGTTTCAGTGCACGTGCACATCTATGTATCTATAGCTTACACAGGTTTAAAGGAAATCAATTGGCAATTGACTATTGCAGAGCAATGGTGATAGCATCTGGAAGTGGGGAGAGTTTTCTAAGTCTGAGCAAGGCTTTTGAATGTTCCAGTACTTTTTGAGGGCAAAATTACTGGGGGAGGAGGAAGCTCCTCCTTGCAAAATTTCATTAATTTAGGACTTCTGTAAGTGCAGATGAAAATGCAGAGGTGTAATTTGTCACCAAATGTTTCCAAATCTGAAGTGTGTAAGACAGAGCTGCCCTCAGGGGTTCTCTAAGTGGCCCCCATGGCTTTGAGCTCTGTGTGCTCCTGTTGACCTTTAAAGTGTGCTGGAAGGCTCATCCCTTCCCTGGGGCTCGAGGAGGGAGGAATGGCTACCAAATGTAATTCCTGGTGCTTCTTTCCTGCTCAGTCCTTGCTGTGTGGAAGGCCCAGGTGAAACTGTCCAAGATGCCCAAGGGCAAACACTCTCTTCTGAGCAAACTGAGAGAAAATTGAAGTGTGTAAGGCAAAACGAGTCAGACCATTCTTTCTCAGCAGCAGAGTTTGCTTTTAGCTTTATTCAAACACTGGTTCCCCATTCCTCCTCCCACTGGAAAACATTAAATTATTATGAGTGATACTGAGTGTTTCATGCATTTTGTAGCACCTCAGGTCACAGAGGTTGCCAGTAAGTGCAGTGTTTTACTTCCAAGTGTGGGGCTCTTGATGTCTTGGCTGCTGCCACGGGAGGTTTAGGTGTCAGAGCTGTGCTTCATGTGTGGTGTCAGCTCTGCCTGTGAGCACGAGCTACAGCTCCATTTCCCAGCCTCCTAATTGCTATTAAAGGAGACAGCAGCAGCTTTGCAGCTGGCATCTCATTTCATTAAGGTAGTGATAAACTATATTCAAAAAAACCTTCTCTCACTTCAAAATCCCTTAGTTTTGGTGACAAATGTTGGGGTATATTTGCATACAAATCACTTTCTTCCAGGAAAAGGCTGATTTTTTTGTTGCTGTTGTTGTTTTTTTAATGCTTTCTAAACATAGTTTGTCTGAAAGTTTTATGAGCCAGTCCTCTTTTTTTCATACACAGCCTGATGAGCTGCTTCTGGAACAGAAGATACTGAAACAACATTAAATTGCTTGTTGGTTCCTCTTTTGAGGACAGCCTAAGCGTGTTTTGCTATAGAACAATTTCCCTTGCCTTTTACAATTCTTTGGCTTCTCATCTCCATTCATAACTTTGTTTATCTTGCACATATAAATTAGTAGCACAAATATAATTGGATCTGGCATCATGGCTGCAAGGGGTTTTTAAATTGTTCACTATTGGTTTAACTTTTTTTTTTCAAGTTTGACTTAAAAGGTTGGGGGTTTTATTCATTAACTTTCCATTTTATTCAACTGTCTTAAAAAAATGGCAACCAAATGGAAAATTTATTTACTCTTTCTGATGGGAAATATGGTTTAAGAGAGTTTAATTCTCTCCTACTGGAAATCTACCCTGTAGAAGCACTTTTATCTCTTGATGACTGGTTGCATGGCAAAAACATCTCAGCCTAATCTATCCTATTCTTGGACACCATTTTATCTCCTCTGCAATCGAATTTGTCTGTAGTGGAACCAACATTCTTTTTATCACCCAAGGTCTGATCTTCAAGCTTTCACCTTCAAAAGCACAGCCATCCTTAGGCAGACTGGTAGCTCAGAATGATTTATAACTGAGGAGAACTTTGAAGTTCCTATAAATAACCAAAAAAAAAGCAGTTTTTTCTGCCTTTTTTAGTTATACTGCTGTTTGCTTGCTTATGCTTAGGCACCTCTTGTGTCTTCCATTCTGTATCAGTGACATGCAGCCAGGAATGACTGTGCCACCAGTTTCTGAGTGTCCTGATAAAAATCCCAAGATAGTAATGTAAAGCCGAGGGAAAAATGATTCTCAAGTGTTTTTCACACCAGTGGTAAGGATCAGCATGGGGCTGCATGTGAAATGCAGACAGGCACATTCAAGGGGACTCTGCAGAGAACATGTTTAATTTCCAGAGCAACAAGTCTGCACATCACTTTTGCAAGACTGAGCTCTCTGCCTGCACACAGCCACCACTGACATGTTGGGAGGTCACTGAGTGATTCACATCCAGCAGCTCAGCAAGGGGAAGCTGAGCAAATGCCAGTGGAGATGCTTTCATTTGGAGGAATACCAAATGCTCCTGCTCTTTCAGCACCTAGATATGGGATATCTACTTTGTGACCTTCAGAAAGAGAAATTCACATTTCTCAGCAAGATGGCTTTGATGGTGATCATAAATCCCCAAGATATGCTGTGTGTTTGTAATTTAAGGAAGAAACACAGAGTTCTGGAAATTCATATGCAGATACTAAATTCAACATCAATTTTCTCCCTCACATCCAGGATGCAGTTGGAATACTGTCATCTTTCTTTGCTGGATTTTTTTGTTTGTTTGTTTTTGGCATATATTTACTTTCTCTTTTAACACTGATAGCATGTCAGATTGAAACCATTTTTTTCTTCCCTCCAGGGAACTGTCTACTGGCAATAAGTGCAGTGACATATTGTTGTTATCAGCTTGTATTATGGTAACACAGGGAGTTCCAAACCAAAGATCACAGCCCAAATCTTTGGGGATATGTAGACACACTGTGGAGTTCTAACAGATACTCAGATCTTGCTCCAGTGAGACTTTTAGGTCTGGGATTAATTTGAAGTGCACAGGGACCTTGCAGATTGTCCCCCTGGTTCCAGCAGTGGAAAGGGAAATATCTGCTGTTGAGGGTGAGGTAGGATGTAAGGGTTGAAGGGCCATAAAATCAGATGCTTGCCTTAATGGATATCAGCCTAAAGTATCTGAAAACCTCACACTGTACAGCACTCAAAGGGAACACATGCAGGTATTGAGGTCCTTACGGGTGTTTCCATCTGGACCTATGCAATAAATTGGAGAAGGGAGTGGAAGGAAGGAGAGCAGGTTTGAGTCTCTGCACAGCAGAAAACCACAGTGGGAAACACAGAAGATTTCACCTCTGCAAATGTCCTTTCATACCCCTTGTACAGTTGATTTTTTTGTTGATCTCACAGCTACAGGACATTCTGGGTTTCCCCTTGGTACTTATGTGACACCACCCCTTTGCTTTGGAGCATTTGTTTTTCCCAGAATTGACCCTGTACTAGGCATGAGCATCCTTGGCTACTTTCAATAGTTTCAACAGAGGAAGAAAACATCAGTGGCTTTTACAAGCAACTGATATCATGCAGGAGGCCATTTTTAGACTTGGCTCCTCAAGAATTTGTGCATTTCTGTGCCTCTCCACAAAGGCTGAGCACTGGGGGACTGGCACAGGAGGATCTGCACCCAGCTGCTTTCGTGGAGGTGATGGGCTAATGTGGAAATGCTCCTGTGGGCAGAAAGCCATCCCAGCTCCTGCTGCACACAGCCCTGAAGGGATTCTGTGCTGCTGGATGTGCTGGGGTTTGGCCCTCACAGAGGGCAGAGGAGAGGGGGGAGATGCCTTCCTTCTCCTCCTTGAGCACCTGTTAAGGAGCTAAGAATACGCTGGTTCTGGATTTGCAAATCATTATAATGACACACTGTGACAATAAAAAGAGCCATGAAAATAGATCATGTAAAGAAGTCCTGGATTAAAAATCCCCTGGTACACTGGGACATGATAAAACTCCACTAAGTCAATAATCTGTGCATTAAGAACTCCTCTGGTTATGTAAAGGAACTAAAACAGTCTGTTTTTCTGAGTGAGCCAGAGGAAGCACTAGCTTGGGTATGTAATAGGATGATAAAGAGTGCTTGCTTTTCAGTAGCCCTTACAGTCTAACTTGATTTACAGATCAGATCTCTGCTGCTGACAGTAGAAAGACTGTAATGATGCCAATGACCGTGTCTAAGGGAGTCTCAGTTGTGTCTTTATTCCAAGTCCACAGAAAGGAAATAATAAAAACAGATAATCACATTAAAGTAATGGTTTCAGATGACACTCACAGAAAATAAGGTTATTCAGAGTTAAGCTGCTAGTTTGTCTTCTTCATTCCCATGTTCCTGAATATTGCAGGAGTCCTGGATGAGAGTATGAATTTATGTACCGTGCATCGCATAGCGATTCAGCAGAGCTGGGAACAATGTGCATTAATGACAATAATGGTGTTAGAACAGCATCTACAGAGGCAATCATGACACAGGGCCCTGTTGTCCTTATCCAAGACAGCTTATTATGCAAGTGAAAAACAGGAAGGAGACCTACTTTCTGATTCCCTCCTCCTTTATAGCTTTCACTGTCTCAGGTGCTTTGTAAGCTATGTTTTACCATCTCTGCTTGAGTTTTATTTTGTACTAAAAGGAGTACTTTGTACAGATAGTTTCATGTTGAAGATGTGCTCTACATCTGTTTTACATTTTCTCAGCCCTTAAGTATGATTTTCTCAAAACTGACTCCCCTGGCAGGTGAGGAAAAATGCACCTTTGGGAACGTTTTGTCCTGACACACACACACTCTGTGAACCTTCTCACCGACACCAAGCCTTTTGTGTTAAAGCAGGTATGAAATAAGTTGTCAAAATTAAGCAGCTAAAGAATAGTGGCTTAAAATAATTTCTTTTCATGTTGAGTTACCTCTTAGTCTCTGCTTAAATGCTACCCAGGATCTTTGATATTTCCACCAACCTTTCTCTCTACTGCAGCTGAGTGAGGGCTGATTCCCTGCTTAGCTGCACTCGTTGTTTTAATTCCCAGAGACATAAACTGCAGAAGAGACTACTGCTCTATCCCTTTTCCTTTTGAAGTACCTCTGACAGCCCCCTCTTACCTTCCCCTCATTTACCCTTCCAGTGTCCTTGTTGTCCAGCTATTAAGGTTTGTAAGGGTCAGCCTGACTCCTGACACACAGAGGGGTGGGTGTGCTCCAGGGCTTCACTGGTGAATGCTGCAGAACTCCTTCAGATGTTAACAGGGCTGCTTTCAGTAGTCCTGCTGAGCAGCAAAGAAATTTACCTTTACAAAACCAGTAATCAACTCTCTGACTTGGAAAGTCATTTCTCCACATCCACTTCAACAGTGCATTGGCCAATGCAGTGGAGATACACGTCCATTATCATGGACTTTACAATTTTAAGCATTCAGAGGAACTGATGAAAATACTCTGAGATATTTATCACATCAAAGACGTGATATTGCAGGGCAGAGATTTTATAATTTGCTTCTGTGTCATGCAAGTGTGGTGAACAGCTCTTTCACAAGGGGGACAGAAGATTCTCTCATCTTTTGGACTGTTCCTGAAGATGCTGGTGATTTTACAGAGGGGTAAGCCATTTCTGCAAGGGGTGTAGTGATTTAGGCTCATTCTGCTCTCATGGAATAGTTCCCTGGAACAGCATTGCCTTAGATACCTGCTGCTTTAAATGCAATTTCAGTAACTAACTATGCAAAATATGCCATGAACACTTCCAGTTTAAGGCAAATACAGCTCTCCATTGACTTTATTCGGAGCAGTTTTCTGAATGCCATAACAGAACCAGGTAGAAAACCAGTCCTAGAAATTAATGGGACTCAGGTGGTTAAATCCATTTAAAACATTTAAAAATCCCAGTATACATTACAGTATTCTTTGAGGAATATGCTAATTGTAAGATAGCCTGAATTATCCAAATTCAGTTTTCCAAAACTCTCTGTTATTCATATTTCTCATTATCTATAAATTGCATTCAAAATTACCTTAATTACCTGAAACCTTGGTTATCCAAACATATTCATTGTCCCCTGTGTTACTCTGGTAATTGATCATTGCTCCAGCTGATGCTTCACTGGTTACAGAATGAAGGCATAGTTGATTGCCACATGCTACTACAGGTTTGTCTTTTTCTGTGCTGCTCAGCATAAAGTTGGTGCAGAGTTCCAAAGAGTACATGGAAAGCTCTTGATCATCTGCATTGATAGCTATTTGGAGAAAGTAGAGTTGTTACCAACTTCTCCAGCAGCAGGTCCACCAGAGCCATCCTTGACATAACTTTGAAGAAAACAGAAGAGGATGAAATGAAACTTCCTAAGCAGCAAAGTACTTCAACATTGCCAATAAAGATCTGGCTTTTCTCAGTTCCAAATCCACTGGTTTACTCTCATCAAACCAATTTGCCTTCAAAATTAGGTGAGAGAAATCCCAGGGAGATTCACCAAATATTAATCTGATTAATTTACTGCTGTCACCCACATGGATGCCCAGAACAGAAAAAAGATTGTACTTTCAAGTGCCATAGACAACAAGGTCAATAATGCTTATGGTTTGCACAGAACCTTAATTCCCAACACATTCTGTGGTATCTTTCTACCAGGTAGAATTTTGTTTCCAGTAAAACTTATTGCCTGGAATATGGCATCCAATAAATTTCAAGAAACTGAATTTGTCGTAACTAATATTTAGTAATTAATTATTCCCTCATTATAGCTCCTGAATCATGAGCTAGAATATAGCTTCATAATGCTCACATTAGTTTTTGAGTATGATAGTGCTGCAGCCTTAATTAAGACCAAATGCTGAAGCATTTTCTCACAGGTTGTTTTTTATTCTCAGGTGGAGGGGTTGGATCATGAGCTTTCTCTGTTTGAAATGAGCATTGCAATGGCATGTTGCAATTCCAGCAGGGTTATTTTGGTAAATTGAATTCAGTGCAGTTTTCTGGTGGTGCAGGTCATTTGGACAAGACTTGTAGCTGCTGAGCAGTTTTGCATGAACGTGTCAGTTCTATGACAAATGACATTGCTCCAGTGTTTAGGCCAAAACCCTGCTTTTTGACTCTTGCACCCCAAACATTGCTTGATCTCTGCTATCAGCTTTGGGCATGGCTGCTTGTTTCGGTGGTCTTGTACATTTACAGTTGCTGTAGGTGCACCAATAGCTTCATGTAATTATGAGCAGCTTTGTCATCTGTTTAGAAAAAGCATGTGTCATCTGGAGCAAAAAAGATGTAGTTCTTAGCTGGAATGGGTTGCTGTGCAGAAGGATTTCTTTATAGGATCTCAGAGCATCCCAGCAGTTATAGATGACATCCTTCTGTATTGGGACTTGTGTATTTCTGTGTTGGTCACTGGTTATTTTTTGCTTTTGGGCCTTCCAAGATCAGAAGCTTGATGTGACTCTAAGAATATGGCCATGACTCCTGTTACAAATGTAAGTTTAGATCTTGAGTAAATCCTCACCAAATGAGATTTGGCTCAGAGGTGTGTTTGTGAGCCACAGGCTCTCCCACAGCTGCTCTCGCTGTGGTTCCACTCAGGCACCTGCTACTGCCCGAGGCTGTCCCCGAGGCCAGGAGCCAGCAGAAAAGGACAAATCCTGCAGTAAAATACCACTTGCTATGAGGAACTGAGCTTTTAGTTGACCTACCTGACATACCCTAAAGGCATTTAAAGGGGATATCAAATACACGAAAGACTTGTTTAAATGAAAAGTGAGCAGTTCTGAATGTCGCATTTCCCCGCGGTGGCCCTGTGTCTTGTGGAGTCTCTGTACTTTGTGTAGCAGTGCTCTGTGCTTTGCTGTGCTATCTAGCAAGATTCAGACTATAAACCATATCTATATTTGAATTAGATGTATTGACTTTTAAAAGTAAAATAATGTTTATTGTTCATTTCTGGGAACTATTGCATGTTTCACTGACATGAAAAGTTATTTTAAGTAGTTTCAGTGGGGTGAGAAGATCAAGTAGAATAAAAACCCCTCTATAAAAGCTGCAGTGTGGTCTTCAAAGAGTGCACTTATCATAGTGTGAAGAGATCCGTGTCAAAGATATGCAGTGATTGTTCTTTGTTCTAGTGGAACCACTGCTTCTCTGATATATTGCACAAATCTGGTCTTCTGCATTAGTGTAAACATGTACTGAGCTGCCTTATCAAGATCAAATTATTTAGATAATTTGTCTTATCATAATGGCTTTTTTTTTGTTAATGCTAATATGTGGCAGAGCAATATAAAAAAAAAACCCTTGTACGTGAGTTTAATAGGCTGAAGCAATTTTTAAATTTTTATTGTAACTTTATTGCATTTGCATTGGTTCTTAATCATCTTTATTGGTCAGAGCTATGTTTTTTCCCAAACTAGCAGACTCTGTGATATACTATTTCCTGCATTGTACCAAAGCACTCCTCTAACATATATTTAAATACAGTTCTACATGTAAATCCACTAAAGAGTTCTCCTTCACATTTTCCTATTATGAGATGCTCATTCTTAATCCAAGCAGCCTCTACAGATTTCCTTCCTAAAGTCAGTCACTCCATCTTATTGAATTTGGCTTGTTCTGGGCTGGGGGAAACCTCAGGTTTTGCATTGCTACAGGTTTATGGATGTCCTAATTCTGTGGGTTTTCTGGGAACTGAATGAGTGCCTTGACATATTGTTGTAATGAAGCAAAATATGCATTTGATTAATTTTTAAAGGCTTTTTGATGCCCTCTGCGTGTCCTATTTCAGCGTTCTCTTCCTTCTTAACTCCTCCTACAGGCAGCATTATTGTTTTCCTCACATAGAGAAATTGCTCCCATAGCCTTCAAAATGTGAAGAATTGTTCAAGGGCAGAAAAAAGATAAATGACTGGCAGTTGTTTTTCAGTTATATTAGTTTTATTAGTCATGCACTCTCCTGTATTTTTTCAGAGCTCTGGGACTTCTTTCTCTTAGCAATTAGAGCTTTTGAACAAAGAAAACTTCTGCTTAGGTGCAATGATGAATTTAATACCCCTGCCCACACTCCTCAGCTGAATCTGGGGACGTTGTGGTGAGTTTTAATACCTGAAGCTTTGTCTGAGTGTTTCTCTCTGCTTGGGGCACTTGATGCAAATTCATGTAAAACAGTGTAAGAAAAGAATAATCCCTCCTGCTGCCCCCCACGGTGCATTATTTCTGCATTCCCATCAGCTCATGGGTGTGCAGAAGGGTTCTTTCAAACAGACACATTAAATAGTTGGAAATAATAATTTATTGCAGTTTTCTGCAGGGTTCTTGCAGTCCCTGAGGTGCCAGCACCCACCCTGAGGCATTGTCCTCCCTGCTCAGCGAGGGCTGGGCTGGCCCTGGGCAGCCTCCTGCTCTCATGCCCATCTCTCGTGTCCCTCACGTTCTTCCTGCTGTTACCAAGAGATGGTGGCAGTTTCCAATCTGTGTTAATCCTAAAATGAGCACAGCCCCGATTTCCAAGGCAGGAGTCCCTGTTGGGGGCTGCTCTGGGAGTGATTGGGGGCTTTTCAGCCTGGAGGGAGAGCAGAGGCTGCTGTGCCTTGAGTTACTTCCCTAAGCTTATGAAATGCATGCAGGAATATTTAGTCTCTGTATTAAGTCTCTTTAGGTATTATAGTTTGGGACTTAGTTTTTTATAGTTTTTAAATGAAAGCCAATTAGTCAAAACCAAAAAATGAATGAAAAAGTAGTTTTTGAGGTGTTTCCAAAATTAAATCATTAAGAAAAAAATTTATTAGTGACTGAAGTACTTTTTATGTAAAAAACTAGAATGCTAAAAATAGATATTTAAGACTTTTTAAACTTTTGGAGATTTTATTAACTTCTGCTTTTCATCATTAAAATATGTCTTTGCTTTGGTTGTTTTTGTGGGGGCTTTTGGGTTTCTTAGATTTTTTTTTTTCCTAGATGGTTTTTTTAGATGTTGGCTCTTCCACTCCCTCTTGTGAGAGGGAAGACTTTTTAAAGAAATAGGATGTGTTTCCATTCTGATGTGAGCCATGAATTCCTGGCTATGTTACACATTGAAAATAAATGATTTTCCTAAGTTAAAAAATTTTATAACAAATGGTATAGAAAGCTAACAATATTGGTGAAACCCAGGAGCTTCATAAAGTAGCAATTACCCTTTCACTTTTAGATATTTTGCCTTTTTCCCCTTGTATTTTGTTCTTTTAAAGCCTCACATATTAAGAAAACCTGTCAATTTTAATGTTTTTAAGTGGTTCCTCAAAAAGACAAAGAAAAAAAAAGAACTTTATTCCTATTGTTAGAGTGTCAGTACCTGGAGAACCTTTAATTTTTTCCTTTTTAAAGCTTTGAATTGTTCTGTTTGAAGTTCAAATTCAGGAATAAAACAAGAGTCAAAACTGAAAGTATGTTTCTATATAGCAAATTAATGGACTTAACCAGGAAAAAGCTGTGTTCAGTTCTAAAGCTTGTCACATAAAAGGAATTTTAACCTCTTTGGGGTTTCTTTTTTTTTTCAGTTTTCTTTCTTTTTTTGACCCCCCAAAGGCCGTTATTCCAGCATTTCAGAACTACAGAACGTGTGTACCTTGATAGTTATGTGTGAAAATTTATAATAGGCACTTTGTGGGGTTGAGTGGAGTCCTATTGAAGGGAACATAGAGCCTGGCCTAGGCCTTAAAGACACAATTACAATAATTTAGGCTTCAAAGTCAAAATCCATATAAAGCAAATAAAAATTACTACTGAGCCTTTGAATTTCAGCCTCCACTCTGTGTGTATTAGTGGAAGGAAAATTGCATTTGAAGTGGTCACCATGCAGATGTTGGCCAGGAGTTTTGATTTTCTTTTAGAATCTGAGTCTTCTCTGTCTGATCTTAAAGTCAGCATGCAGTTATCAAATGCTGACTTTTCAGCCATGCCCCAAATCCCCAGGGTGAGCACATCCTTCAGTCCCCACGTGTCCATGGGGGATTTGTGCCTGTGCTTGGCACTGCTGGGCAGGGCTGTGGCAGTGTCCAGGTGCCCACTGCAGAACCACATCACAGTAAATGTCCCTGACTGCCCATCTCCAGTTCTCATGGCCTCAGAGGGCAATGGGAAACAAAAGAGATTTACAAAGTGTGTGCAGAGGGGCTGGTGAGGGCTGAGAGGTGGCACATGTGTGGTTCAGCATCCCTGTGCTGCAGCTGCTCGGGGAAGTGAACTCTGCTTGCTTGGCCACAGCTTTTCCAAACAAGTTGCAGTCTTAATAGACCAACAGGCTGTTAATTTGAATTGTGGAGGAGGCTCATGGTCTTTGGTGCATTAAACAACCCCCTCAACATCGTGCAGGGAGTGGTCTGCTGTGCCCAATGTGAAAGTACAAGTGATTCCATTGCAAACATGGTCATCCTTAGGTTTTAGCTCAGTTTGAGGGAAATGGCTCTGATCCACTCTTGCTTTACTGCTCCTTTGTGGTTGTTCACTTCCACTAAAATACCTGGAGTTTTAGGGTACTGTGTCTGGTGATCTGAAAAATACTGACATTCCCAGTTATGTAATGAATCTTTAATGGAGCTTTTAGTGTGTGTGAGGGTTTGCATGTTGATTTGTGTATGCATATTTAGGTATTAGGGAGAGCAATAAGGCTGTTAGGAGAATTCTGCAAGATTTAGAGAGAGAAATGAATTGTTACAGGTTATAATAAGGTGTAGATGTTTTTCACTCCTTAAAATGGAGAAGTTGACATATTAAATTGCATGTGCTCTAGTGATGTGGACTGACTCAGAGAACTTGAAGGAAATAACAGCTGTGCAAATCAAAGCTTAAAAATAGTAACTTCATCAGTCAGTAGCAGTTTAGAATGAATGAAGAAATCACAAAGTTATTAATTATAGTGTTTAGAGAAAGGAAACATAAAGTTCAAACTTTCTGAAGGCAGGATGCTGTCATCAGTGTTGCAGCTTGTCTGTGCTGGGTGGCAGCGCCTTGTCCTGCTCAGCCACTCAGTCAAAGTGGGGGCTCCTGTCCAAACCCAGATTTCAGATACCCCAGGATGATTCAGGTTTCCCACCTGACTGGCAGTTCTGACATGGGGCATATTGGGAGACTCCTGCCCTTCTGGAGTGACAGCTGGATGCCCTGAGGCATCTCAGATGGCAGAAGATGCTTCAGTCTAAGGAGTAATTGCACATAAACATAAATACAGACTCAATTTCTCTCACATTTTTAATCCATTGTCACCTGAAGTGGTTTCATAGCAGTGTTTGCAGTGGGTTATTGTATAAAGCAATGAACAGTTTATGTAATTTTAAACTTAGTAAGAATTCTGAGGTGAATAGAGCAGGTGTACAGCTTAAAATCTGACCAGATACGAAATTTAAAACTATCCTAGCTTCAAAAATTGTAGTTAAAAACTATGATTTAAAGTTGCAGTGGATGGTTGTTTTCTTAATGACCTCAAATCCATGAATTCATTCTAACATTTTCCTTTTAATATATTCACAGTTAAATATAACTTGAATGTTGTCCTAATTGCATTCTCATGTTAATTAGGTCTGATTCAGAATTTCTATCATTATTCTTTGTAGAATTATTTTGAAATGATGGAAAGTTCAACAAAGATGCTCCATTGTGTGATTATGCCTCTGAATTATTTATCAGATTCAAAGACAGAAACATAGCTAAAATCTAGTTTGGGTTGTAAATGAGTTTTGGTAAGGTAAGGAGGAAGGGCAAGTCCTTTTTGCAGAAATCCATGGGTGCAGCATTAGGTCCTGCAGGAGCACTGCTGGCCCCACATGAGCAGAGCAGAGAGGTTCATGGTTAATAAGAAATGTCACTGCACCAACTGGCAAATGTTATCTAAGCAGATAAGACAGATAATGTGTGGAAGAGGAGAGACAGAGGGACATACAGAGAACTTATGAAATGACAGTGCAGATTGGTGACAAAATTAAGAGAAAACCTTTCCTGTCTTGGTCAGAACCAGCCCTCGCTCTCTCTGCAATGTGCCGTGGAAACAAAAGCTTTCCCAAGAACTGTTTGCTCATGTTTTCCACAGCCCATCACAGTGGCAAGTGGCACAGTGCTAACATCAGATTGCAGAAACCATCATTAATGCAAAAATTGTGGCTGTGGCCCTGAGCTAGGTGGAGAACAAACAATTGCTGGTGAGGCGTGTGCGAGTCTGAGAGGGCGAGACACTGCTGGGGAAAATTCAAAAAGAGAAAAGGAAACTTGTCTTAATGTAAGCAGCAGTTTTGCTAGAGGTAAGTGAGGGGAAATTCTTCATTTATAAATGGTTCATTGAGCCATGATAATAAAGCAGTGCTGCAGAAGAAGGATAATTATCTACTTAAGTATCAGATGCCCTAAGGGTACAAGCTTCCCTTCTCTCCTCTTGAAAAATGAACTCAGATTAAACAAATGTCCTTTTTCCTGGTTTAGTGTTGACATGGATTTCCTTTTTATGAGTGAAATTAATTAGTTTTTCTATTCCTTTATTCCTGGTATGGAAATCAGGTCTGCCAAGCAACTTTGCAGCTCTTCCCTTGGGCCCCAAATTTAGCCAACAGCATCCTTTTTGGATGTGCTTTGTTCAAAGCAATGGGAAGGCACAAATGAATTACAAGGGGTTTACTATGCCCAGTAACTTACCAAGGGACACAGCATTTCAGAATTAAAACCCCACAAAACTAGGGGCTTTTGTCCCCATCCAGGATTGTTTTGTTTCCAAGTACCTGCTTTATAAATATACTTTTCTCCTTTCTTAAATGTTAATACCATAAGTTACAACAACCTAAAAGGAGAATAGTGGTGGCATAGCTGATTCTGTGCAAAAAATTTCTGAGAGACAGATTTTCTAAGCAGATTAACACCCACAGCTGGGACCAGTCTTCTGTTCTTTTGGGAGTTGCTACAGGTACAGCTTGCTCAGTTCTACTCCCACTTTAGCAAAAATCCATTACAGACTTGTCTGTCCTCATCTGGATTTTGAAAAATGATCAAAACCTGCCACTACATCTTTACTTGAAGAAAATGTCTGGTTTTCTCTCCTATCAGAATTATAAGTGTGATTCCTGCAATATAACCTTAGTGTATGTAAACATGTTGTCTCTGTGCTTATGGAAATAATTGATCTTTCACATGTATTAATCTCTCCTTTATTTCAAATGTCTCACATGGTTCTTGACAATCAGGTTGATGTAACCTTTTTGTGAACCTGTTAACTGCAGAGCAGCTCCTAGTTACCTTTCCTGGAATATAGAGAATAGTCCTGAATACCTGCAGGCTTCAAGGTGCAGTAAAAGTAAAGATGACTGTAATACAATGGCATGGAACTTAATTTTCTTCAAATAGTCCTTTGAACACTTGTTTTAATACTGGAAAAAAATTATTTTCATAGCCTTTGGTCATGAAAGTTCAAGTGGTGCTAAAGGTTACTTTAAGGTCTTCATTCTGCAAATTCTGTTCTGTAGGTCAGCAAAGAATCCTGTCTGCAGGGAATTGAAATGAGAATCAAGTACTTGCTTGTTGGATCTACACAACTGAGGCTCTGCTAAGAATTCTGGACCATATTAATAATATTACAAAATTGGCTTTCAAGTGAGGAATGATAGCAATTATTAATTACTGTGAACACAGCAGATCAGATAACTGTGAACAGTGTCTGTGTACTTCCATTATTTACTTTATAGCTTCATTTCACTGACTTACAAATCACAGTCACCAAGGTAGAATTAAATCAAAGTATATTTACAGGGTTGTGAACATTGTGCTTAAAAGAAAATAGTCTTAATTATCTTAATGTGTTTTTAAAATCACATTATAGTTACAACAGGTAACATTCCTTGTGAATTGTAATCTATGTGTAGAAATAAGTGGTCTGCTATGATCAGCATAGTGCCAGCTTGTCATATTTAGGTGCCTAAAATTGAGGTATAGGATCAAGATTTTCAAAAATAAATATCACATATGGGGAAAAGCATTATAAAGCTGCTGTCTCAGACCACCCATCCAAAGCCCTCTTAAGTTTCTTTGGCTTTCCCCCATTTTTAATCACAAAAGAAAATGTCTCTGACTTTCACAGGAGATAAATTTCTCCACTGAGATGGTAAATTTGAGTCTGTGAAAAATTTGCTTTTCCCTAAGTGTCTCAGTACAGCACAAGAGCCTTGGTCATTTTGCCCTTCTCTGAGGGATTTGAGGAGGGGAGCTCTGAACAAAGCACTGTATAATTCCTGGTAATCAGCCCTGCTTTTGATGCTCTTGCTGCATCACCAGCGAGGAGGAGCTCAGGTGATTCAAGGGCGATCAGAACCAGGTTACAGGCTGGGGACTGAGGCTGTTCTGGGCCACTCAGATTTGTGTTTGTGCCTTGACACTGCCACCTTCAGATGTGCTGGTGTGTCCCCTGCGGCCGGTGGAGCGTTTCCGTGACCTGCGGCCCGAGGAAGTGGCCGATCTGTTCTGTACAGCACAAAGGGTTGGGAATGTGGTGGAGAAACATTTCTGTGGCACCTCGCTCACCTTTTCCATCCAGGTTGGTAAACCAGTCAGCTAAGGAAGGTTTAATGGTTTGTTTTATCAAGCTTTCAGCCTTTCCCCCTTTTCCAATCACAAAGGGACATTGGAACTTCAAGGGGCAATAAATGCAAAATAACAGTAATAAAAAACAAGAAGCCAAGTAACTGCATTGCAGTCCTCCAGATCTGCCAGTGAAAAATCTGAAAAGGAAACCAGTGGGAAAGTGTGGTTAATTAATAACTGAAACCTTTGGATAAAGCCAGCAAACACTCTCAAACTCTGTGCTTGTTTGTATTTCAGGAAATATTCTTACTTCAAAGAAGTGTTTGCAGGGTTGACCTCTAGAGAAGGCAGCCACATCCCCTGTTCCACACATAACCCACTGCCTGTGCTTGGGAGAGGTGATCCCTCCTCACAGCTATTTATATGCAGGCAGAGAGATGTAGCCATGTAAATACATTATAAATTCTGACCTTTCAGTTGTTTGTGCTGGGTGTTTTTATACCAAAAATGAACTCTGTTTAAAGCAAACCAGGAGACTAAGCCCATTCATTGCAATCAGAATTTAAGCAAGCATACTTTGATTAAATTCTTACTTCCACGTGTGATTTTATGTTCACAAGGATCAGAAATCTATTGCTAGCTGTTGAAAAATATTATCTGAAAGAATGAAAAATAGAAACTGTTGGTTTTGTGATGTGAGATAGTTTCCCACTTTGCCAGGGTCTGATATGGAAAGGAGCTTTGTCCAAAAACTTGGTGTTGAATGGTCCTCAGGAAAAACGTGCTAATTTACAGACAGTAAATTTACATCATTGATGTAAATGATTATTGAGTAAGATTTCTGAATTTCTTCGTGATCTTTGTTAGATCCTCTAACCTGAGACTTTTCCCTTTGCTTACAGGATGGCCCTGAAGCTGGACAAACAGTGAAGGTGAGTGCTTATTATGCAGAATACAAATTAAGACACAATTATAAGAACCAATAAAAGATCAAAGCTCGTCACCTGCAGTCCATTGCTCTATTGTTACTTTATCCCTGAGATTAAAAAATCCCAAATGCAGAATAGCAGTAAATACTTTTTATTGAAATTGCACAAGATAATGTTTCCACATTTTCTTCTTAGACAAAAATTTTCAATCAAGAAAATATCTTTTCTAAGCTGCTGGGTGTATTTCTGCAGGGAAAGCCTCGTGAAAGAGGCATCTGGTTCAGTTTTTTGTTTGTTTTATGGAGAAAATATTGCCCTACCATTCATGATCTCTTTGTTTTTCTGTTTATTGCCTAATGAGTTGTAGCTAATTATAGGAACAGTTAAACTGAGCCACATTATGAAAATATACCTTTTGTCTGTGCTTTCTCTCCCTGTATTCATATCACATTCTTGTTACTGAAGTTCAAATGTAATGGGCCCAGTGAAGCTGAAAACCAGATTTTAAGTGTACTTCCAAAAAAAAAAGGTGGGAGTGTGGAAGGGAAGGGAAGGATTTATGATTATATTCTCCACTTGAGCAACAACATAGATAACATCCAAGATGTCTCTGCAGCCATGTTTCACTGCCTCATAATGCAAATGCAATTGCTTGTGTGGTTAGATGATATGCCTCAACATTAGATAAAGGCCATTTTTTACATTTGGAATCAAAGGAAAGTCAAATATGGCTATGGGTTAGCACTTTGTAAAATCAAATTAGATGTCCAAGACAACCTGTTAGAGTTGATTAAGATAACTCTAACAACCAAGTGATGGTGGATAGGAACATTTTACTTTTTCTCCAATTTGCTGTATTGACCTTATTTTTCCTTCTCCCTTTTGCTGCTTGCTTTGAATATTTAAGAGAGGTAGTAGGGAGAGAGAAGAAAAAATTAGAATATCACCAAGCTTGGGGTGTGATGAAGGAATGTAATGCAATTTATTTCTGTACTGTGACAAAAGAGGTTCCTTGGCTCATGATTCTGAGTGCATTGGGTTGATTTCACTGGCAGTGTCTGTTGACAGGTGAAATAATAAGTTTAAATACTTTTGAAGTAAACTTTGTTGCCATCACCTATCTGATTTAAGAAGAAAATTTTAGTATTTCTTTTAATATCTTCGACAAATGTTTTTCTCTCTGTAAAAAAAAAGGTGAATAGCAATGATTATGTGTGAGAAGAATTATTTTTATGAACGAGCAAAGGCAGATGTAAAAATTCCCATCTTCTGTGATTGTGAACAGCAACAAATGCCTCTGTAGGCCTTAAAAAGTCAGGAAGTTCTGTATTAATTTGTGTTTGTGCTGGAAACAAAGAACATTAAGTGTTTATTGCAAAATGGCAGCCACCCTTCACAGCCTCCTTCTCACACTTTTAATAAACACTGAGATGAAAATGACCCGTTCTTACAACTGTGAACCCCTAGACTTTGCAATTATGAGCGTGTATTCATAAATCAGGGGTTATCAGTTTGCATTTCTCTACTTCTCTGCATCATTGGGCAACACTGTAATTTATCACCATCGCTTTGGGATGTTTATCATCCAAAAATGCCAACAACTATTTTCTTCAGAGAATTTAGAGCTTTCAAAACTTCAGTCAGGAAAGAAATTACTGTGATCAAGATCTTCTTTTAAGTGAACAATAGGGTGGATACATAAGTGGCTGGTTTCATTTAAACTGTTCTGAATCACAAAGTTTGAAAAAACACCTATGTGACCTACAAATAATTTATGAACCTTAAATTCAATGTGTCCTGTTTCTGTGTGTGGATTTATTTGGTTTTTTTTTTTTCATGTATGAGAATCCACAATAATCCAATCTCCTCTGAGGGAGCTTTTAATTAAAGTTTCTGGAACAGACTAAACATTAGAAAAACATTCTAAAAGTAAAAATAGCAAAACATCACAACAGATATCCAAGGGAGTTTGTGGAGACTGTTTAAGGAGGGTAGGCAAGTGTATCTCAGGAGCTAATTAGGTGTGGCTGATTTTGCTTTGAATGGGGTCACACAGCAGATGGCTTCAGGAGTCTTTTCCCTCTGTATTTTGTATAATTCTGTATACCTGTGTAAATATAGGCTACTGTATGTGCTGTGTAGGAACAGAAATACTGGAAGCAGGAGAAGAGTATTGACTTTTCAATTGTTCAGTGCAAAATTTTGCTACAAAATGGGGCGAGCTATCAGCCTAGCTGAAGACAAAAACTGAGAATTTTTTTCTGAAAAAGATCTTCTTTGTCTGCAAGAAGAAATGGCAATCCACGTCCAAGAAAAATCTTGAACCTGAATATGAATATCAGGCTTTTCTTTGCAATGGAAATGCTGAAAATTATATGTGCAATGTGTGCAACAGGTTGAAAGGAGATGACCCTTTCCATGTGATTTTGGCTAGAAATCAGTGGTAAGTTTGTCTGACAGTGTTACATCTCCCTTTTGGTGGTGTGAAAGCTGCTGCTGTGTGCATTTTGTGCCAAAACCTTTCTAGTTACCTGATGGGAAGCTGTTCATGATCTAATTGTAGTTTCATTATTGCAGTACTCTGTTCCTCCTCTGTGTCTAAGGTAGCAGAGCCTGCAGGTCAATGTTCTAGGGAAGCTTCTGGCCCTTTCAAATGTCCCCTTTGCTGTGTGCTTTCACTGGGTGGGTCTTTGGAAGTAATTATACCTGACCCTCAGTTCACCAATATTTGTAAGTATAGGTGGGTCTTTTCTCACCCTTTGGCAGCTTGAAATGTACACATGATGAGGAATTCTGAACCATGTCCCAAGTCCCAGACCATAAAATAATGCAATATATTGCTCCATAATATTTTTCATAGCTTTCCACCTATTATACCTATTCCAGCCCTGTCCTATTTATGAGAGAAACGAATGTCCTTCTCCAAAGATGGTCACAGACTTGCACACTGTTTTATTGTGAGAGGTTCTTGAACCACTCACAACAGAGAACTTGAGCATCTCTGGCACCTGAGCAAGAAAAACTGTCTTTTAGCATTGAAGATATTTTGAATACTTATTTCTTATTATTTGAGAAAAGAAGGAAATTGTGTTCAGGTCCTCCCTTAAAGACTATTAATCTCTGCAATTCTGAGCTCTCTTTTTATTGGAGAACACTAAACCCATGGTGTCCTTGTGCCAGGAACAGAGTGTGAGTTTCATGCTGGTTCTGTTTAAGAATGCCTTAAATATCCAGGCAATTTCATGGATCAGGGAAATCAGCTCTGCATCTTAATGCAGGGCTCTTATTGCTATGTCAAGTGAGCGACGTTTCAAGATTTCCCTGGTATATTTTATAGCCTTCTTTTCATCATCAAGTCAGCAATTGCTCTGGCTGCCTGGGTGGATGTATAGCTTAGTGTAGAATAAGCTCTCAGGTTTACCTTTCACGTAAGATTCAATCACAAGAAACTCCATGGATTCTGTACTCTGGAAAGGCTAAACAAATCAAGCTGGCAGGAGCATGAGGCAACTAATTTATCTGTAGAGACAAGATAATATTGCACAGCAAGTGTCCATTGCACAGACATGTATGAACACATCCTCTATTTTGCAGCAGTGTTGAAGTCTCCAGCAGCTCAGCACCTCTTCTGTTATCCATGGGAAAGGGCCTGCTTGCCAATTACAGGTTCCCCTAAATAATAAATGAGAAGGCAAAGCTGATGGTGGCAGTGTGGGTATGTGTGCAGAAACTTATTTTATGTGTGGCACGTTCCACTAGTCATTTTACACTGAGAAGATTGTCTCATGATTATTTTTGATGTACATATTTTTCTTTTCCAGATGTTTTTTAATGCTGTGTTAAATCGATCCACCTGGCTTGCATTCCTCAGAAATCTTAACCTGAGCTGTGGAGTCCAGGGCTCTTTTAAGCCCACAGCAGACTTCTCTTTCATCCTTTTAGTCTATTTATGTCTTGACCTAAGTACTGGACTTGAGGTTGGAGTCTTTAAATTTAATCAGATTGCATTGCAGACTAATTGCATCGGAAGGATTAAATTCACTAACTGCAATACTTTTGATGCCTCATCCTTCTTTCCCTGCAGACCAACAGATGTGAGTCCTGGTTTAGTGGAGTACTAGAAACCCTCTATTGCTCTCTTCAAAGAACAAAAAAAAAGCTGGTATTTGAGAAATGCGAAAATTTTTCTTACCTTTAAACAAATCTAAAAATTAGGATACAAAAAGACGTGGAAGAAACAAATTTTTGAAAACCAGATTGTACTGAAACATGTGAACAAATAATCTCCTGTGCTTTACCCTTAACGATGATGATTCTCTTGAAAGCTTGTCCAAAAATGATTTGAGGAAGTGCAGCAGTGTCTTTGAATTGCTCTGAGAACCACACTAATAGCATTTGGTTGGAGACTATGTAATATTGTGGACAGGTAATTGGTACAGCAAATTCAGTAGTGTCAGGGCTGCTATGTCTGTTTTGAGCACAAAATTTTCTTTCAATTTCAGCACTATATTTAGTTTGGGGTGGTCTGGGGTTAGTGATGTATATTTTCAAAGCTAGGATTATACTGCCCCTTACAGAGAGAGAGAAGCAGCAGGATCATCCCGACAGTTTCTCCCCCCCTCCCTTAAAGCTTTTTACCAGCTCTATGTTTTCTACTCACTCTAAATAATAATTCCTGCCCTTTCCTTCAGGGCTCTTTTCAAAATCTGCCATGTGTTGGTCTGAATCTCCTTTCAGTCCTTTGGCCAGACCTGTGTTTTCTAGGATGCAAAGTAAGTCCCAATAAGTCTTGGCTTTGTCAGGTCCTTACTTCTCTTCATAACATGTAACATTTGGTTTTTGACTGAACAATAAGCTTTCCAGGAAAAACATATTGCTGTTTTGTTTGCCAGGCTTATAGATTTAAGAGGCACTGGTAAATCTGCAAACCCTTCTAAAACAAGTAATAATATACAGGACCTGTAATGAAAACAGTGCTTTTGGCCCCATAATTTGTACAGATCAGTTCCTGTATTTCAAACATGGTAGCAGTTGCCAGCAGAGGTGTCTGTGTCCAGTATACACCCACAGAAAGTTACAGAGATTGTTTTGAAGACTGAAGAAGATGAAAGAAAAGTGGGAATGTGGAAACAGCCTAGTGATTGATGGACATAACACCATCCTAGCTGTGAATACCAAAGGCCCCAAGGCACTGATAAATTGAAATGATGACCTGGATAATGAAGTCTGATCTAGAAATACTGGGTTGTGAAGTTCCCTGAAGGGATGGGGACGGAAATTTTTGAAAGATTCTCTTTAGCAGTGAATTATGATAGTTCTGAGTCTAGATTATTTTGAATTTCCAGTAGTGAATGCCATGGCATGCTGTAGCTCTGACTTGTCAAGCAATATAATCCTCTGTCCCTGTACAAACACAGAATAGTCTGTTTGGATTATAAATATAAAAAAAACAAACTGAAAAAACAAAACCCCCAAACAAAACAGAGCTAAAAATAGGCAAGTATAAATGAGGGTAGTAAATGAAATTTCCAGAGATTTAAGTTGAAGAATGGTGATGAAAAGGAAGATTTTACTATTCTGTGCTAGCAGTTCTACCCTTCTTTCCTGCCATATGGATTTCTTAGATGAATGTTCTCTTTAGGTAGTTTAATTCCAAAAATATCCCCAGAGCTAGTCACAGATATTGACACTGTCTAAATTAAACTATAATAAGCAAGTAAGTGGGTTCAAATGCTTGTTTAAATTGCCTTGGCGTGCAGATATTAAAAGTCCTGCAGCTCAGCTGGCCACATCCAGCTCCATCCTGGCTGGGCACGTTCCCCTTCAGCCCCAGAGCTGCTGCTGGGGATTTCCTCTCCCAAAGGTTGGTGGGTGGGGGCTGGACCATGGAATCCACAGCTCTGCCAGGCACCAGTGTGACAGGAGGGGAGGGACACTTGCAGGAGTGTCCATGGCAGTGGGGATGGGCCTGTCCCTGTCCCCAGCAGCCCCATCTGTGCCAGCAGCTGCTCCAAGTGGAACTGAGCAGTTGCCTTTGGTGGCCTAATTCCCACAGGGAAGGGTATAACACTGCCGGGGCTCTCCACACCCTGCCCCTCTGCAGCTCCAGGATAACCTTCTCCTGCTTTGACAAAAGATTATTAAATATAACTTTCTTCTTTTCCTGGTATATGTTCAGATATTTACAATTTTCATGACACAAGAATCTTGAACGAATCAGTATTTTTTTCTCTCCAATAAACAAGAGTTACATTTCAAAATGAAAAAGTATTTCTAGCAAAAAGGTAGAAAAATTTTCCTCTGAAAAATGTTATAACAGAGTATTTGACAACAAGAACTTTTTCTTTGTGAAAACAAAACCTCCTTTGGAAATGCTGTTTTATTGAATTGGCATGTTTTGACCAAAAAAACCAATATAGGGAGTGGTGTTGAGAAATCCATGACATGCTGCTCTTTATTTGCCCCACAATGACTGAGATTAGGATCAAAAATCCTCTGTTTTAATTAGAAAGTATCTCTCACTTCTTTGTTCCCATGTTACAGCAATATGTTTTGCATTTAAAGCATTCTCTGTCTCAGAGTATGTACAATCAATCAAATGCCACTCTTGAGTACAGGTCCTACAAATACTGTATTGTACTTGAAATGTAAAACCTTTTGAAATCCCATGCATGAGGTCTAAAATCATTAATAGCACAGTCAAGGCTGTCTGATTAATTTTTGTGTGGTTAGTGTATGAATTTCTTTCCAAGCTTCATCTCATCCATAATACTTCTTCTCTTTGTCAGTCTCATATCTTATAAAACTCTTCATCTAAGAGGGAATGCTTGGGTTTGTTTTGTTTCTTTTTTAAAATTTTGTTACAAAACATTGTTTTCAACTAAAATGTAACTCACCAAGAAACATGCAAAAGTATTCCCATTTAATTCAGATGTGTAACTTGATGTCTTTTCTGTATTTAATGCAGATGGGTAACTTGATGTTTTTCTGTGTTTTGTAGTAGGTGCAAATTGTTTATTAAGCAAGTGTTGCAAAGCTAGATTTCAGTTCAATAGGTTTCCGACTTTTTCAAAAAATTAGTATAATGCTTTAAAATGAAGCATGATGTGTCTGTGCTCTGATCTCATGTGACTTTGCACGTTTCTCTTTGCATTCTTACCTACCTGCTACTGTTTTTCCCAGGATCCACATAAAATTATTGCTATGCTGACCACAGATTAGAAGGGATGTCAAAAGGTCATGTGCAAAACAGACCTCTCTGCTTCATGCCAATGTGTGCCTTCCATAAGCAGGCATTAACCCACACTAAAACTGTTTTGTGGTTGGGTTTATTGGGTGTTCTTGCCCAAGGGCATTTTCAGTTGACTGATCAGTGCTGAGCTTTGGTGCCTCAGCTGTCTGGCTGGATGCTGTGACATCCAGAGTCTCCCAGGGAAGGGCAGGAGCAGGGTCCTGGTAATGACCCAGTTTCAGCCAGGCAAAGGCAGCCCACACCAGAGCCCTGGGTGCCTCATCAGTGCAAAATAAAGAAAACGTTGGCTCCGTATTTTTTCCCCTGCAAGTCACCTCCTCCCCTTCTGAAAATGAAAGAAGTGTGTACTTAAATCCATCCCTGCAGATCCCCAGAGAGCCTGCACAGCTTGGAGGAGATTCCTTCTTAAAAATGTCAACAAGGGAAGAGTGTATGTAACATTTTTGCATGAAACATGGAGGGAATGGAGGCCTTTCCTAGCCCTGTGTTCCTCTATCACATGAAAGAGTCAGTGTCACACTGCCCTGGAATCTGTGGAAATCACATCTGAAATACAGGGATATCAGACCTAGACCATTTTAATCTGTTCTGGCAGCACCATGTTAGCCCATGCAGGAATTTCTTTCTTAGAAAGAAAAGTCTCTGCTTGAAGTGATTTAGAAATGGAAAACNGTGCACATACACATGTACCAAATGTTAGGAGATGTGCCTTTAAAAAGAGAAAGGAATAGTCATGAAACAAAGCCTGATTCTTCTGTAAATGTAGGCAGTTCCTGGTAAAATCAGGTTGAGAGGTTTGGCCTCTTCTCAGCTTTGTATCACAAAAGAAATCAGCATCTATGGGTGCAGTTCAGCACAGCTGTCAGGCTTTTTCTGGAGAGAAATTCCCTGGTTGACTGGTAGATAACTTGCCAGTACAGGATTAGAATTTTTTAAATAAATTATTCTGCGTCTGAATTAGGTGCTGCTGCTCAGGATTTTCTTTCAATACATAAACACTGTTCAGTTCCTTGCTTTTGAAGGATAAAAAAAATATCCTTGAAACCTCTGCACAGCAAATTCTGTAAATAAAATCATCTCTAGGTATTTAAGTAATGATGCCACAACTGACATAAATTGGGGAAAACCAAAATTAATCTATCAACAATTAAACTAGCTCCTTAACTGAGATTACAGACAGAAAACTTGAGGAGAAACTTTAATTCTGTGTGTTAACACAGTTACCTGCTTTCACTTTCAGAGAGGTAAATTCACTTGTAATAATTGAGCAGCTAAGTAAAATCCATCTTGAAACTCACTTTCTTTTTACCATTAGGTCTCCATACACATTTTCTTTTCCATCACACTGCCTTTTTCTGGAGTCTAAGACTAAGAGGTCTCAGTTCTTCTCACGAGTTCTCAGTCCCTTGTTAGGTGCAAAAGACTAGTAATTTTATTTTACCTACCAAATTGTTGTGGCAAAAGTGTTTTTACGAAGGGCCAAGTTTTGCTGAGCAGGTGAAGAGGCTGAGTTTGGTGAGAGCTTTGTCCTTCAGAGGCAGTGCAGGGTCACTCTGCCTTGTTCTTACTCTGACATTTTCCTTTGCACTGTGTCCTGCTTCTACCCTGGCCCTTCCTGTCTCACATCCCTTGTCCCATTGATGCCGTTTGGTTTTTGCCTTTTTTTCCCCCTTTTATATGTTCCCTGTACTCTTCTCACATATATTAGTAACTCTCTAGCCTATTGTATTAATAGCTAGTTTTCCCAGTACTTTTCCATGACCTTTCCCTAGGCAGAAAGAAAAAACAAATTCCAGAACTCCAAGCCCCGGGAGGTTCAAAGCCCTGTCCTATCTCGGTTCTTCCTGGGAACCAAGGCCAGGTACAACTCTTTGAGATCCATTTTCATAAACAAAGCACAGCCAGTGCAGAGCAGGGGGCTGCAGAGAAGGGGCTGCACCTGGGGGGGAATTGAATCACCACTTGTCCTCCTAATTGGTGCTTTTTATCAATTATGTTCATTTCCTAAAACTATAAACATGTACTCACCCCGGGAGGGGGTGGGCCTTTGTGGACATCTTTTCATGACTGTCCCTGAAGACCTTCAAAATAAAGATCCTCTTTTACATTGCCTCCTTGCTAAAATGATCTCAAGTTTCATTTCCAGGTGGGGGAAAAGGCAACACCATGAGCTGGAGCTTTGTGCAGGGTGTGGAGGGGATCCCAGGGGGAAGGGCTGCCTGTCCAAGTGGGAGAACTCTGAGAAATTGGTCCCTTCTGCATCCTGGATGAAGCCCATGGGGTGCTGTCCCTGAGGACTGATGCTCACAGGTTGGGATTGTTGGTCTGGGCTGAGGCATCCCAGCAGGGTTCAGAGCAAGGCTCTGCAGCCAGCAGCTGGGGAAATCTATAGCCTGTGGTAAGAGCAGAAGATTGGAAAGATATCCTGTGTTTGTTGGATTGCCCAGGTCTTTGGAAGGAGAAAAATGGTTTTTCCTTTTGTAATCTCCTACATTATTATCTCAGAGAAACCAAATCATTTTCTTTTCTCTTCCACTTATACTTTTTGTGAGTTCATTGCCACCATGAAATCTTCATTTCATGTCATCTGCCTGGCATCCCTGAGCCGAATTCTCTCTGTGTGAGGCTGAAAGAAAACAAACTAGACCAGATGGAAAGTGCTTGTGTGAATGATTGCCTTGATCTTATTTGTAAAGATGCTAAAACCTCTAATGATGAATAATTCCTCTATCTGATTTCATGAATGTTGAATTTCTCCAATTTCAATTATAATTTCTAGTATTTGAAGTAAAGATAATGCCCAGAGGTAACGCTCTCATTTTTTTTAAGGGATCTGTGAATGAGCTTTATTAATTCTCCATGGAGAAGGTATAGAAAAGGTAATATCACTGTGATATTTCCTCACCTGGCCTTCCACCACCTCAGGTGGAGGGGAGTTATCTTGAGGGTGTGGTCAGTCTGCCCAGATTGAGGAGTGGATCAGTTCACTCTGCATTTAATGAATCCCTTTTTTCCTGTAAATAAATCATCTCTGCACTCAACAAAAGCCATTCTTTCAGTTGTGCCTTTTGGTGAGGCCACCCAGAGTTACATTCAGAATTATGATCCAGCAGAATATGAATTTATAACCTGTCTTCGATTGTCTGAGCCTCATGTAAGTGGCACAACGTTGGTGTCTAGGGCAAGATTTTTCTCTGGTATAAATGGTTCTATTTACTTGTGAAAACATGTGAACTAAATCAATGGGGCTTTTTCCATTTCTTTACAAACATTTTTGATCCTACAATTGTAAGTAACCTTTTGATTCAATATAGTTTATAATTTAAGCCTACAGTTATTAGTGGTGTGTGTAAATCTAATGATTCTGAATGAAAAAATAGCATTTTGAGAAAATAACCTATGAAGTGTAATTCGATATAACATTTTAATTTTTTCTTTAAATATCTTTCACTTCACCTGGAGAAGTTCAGTTATAATGACTATAAAGTTTAAAAAAAAAAGAAAATGCCAGCATTTATTAAGTTCTAATAAACTCCCCTCAGTGCATATCCATTTAGTATCTTTCATTAACATTAATGAGAATTATGCATGGATCCTGAGGAGAATAGACCCTGTTGTTTTGTTTCTCTTCCTTGTTTTCAGAACTAAATCTTGTCCTGCAGTCAGTTCTATAGGGCAGACAGGGATTCCTGCTGCTCTGTTGTTTCGTTTGCTTTGTACACACAGTTTGAGCACCTCTTTGCATAGTGAGGGTAGAAAGTTCATAAATTAAAAAAAAAAAAAAAACAGAATTTGTGGACACACATAAAAACAAAGGATATGCAAATTAATGAATTAATAGATTGCTATTGATTACCAGTAAGGCCTAATTAAATAATAAATTTTTCTGCACACAATTACTTGTTTCACGTTATTAAATGATCAAATCCATAACTAGTTTGGAAGCTCAGACTCCTAGAATTAAATGAGGTGCTCAAGAGAGCAAAGTTGCGTTTTGGAGCAATGGAGACAGAGCCAGGGTCTAGTTACATGGATTTATGATTTAATTTTCTATGTAATCTAATTTAATGTAACTATTGAGTTTCTAAAAAAAATGAACTTTGATTAGATTTTGTTGACAAAAATAAATACAAAATATAGGGTAGTTTATTCATTATCTGTTGCATATTAAGAGAAGTGGCTCATGGGTATTTCTGTACCTTAAGGGGCCTTTTTTTCCCCATTTCTTGTGCTTTTAGCTGTACTCCACAGCAGTCACTCATCCTTCAGAGCCCATCCAGGTGCAACATATTACAAAGGTACCAAATCCATCCAGAGGATACAAAACTCATTTCTGTGGGAATCTTAATTCATTTTGTATAACTAACAGCTCCATCACGTCTCATTTCTGGATAGACATCAATATTTCATAGCATTAAGTACGTGCAAGTCCAGAGGAACGCTGCACTGGAGGAGGAAAGCAAGCAAATAAAGCTCTTCGGTTTGACATACTTTCACTTAATTGGGAGCTTTAAGAGCAGATCATGGGAGCAGGAAATGAGTCTTTCAGCTAATTCCCTTCTGCATAAAAAGTGATCCGTGCCAGAGCGAAGCTGTCCCGGGGAGAAAACTCCTGGGCTGTGATTCCTCAGCTCGGGCTGTGACAGCGCAGTGCCCCGGGGCACCTGGGGCTCAGGTGGTGCCTCTGTAATTAACAGCACATTCCAGGGTGGCCACAGGCACCTCATTCCTTGGCTTTACAGCTGCATTTTGCTCGGGTTTGCCGGGCTTGCCTGGCAGCAGGCTGGGGTGGGGAGACAGGTTCTTGTTCCTGTAGGACTCTGCGCATCTGCACAGCCCCGCTGTGCGTTCCATTGCCGCTGTGCGGGCACTGTGCTCTCGCTGCGCTGGCTCCCCGCACCTGGGCTCGGACAGGGCTCGGGAGAGCCCCCAGGCGTGGGCACAGCGCTGTTCCAGCTTGTGCTGGTGCTGGTGCTGCAGAGCAGAGCCTGGCTCCCCTCGGGGCGATGGTCCTGGGGAGAGCAGGGATGGCTCAGGGACACCCGCACTCACCCACAGCTCTCGGGGGTCAGCGCGGGGATTCGGCACCCTCTGAACCCGCTGTGTGTTGGAAAAGCCAACATTGTCCTTCCCTGGGACCTGGAAGGGTTTGCTTTGTTTGAAAGCATATATAGTATATATATGAAATATAGAAAATGTGTGAACCCATTTTTAAAACCCCTCTTCCATGTCTTTCCATTTTCTTATGATTAGCATGTTGAACTTCTATATGAACCTTTCTGTTTGTTGAACACCTGGATACATAAGCAAAAAAGGTTGTTCTGTAGTGGTCTGCCTGGGTGGCACGGTAATTAGCAGCAGATTGCAATGGATGACATCCTGCTCCTTAATGGTCAGGGCTGTGTTTTGCTTACCTTGGGTTGACTTGACCTCAGGAGGTCTGGGCTGGCAAACAGATGTCAGCTCTACTCAGCAGAATATCTTCTGGTCACTCTAGTAAAACAGGGAATATCTGTGCAGAAGTGAAAGGCAGAATGTTTGCAGTAATTGTTGGGGGAAACATGCAAACAAATTTCAATAAGCAGGCAAAGACAGGTTGCAAATCCTATTGGGAAGTGATAAATTGCTGTTAAATGTTGTAATTATCCCGTGACATTCAGGACTGATACCTAAATAAATTCTGCTGAAAACTTAAAAAATAATGGAGACTGGTAATATGATTTAATAAATTAGCCACAGAGTAAGAAAAAAAATAGAGCACAACAGAAAATTAATATTTATCTTTTACCAGTATGTAACAGACTTTGTTAAAAATTGTCAGAAAGTGAAGAAGAGTTTGTTAGACAAATTATAATTTTAATTGCAGGCGTAATTGATTATACACAGCATGCTCATTAGGTTAAGGGAGAATATGAGGCAACTCTCAAGGTCATTACAGTAATAGATATTGTAGGCATGTAATTTGCGATAAGCTGGTTCGTGAGCATCTAATTGCTCATTCATGGCAGTGTGTCTGGCACTTTTACTCCCCAAACACCTCTTTGTCCAATTTATTTAACACCCCTTAATATTCCAGGGTCAAATTTACTACGGGAGGCATCAAGCAGTGAATTTTCAGCCTCCAAATTATTACACCACTTCACCCTTTCTGTGCCTCAAAGACAGAGCGCGCATTACTAAAAGTTAGTGGTCTGGCACTAAGCAGGGTACATACAAATGGAAATACTCACCCACAGAGAGGAGCCAGGATTTCTCATGGAAAACAGCTGTTCCCTGCCCTCCCCAATGGCAGCCACACACTGCAGCAGGATGCCAAAAGAGAACTTCTTTTTTAAAAAATGCACTAATTAATAAGAACTTTGTATTGTTCCCTGAAAGAGCACACACTGACAGTGCTTCGTTAACTCTTTCGTTATTATTTTGTTTCACTGCTTTGACACAAAGTCATCAATATTGGCTGTCTCCTTGGATGAACATTGGTTGGAATGTGACTCCTCAGTTCTTACAGGCAGACAATTTGAAAGAAGCACTTCCAATGTACATCAGCAATAAGTAACAATCATTCCTCACTTTGGCACAATGCTTTATATTCTTAGAGAGAATGAATCACCATCCTAACTGCTGACATGCAAATAGTTGAATCCAGACAACAGCACCAGGATAGGACTGGAAATTGAAGCCTGAGGTGCAGGTTGACTAATTTTTTCCCTTCTCTCTCCGGTCATTCCATCTTAACACAGGATCAAGCAGTCCCAATGAATTAATCAGTGCCATCAGGTTATGTAGCATTGGAGAGCTGGCTGACATAAGGCAACCAAAGTCATTCCCCTTAGACTAAGAAGTAAGGGAAAATGCAACTTTTGATTCAAATATCTTTGGCTGTATTACAGGAATCAAGGATTTGGAGGTTTGGTTAGGATTTGCTTTTTTATTTTTTGATAAATAACCAACATGGCTCTCAGAGCAGCATAGCTTTCCTTTATAATAATTACCTCATTTGCAAGATATTATTTTCACTTGACATGACAGAGTCCATAATTATGTATGTTTAATGCTGAAGAGGGCAATAGATACAGCTATAGGTATTTATTCCTACACCAAATGAATTCCAGTATGATTTCATTATCATTCTTTGTTAATATTATTTTTAAGATTCAGAGGTTTGAAGTCCCTCAGGAAAATTTTTCTATCTAGAAGTATCATTTTCCATATACTGGTTCTACTCTTGGTACTATGGTTTTGCTCTTTAAAGAATTGTCCATAATGATATATATTTGCTAAATCTCTCCTTTGCAATATAGAAATTACCATGTTGACTGACTGACTGTCTGATTGATAGTGCAAAAATAATCCCCATGTTCACCAATATATATCAATCCCTATAACTACCTTGTAGATTGACCTGCCCAAAAAAATTGTTATGCAAACACAGTGCCATCTGTTGTGTAGTTATTCTTCAGTAATAGAACATAAACTGGGGATGTGTCAAAGTAATTTAGTAACTCCACAAATGTAAAATGAAACTTGGTAAATATAGTGTGTTACACGGAGTTTATAAACCTTTGTCATATGCAACCATATACCAGGGATACCCAACGTCTGGAGGTCTGGCTTGTTTTGTTTCATCCATCAAATGCTGATGCCAGATCTAGTTATAAGGAACATGATGCGAATTATAATAATTAATTTTAAAATAAAGATTTAAAGAATTCTGTGGTTGATACAAAGCCCACTAAAAATTCTGGGAAGATCCAAGCAATTTATAAGACTGTCAGTAACTTCTAAGCATCTTCATTTAATGAGTTCACATTTATACTGGTGGTTGTGCTGCCTGTTCAAGAAAGTGTATGTGGATTTATCACTCACTTTGGCAGCGAAGCCAACAGTACCCAAATAAAACAGATATCTCCTAAAAGTAGGTGCTGTTTTTTAATTGGAGAATTATAGTAAACTCAACAGATTATTGAAAAAAATTATTAGTCGGATTCTTGTTCTGTAAGTGCAGTTCTCAAAATGGTGTTTAGATATCCTGATAATTAATGAAGAGGTTTCAAATGAAGCATTTTCCAGTATCCCTCCTCTTTGCTAATTTCCATTTTTTAATTAAGAAAAGATAAATTGTATCCAATTATTGAAAATTATGTTGGTCATTATCTTGAATGAAACTGCAGATTAACTCGATTTTCACACAGAAAGAAGAGGTTATGTGGTCACAGTGTAGGTGTTGGTGTCCCTGCCTGGCTGTCACCCCTGCCTTTGGGCCAAGGCTGGTGTAGGGTCAGGTCCTGCCCCAGAACAAGGAGCTGTGTTTGCCTGGGCTGTGCTGAGAGACTCCTAAATGCCCTCAAGAGCTGCAGACCAAATCCCACTGGGCACAGTCCAAGTGTATGTTCACTGTCCCATAGCAGTTTTTGATTAAACAGCCAGCAGGGGACAAATCCCTTCTATCCTAAGCAGAGATTCCCCTTTCCCAGGGAGAGCAAACACAGGCAGCTGAGGAGGTGTCGCTGTGGGATGGACGTGGGATGATCTGTTCCCCCACACCAGCTGCTCTGCTCCCCAAAGTGCTGTGGGATCCAGAGCCAGCCTCCTTGTCTGAGCCCGGGCACCAAGGCACAGGTTTTGTCCCAAAGGACTGGGAATTTCCCTGTAAATGGGAGGTGACAGAGTGGTGAGAGAGCTCTGCTGGATCCTACCCCTCCTTCTGCTGGGAGCCCCTTTGGCATCTCTCCCTCCTTCAGCCAGCAGCCTGCCAGGCAATGGCAGCAGGGGGGAAAGGTCCTGGGCTTGAAAGAGCAGGAGAACCCCTGCAGTGGTCAGCGAGGGCAGAGAGAGAGCATCCCTGAGGAGCAAAACTGAGGGGAAAGGACAGGCAGGGACAGTGACCCCAAAGAAACCTGAGCAAGATTCTCCTGCAGTTACTGGGTCTCTAATTTGACCCCAAATAATCTTCTCCTTTTAAAACAAGCAAGCAAAACCAACCAAGCATAAAACCAGGAGAATTTTATTGAAAGAATTAAGGAGGGCTACAGGGATAAGGTTATTTAACTGCTTACATTACTCAAAACCCCGTACCTGAGCAAATGTAAAAAAACTAAATTTATTCTGTTTTCTAGCCAATTTTAATAAACTAATTTAACCCTCTACCTTATGTTAAACTACTTTACAGTTTTCATATTAGTTTCACCTTAGATTTCACTCTGATTATTACAGGCATGGCTGAAATCACTGGTAATTACAGCTTCCCATCCTTTTCCAGAAATATAGAATGTGAAGTGCCTTGCACTTTAAACTTTTATCTATTTATTGTTCACATCCAGTTGGATGTACTAATAAGCATTAACATGCAAATAATTATCACCAATATTTGATATTCATAGAGAACAAATGCTAATACAGTTAATATATCAAATATGAAAGAGACTTTTAATTCAAAAAATAAAAAAGATTAAAAATATTAGCTTTTTATATAAAAAGCATTTGTAATGATTATAAATTCTATTGAGCTTGCAGAAAACTTGAGCTTTGAGTTTGCAATATCTCTCATTAATGTTTAGCCTCAAGAAAGAGTTTATAATAAAGGGACTTACACAGACAACAGATAAATAGAAATGATACAGCCAAGAGGCTTGGAGAGCCCTGGGTATGTTTGTTGTCATTCTACCATGCTGATTTCCATCAGAGGTGCTGAATATGCTGAGGGTTATGTAGAAGATGAAGTGAAATGCAATATGCATTGATAACAGCTAAGGCTGGAATGCCAGGAAATTATTTTCTTTTGATTCTCCTCTAAGTTTCCTTTTCTTGTTATAACTTCCTGTGGGATGGAAGAGGTTAGCCCTGTTCTTGCAAAGTCAGCTGGTTGGTCTAAAGCTGCAGCTCTCAGTGGAATGGTAATTGGGAGGAATCTAATGTGCCGTAAAACAGAGGTCAGGGTGGGTAATCTGGTGTCCCCTGCTGGTGTTAAAAACTGTATCTCCTGCAGATGGGAGGGAAATGTTATCTGTGTGGGCACTGAGTGCCTCGTGTGGCTTTGCTGCTTCTGTGCACTGGTACCCAGCTCCCGCCGGGTGTGACTGGGGCTCCAGTGAGGAACAGGGACAAAAGCAAATCATCTCAGTTTCTACGGAAAGGCTGAGCTGAGTCGTTTGCTCCAAGGTGGTAAAACCGAAGAAAATTAAAAAATAATGAAACAAAAGAGGTCTTTGCCATTTGTTGCAGAGAGAATGTGGTTTATCCTGGGAGGGAGTACTGGGAAGGGAGGATGCTCAGGAACAATAGAGAGGGACACAGCGCTGAGATTAGGTGGGAAAGGCTGGCAGGATCTTGTCTGCAGGTTGGGTTTCATGTGGCAAGAGCTCAGCAGGGAACAGAGCAGAGGGAGCTGAGATATTTGGGCAAGGTGCAATACCATTTTAAGCCAAATCCTTGTAGGTTTGGGTTCAGACCGCTTGGAAATTCTGTATGCATCTGTTGAGTTGTGTAAGTGTCCCTAAATAGCATCTGCTAAAAGCAATCCTCAAACGAAAAATGAAAATGCTCCAAAAGTATGAGCAATATCAGCACTTTGTTTTCACAGTGTTTGCAATAAATGCTTTCGGTGTTCTGAGGCTGAACTAGGAGTCTAAATAGATTTTTTTTTTATAGGCCAGTCAATAAATGCTAGTAACCTTAATCTCTTTCCCTAAGTGTCGTTATGTTTTATGAATTTTTAATAGAAATTAATCACTGAAATATTTAAGTCTTAATTAATTAATTACACCAGAAATTTACAGTCAATGCAGTGTGATGTCTGTTAGAAAAAATTATTTAATAGGCTTTTAGTCCTGCCATTGTTCTGCCTTGTCAATGAATTACTTAAGTGTCATTTGTTAAATGAGTTAGGTCAATAAAGTTCTTTAGCTGCTTTTCAGAGAGTGAGCATTATTTCCAGATAATGTATATCTAATTCTCTTTTTACTTTAGTCTATCTGTATTGGCTAGTGTGAGTTACTATTAATTAGCCCTTCAAAGCAGATTAGGCAGGAAAGATCATAACACAGTCATACATAAAGGTTCACAGTGACAGAATTCTTTAATTAGAACTGTGGGTTAGTGGTGAGCAGTGTCCTCAAATGGATTGCCATCTGTTAAATTAAAGCTGATTTCCTTCATTTGCTTATGTAATGTTTCTAAAGAAAGTGGCTCTTTTTATTTATGGAAATTATATATTCCCTTTCATTATTTTCTCTTAATTGATTCTGCATTCCTGTAATTAGTAAGCAATGAAAACACAGTGCAGGAGAAGAACCACAGTAATGGACAATATGACCCTGCAGTAATTGCCATATGAACTGTAGAACATCATTCTGCTTTAAGATGTTCCTTTTGAAGTGTTCGGATTAAATGAATGTAAATTTCAATTCCTGTTTCCAGGGGAATAAGCTGCATCAGTTTGTGTCCTTTTTTATTGGGTTACAGCAAACTCTGGAGTGGGCCTAGATATGCAGCCTTTTCTCCTTTAGCTTTTTTAGGATAAAAGACAAAGATTCTTGCTTTCAATTTGTTTCACAACTTACTGATTTGGTTTGTAAATGACTGATTTAAATAATTAATCCTGGGTTACTTAAATAATCATAGTGTGTTGAGGGCCAACATAAACAAGAAAATTCACATAAGAGAAATTATTCTTTGGGAAAACTTCCCTGATACCCGAGGGCATCCCAGAAATCTTGGAGTTTTATTGACAGCTTTGGAGTCCATAGTTTTGTGGATTTGCTCCTGTGCACAGCAATTTTAATGAAAGAACATATATCTAGAGAGACAAAACCTCCTTGAGCTGAAACTCTCTCTCCCTTCTTTCTCTGATTTCTTTTAAAGAAGGAGCTATTTGGTCGTGCAGTAATGGCTGTGGAGGGAAGACAATTAACACTGAGCCTCTGATAGACTGCACTGATGGCTGTGCAGACACACCCTTTATCACCAGGGAAGGAAAACCCTGCTGCTGTCAGGGGCTGCACTAATGAACTCAGAAGTTTGTATCTAATGTTGGGCAGCTTCTGTTTGAAAAATGACATCTGTGGTGTCACAAGTCACAAATTAGTTAAGTCAAGGCTTAGACCTCCGAGTTCTGCAGCTATCGATTGCCACGTGGAGATGTAAAGAACTCTTCTTTCCTCCCCTGGATAATAAAGATAATTACATGTGCTGTTAAGAGATATTTAGCTTCTGCTGCAGCATCTGGCAATTGCCAGTCCCACAGCACGAGGTTGGCCCTGATGGATTGCTTGGCTGCTTGGGTGGGTGGTGGCACTTTTGGTGGGAAGGGTGTCCCAGGGGGCTGGTGTCCAAATGGAATGTGCTGGATGCCTTTCAGAAAGGAGCAAGGAAAGGGACTGAACTTAGTTAAAACTTACCTTGTGCTGGAAAATCCCTGAACTCTCTTCCACTTCATATTCTAGGGTTTCATGTGGGCTTTCCTTCATTTGGCAAACATAGATATGGTAATTTGTGCATTATGTATTGAGAAATGGATCAATTAAAAGCATAGAAACAGAATTAATCAGATGTTCACTTTATTTATGAACATATGTTCCATATTATATTTCCACCGGGATATCTAATGGAACTAAGTCAGAAAAAGAGCAGTTCTTGACATGCTCCTTATATGTTCTTCCATCTCTGTTTTCAGCTGGAAACAAAGTTGTTTCTAGTTCCTTTGAATTTCTTTTTAACGTGGTACTTGATGTAGCTGTAACAAGCAAAAAGTACTATAGAAGTTTCTGCAAAGCGCAAAAACATTTCCTTCAAAAACAAGTTTAAAAGTAACAGAAGGAAAAGGCTCAGGGAGTTTAATTTAAAAACTCAATATACAATCCCTGAAGATACCCCCAAGAGGATAAAGGAATCACTGAGGAGAACACGTGCTAGATTGCAATATAAAAATATTCTACTTTTAAGTTATCTCACCACAAGAGGGTCTTTAAACTGGAACAGAGAACTTGGGCCTGTGTCAGACTATGGACAAGGCATTAATGGCAGCTTTTTGGTTTGGTTTTTGTCCTCTTGTGTGTTAAGATCTGATGGGGGGAAATGCAAAGACCTGATACAGAACAGAGAAAACACATGAAAAGGCAAAAAAAGGTCCTTTTGCTGCTAGTAGAAAGAATAAATATATGTGTATAGGTAATATCTTCTCTAGCACTTACTTCCACAATTCCAAACACACTTTGCCTTTGAACTAGACAGGTGAACCACAGAGGGAGAAATATATTGTAATTTTCTTCTAATAGTCCCAAACTCTTCCTGAAAATGCAACGAAGCAACTCAGCAATTTTAGTGCCAGATGGATGAAAAAAAATTGCATATTAAGCTTTCTTTGTTCATTAAAAATTGAATACCAAGGTTTAGGTTTACAAATGTCTCCAGACAGGGTGGTGTCTTGGGACAGGGTGCAGTGTTGGCCTTGGATATTGTTTTGTTTGAATGTTAACAAGGTGATGTTAAGCAGGAGTGGAAAAAGGTACACCAGGAGCAGATAAATCAGCATTTCAGTGCATGTCACAGGAAGAGGGCCTGGAGGGGTAGGGGTCCAGACAAGATGGCTGAAGAGTCTTGTTCTAGGCCTAATGCTTATCTTCCTATTTGAAGTCTATTGCATTTATGTCAATTTAATGGTGCTTAAGTTTAGTCCCTCAGGCGAGAGGTGCGCACAAAGTGCCCGCACACACTCCCAGCAAAATTCAATGAGGCTGCTGCCCATGGTGCAGAGCCCAGCACAGCCTGCAAGGCAAAGCCTCTGCTGAATTTGCATGTGCTCATCTCTGTCAGAATGATTCAGCTGAGGCCTGGTGTGGGTTACAGAGTTTAACTGATGCTCCGCATCTTTCTCCTGTAGGCCCAAAAGTGCTCAAGGTGAGAGGAGTCAGAGCTGCCCCTGCTGCATCTCAGATAAAAAGGGGAAGCTGTTGGATCAAAAGGAGAATTCTTATCATGACACGCTGCTTGTTCTGTTTGTCCTGTATCTTTTGCAATCACGTAATGGCTTCGTTAATAGGACTGGAGTTGCGTGGCAAGGTTTTGGTGGCAGGGTGGGGGAGCTGTGGGGGTGGCTTTGGAGAGAGGCTTCCAGAAATTTCCCCTGTGCCCAATGGAGCCAATGCCAGCAGTTCCAAGAGAGACCCTCCAAAGCTGAGACCATCAGCAACAGGGGCAGTGTCTCTGAGAGACCCATTCGTTACTCTATTCTGATTTGATGGGTAATAAATTAAATTAATTCTCCAAGTCTGTTTTGCCCATGACAAGAATTGGTGATTGATTTTCCCCCTTTTCCCCACAAGCCTTTCAAAGTGTTTTATCTACCCTTTCTAGCTGGGGAGAGGCAGTGACAGAATGACTTTGGTGGGCATCTGCCATCCAGCCAGGGTCACCCCACCACACTTTAAGGCATTCAGGTTTTTCGTGCAACTACACAGTTCCATCTGCTGAGCTGGCTGCTCTTCAGTCTCCTGCACAGTGCAGTAGTGAGAGAGCTTGACAGGAGAGCATCAGGTTTAGTGCCACCAAATTTAGTGATAAATGCTGAAATAATTACTGGTAGTTATGGCATCAGGCAGTGCCAGTTCAGAGCTGCCGTTTTTTTCCTACACAGCAGCTGAGAGTAAAGAGATGAGTGGTTTTGCTTACGTTGCAGCTGCTCCCAGGTGACAGCTCTGTTACCACCCAGCAAATCTGACAGAGAGCTGGCTGCAACAGATTGCCTGTTCCCACAGTCCTCAGCTGCTACAGACCAGTGGATTTCTGTGCTTTCAGAACAAATGAGGATAAAAGCCACACTTTAGTTTTAAAGTGCGAAGTCTGGGGTTAAATTCTGCTGTTCAATGAAATGTGTGGTATTTTTCAGTAAGTAATACTCTAAAACAAGAATGAGGAATGAACATCTGTCATATGTAAAGGAAGTAATGCAGAGTTACCCTCTAAGCACAGAATAAGTATATTCCATAATACAAATTCAGTGGATGAAGATGGATGATATTTCAGCTTCTGCCTATCAGAACTCTCTATGTGCCTGGCTCATGTAACTTTTTCTGTTTGAAAATGTTGGCAGAAATTAATTCTTTACTAAAAAGCATAAGTACATCCATTTCCTTTACTTAAAAAGCAAAACAGAATTATTGCCAGGCATTGCCTCTGTCATAGCAGAAGTCTTATAATCATGCTTGCAATTATACAAATGTTGTCTTCATCTTAAAATAAAATATTTGACAGCAGAAGAGAATGAAATAGGGAAGTGATGGAAATGTCTCTCACAAGAGAAAAAGCTTTAATGTTTGATGAAATCAAGAGGAGACAGTGAACTCATGCAGGGATGAAAAGAGAGGAGCAGGATGTTAAAAATAACAGGCAAAGGGAAGATATTTACAGGGTTTGGGGGTAGGTGTAAGTGGAGGAGATTAAATTTGCTGTGGTCTCAGACAATGCCCTGCCCCACCAAGGCAGGCAGTGGCTGTGGGCTGGGGCAGAAATGTCTGCTGCAATCTGAGCTCTGGGAGAGGGGGGACAGGGTCTGCAAGGAGGGGATTACCCAGGAAAGGGAAAGGTCCAACAGAGCCACGGAGGAGGAATGACAAGGAAAATAGGAGTTTTTCTAAAGATATACTTATAGAAAATCGAAAAGTAGAAAGTGACCCAAGAGAAGACTGACTTTTACTGGCAAGAGAAGGGCAGGATTTAAAGGAGAGTTCATTAAGAAAAGACAGCTGGAAATACAACAGCCAAGAACTCCTCACATTATCATATTTATGTTACAATAAACTATGTTTATGGCCTGAAGGGCTTATTAGAAATCCTGTTGCTCTGTAGGTTTGCTGAGGTCTGATTTTTGCAGATAGCTGAACAGGAATCTGTCCCTGAATGTTGCATTTCTCTCCAAGTGTCTCAAAGGATTTTTGTAGAGGAACTGTCACGATGCATGTCAGAAAATCAACAACACCAGAATGTTTTTAGTTTTACAGGAGAAAATACACTTTTTGTTTTTGCAAAACATAAAACCAGGAAGCATAAGCCTGTTAGCAAAAGAAGGAGCTAAAAAAGAGCATGAATTATTTAAAAATAAAATGGTAGCAAAAAAACTTATTTGACAACAGAGATAACTTCATTTGCTCACATACAGAAATAATCCAGCCTTTCACTCTGCTTCCTCTGGATATTGCCTTGGAAAGAGTTTTTCGTTTATTTATTTGTTTTTAACATTGTCCCTTTGTTATAGTACTATGTCAGAACTTTGCAGGCATTTTTATTTTTGTATTACGAATACTGAAATTTAAAATTCCAATGGAATAAATTATATTCTGTATGTTGTCTAACAAAAGATATTCCTTGATATTCTTACAGAATACTGATATTTCCAAGGCAAATATGAGAAGAGAGATTGTCTGACTAGTGAACTTATTGTTTCATCTTGCCATAAAATGATCAGCCTTGAGTGTATCTCTGGCCCTAAGTGTTGTTTGTCCTCAGAGGACTTCACATCAACTGATTTTTAATAATAATCAATAACTTTTTCTACCTTTGCTGATCCTGCAGTTAGTTCACACTCTTGAACAGATACCTACAGTCCCAATGGGTTATCAGTGTGTGCCAAGGTAAAGTGGTTTTTGACCCAATAACAGCATCTCTTTGTATGGCCTTCATGTGTTCCACTATTTTTTTACTTTATGGATTTTTAAGTTAATGTCATCTACTTAATGTCCATTTGAATCTCTTATTTCACACGTGCTTTATCCATGTATCTGGTTTGTGGTGATTTGCTGACTTCAAACCTTTTATACTTAATTTCTGTTCTAAGATAGTTAAGGAAATAAGGATGCTGAAAATTTTCTTTGTTTTCTTCATTCATCAAAAAAATTTGCCATACTACACTTGTCTTTCCCATGTTATGAAGCTGCAGTGTCAGTGCTGTGGGGATGAGGTGAAGTCTCCACTGTGAGGTCCTGCCACCTGATTTATCTGCTTTCATAGAACTGCTCTCTCTGATGTGGGTGTTATTTTGGGTTAGCAGTGTCCAGCAGAGGTTCAGGTGCTGAGCTGGTGCCAATTACTGCATCTATTTTGCCCTCCAGTCAGTCCCAGCCCAAAGAGCCTGGCATCCAGCAAGCACTGCACTCTCTGCTGCATCCTTGGGAAGCAGGATGGTATAAGTGATGCTCAAGTGAACATTATATTGCAGTGATGTAGTTATGCTATAAACCTTTTCATCTGTCCTGTGTTTTAATTACACTGCAGAGCTCCCTGGTGAGGCAGGTAAAAAGATATATTAAAATTATTCCATCTGTCAGAGAACAGAGCCACATCTTTGGAAAAATACACTGCCACCATTTAAAAGGAGCACATGAAAAGGTCACAAGAAAAATCTGATAGGTGGTTAAAAGGTGGGAGAGTGGGGTGTAAGTTAGGAGAGGCATTGCTCCTTCACTTGTAATCTGCCCAGGATGTTGGTGCCAGCCTGTTTTTACAGAACAGAGACCTGGGATCTAATCTGGGAAGACCAGGAGGCAGCACTTCAGCCTTATAGCTTTGGGGAGAGTTTCCTTTGTCTCTCTGCCTTCTTACCTTCCACTATTCAGTTTCACATCATTCACCTAGCTGATATTTTTGTGCACAGAAATCTCTGGGTGGAGAGCTGGTTAATAAATGAGTTTTCTGCTTCTGTAGAAAGCTGGGTGTGACAGATGTTTCACCTCCAGCCACACTGCGATCCAAGACCCTTTTCCACTCATTTCCAGTTTGGGGGTTTTTGTCTCTTGTAGCTTATCAGTGCCATATGTAAGCTCTGGGGACATGTAGCAACCTTTCACCTCTCCTACAGTCCTTTTTTGGGTGAATTAACATTGTTCTGCATGAACAGATGAGCCTAATGAGCCTGAGTGCTTCAGGAGTGCTGAAGGTGATCGAGTTGTTCTCCATGCCCTGTTCTTTAATCACTGCAGACTTCCTCATTCAATCCCCATAAGCAGTAATTGCTCCTTATGCCACCCAGACAGGCATGAATAAATGTATTTTTGGCACTGTTCAGGCAAACTTGCAGCAGTAACAGTAGCTGTGTGGGGGATCCCAAGAGGAATCCCTCATGGTTATTGTGGGGCATGTAGGAAAGCTGGAGGAACTGAGCAACTCTCAGGGTGAGCCTGTGCTGCTGATCCACAGCTGTGCCAGCACAGGCTCCATGTAGCTCCTGAGCCCTGAACTTCTCTGCAAAAGCCTTTGGGGTGTGAGGGGCTGTGTGAGTGCCAGGTAAGGGCACTCAGGCTCTGTCTGTGAAAGGGTGATGGAGCCAGAGCTCTGTGCTCTGGGTGCAGGCAGGGCAGTGCCACTCTTTGCAGCATTCCCATGGACCAGGGCTCTTTTCCTGGACCTCTCAGTGGCTTGGTGCTTGTCCTCAGGAAGTCAGTGGTTAGTGGTGTGACTGTGGGCAAGCCATTCCACCTCATTATTTCCTCTCCCACCCTTTGACTGTCTTGTCTGTTTAGGCTGAAAATGAAATGTTTCTTCAGGACAGTAACTTGTCTCTTAGGATGTATTTGCTCAGCAAGTACAAATAAGATCAAGGCCCCATGGCTGGGGTTTCTATGTGCTCCCACAACATGAATAATAAATAATAGCAGAGGTAAACTGATTGTTTTAGTACCATTTATGTGCAGAGGTATCATTGAATGAGACAACAAAGGAATACAGTGGGAACGTTCCTAAGCATTGCAGAAAATGAGGATTTCAAAATAATGGGGGGGGATTTACAGAACAGATGTCTGCTTGCAACCGATGCAAAGATTGCACTGTGTGGTAACAGCAGTGCTTTTAATCTCATATATGGAAATTCTGTTGTTACTATTTTGGGAATGGAAAAAAACATTAAAAATGCTGCTCTTCTTGAGATAAACACAAAAGGACTCCTCACCATCCAGGAGAGTTTGACAGTAGCTGAGATTTAAACCTTTGAGTATTGTGAGTGTTATCTGCTTCCACAGAAAGGCTGCCTCATTTCCCTCTGGGACTTCTGATCCCAGCCACACACTAAAACTATGCATGGCTGGATGCTAATGTTGCTATCTATAGGCTTTGAAGTGATTGAACTCCCACCAGAACTTAGATTTTAATCATCACTTTGATCTGAGGCTCTGCTACAGGACCAGTTACAAATGTGTCTCGAATCTGTAAACCTCAAATTTTGCAGGACTACTACGTGTCACCTATCTCAGAAACAGTGCAAACGATGTATTTGTGATTCAAAGTCAAATCTGAGGGGAAATGGAAAGTTACTAGAGATTCTTAAATAATCTCTATCAATTTGTCCTGTTCTGTTTCTTTAGCTAAAAATAAGAAAACTCTAAAGATATTGTCAACTTCCTATGTGTTTACTTCCAAAGTAGGAGAGAAAAACTAAGTTCCTCTTAGTGGTCAAAGCATTGATGTTATTGCATATATTTATTTTTTAGTAAAAGTATATTTTTTGAGCATTTATAATCAGCCTACCTCCATTTGTCTGACTTCTGCAATTAAACTTCCAGCATTTACAGCACAGGCTGAATTAATCCAGTGCTGAATATTTCCTTTTAAGCTGCCATAGAGTTCATTCTTGTCTCCACAGAAATAGCTGCCAAAGATCCATTTGATGACTCCACGTAAATCAGTATTTTACTGTTTTCATCCTACACTATGGCTAATGAGCCAAGTGGAAATTTCATATCTGATCAGCCACAGAAGTAAAAGGTGAAGGATTATGTGCTCAGGGTATTGTATCTACACAAATAAAGCCAGGACAAATACATAGTTTCAGAAAACTCTTCTTAGTTATAGAAGCATGGGGGTTACTTAGTGCTTCAGGGGGATGAAATATTTGAAACAGACTTTCCAAATTAATTCTTTTCTTGGAAAATTCATTTCGTTGTTACTGAGCATATTTGTGTTACAAAAATCTTTATTGCATGAAGGACCTTTCACATTATAGTTGAAACAAGGCAGAAGGACATGAAGGGCATGCTCAGCAAAGCAGTAATGTTACTTGTTTGGGGATGTTCCTTGAAGCATAGACAGAAACCATTGTGGGTGGTACACAGTGCAGTTCAGCATTTTAAAGAGGTTTCTTTCTACTTTCAAAAGTCTGTAATCAAAAGCTATCCAATGGATAGACACGATTATCTATACATATATATTTTTAACTTTTCTGGGAGTGTTTTGATGTATCAGGAGCATTAAACAAATAAATGAGGGCAGGGATCAGAAATGGAGGCTGGATACACTCGTGTCTGCCAAACACACCTGGCTCAAACTTGAGAGAAGCTGAGTGGCTCTGGTGTGAAAATAATACCAGAGTCCCACATGGCTGTGGATGAGACACTGGGTCTCCACTTCATTTCAAGATAGGAACTCTGATGTGGTATCTGCATGGTTTTGGTCCAATTTGTCTGATTCAAGTTGCTTTTTTGAGGGAGAGAAATAAGTCTGTGAGGCACTGAGAACATCTGGGGTGTGAGCATAGAGCTCTACTGTGAGAAGTCCTTTCTGTCGTAAAACTAAATGCTGAGACTAAAAGAGAAAGGAACAACTGGTGCCAGTGTACTCTGAAAAACACCAGAGAAAAGCCTGACTAATTCTGTTCCTTTGTGGAATTACTCTGGATTTTCAGTACCCAAGAGGCAAGATCAAATTTTGGGTCAGTCACTTAGGATTTCAACTGAAATACTGACCATAGCAAAAAAGGTAGGATGAGTGTTTCAACTGGCATCAAATAAGCCTCCCTATTGTATAATACACATTACAGTTCCTTTGTCTTCCTCTTAATGGATTTGGCATTCCTCTAGTTACAGCTTTCATGTTTTATTTTGCCAAATCCCAGTTTAAGGTTAGCCATATCATCCTTGTTGCCCAAGGGAAGAGAAAGACAGTTTTGAGCATACTCACTCATCTAATTTTGAAGAGAATGCAGAATTGGTGTTCTTTAGCTGAGTCTCTGTACTTCAAAATGTAGAGCAACAGAAATAAGATACTGTGATATGATAGAATATTTAATTTTGGGAGCTGCTTCCTCTCAGCTGTGACATTATCTGTCACTATGTTCCTTATAGTCTTTATTTCTTTAATCAATATGTTAATCACTAATTTTTTTTTCAGTCATCATCACTAAGTAACTTTAAAATTAACATTTCACTTTTCATTATAATAAAAATAATAAGTGGGAACCTGATCAGTATTGAAATTTCTGTTAGCATCTTCAAATACGACTTGCTTTATTATTAAATTAATAATATTTTTATATTAATATTGAAGAAAAATTTGAAATCACTGTATGTGCTGTACAGACACAGCCTCATTTCTCTTGAATCCTCCACTCCTGTATGAGGAAGCATGTGAAGTAGGTAATTATAGTTAGTGTTCTAACTGAGCTAGACAAAGGAGGCATTGCTGTGTTGCTATATTCAAATCACTTTGCTCTTTCCCACAGACCCATAGGGAAGACCTTAGAGCTTTTTTCTGGAAGGTGAAAGGTTCACCCTTCTCAGTAGAGGGAAGAAAGGAAAAGAGTGTTCTTTTGGTTCAAATGGTTTTCAAAAAGCATTCTACTTAACAGAAAACAGTAGAAATAGGAATTCAGGGTGCCTTTATCTTCCATAATTTTATCTTATTGTATTTGTAGACCTGGAAGTGAATTCTGACTGTTGAGAATTGAAAGGCATTGCCCTAAACTTGAGCTCAATGAGCGTTTCAAAAAAACAAACCCATGTGCACAAGAAAAGCAATAAAGTTTCAAGGTTAGGATTTCTTCTCAATTTCAAGGTTTCTTTGTAGATTTGCCCTGGTAGGACTGCGTTTCCCAGCCAACAGTGTTTACTCCCCAAATACTCTACTCTTGTGAAAGTCATGCAGCCCCCTGAAGTTGAGGAGTCTTTCATAGATTTAGATCTGATGAACTTGGTAAATGAGCCCTGTTAAACATGAAAGAGAGAAGAGAAGCTTCTTAACAAAAACAAACAAACAAACAAGAAAAACCCCAAAGGACTTTTCTGTCCCAGTTGTTCTTGTGTTCGACTCAGCATTACAGCTGGCCCAGGCAGCATTCACAAAATTGCAGGATCTCTGCCAAAATGTGGAAAACAACAAATATTGGGAGACGTCTCAGAAGTTTAAAAAAAAAAAAGCATATTGCTCATTTGGGCTGTGGCTTGGTGAAATCTCTCCACATCTGCTGTCGAATATAAGCAGGCTCAGTGGAAAGCATGCTGGACACAAGAGGTTGCTGCCAGGTGTTGAGGTGTAAACTGATCCTTTCAGGTAGGAATGCAGCTGTGCTTGACAGACTGAATTTGTCCACTTGTCATGGAGGAGGGAGCTGCTGTGTTACAATTTCCCATCCTATACCAATAATACCTGAACAACAGCTACTCACATTTGTATTCAGTCAAATACAATCAATAGACATCTGTTTGTACATGAATGACTGTACACTGGTACCTGTTTACTGCTAATTAAGCTTCATTAGTGATTAGTTTGTCTTCAGAAGGGGAAAGAAACAACCGTAATTAAGGGCTAGCATATTATGTGGTCCCATATTTTCCCTTTTCAGAACTTGCATTCTAACAGGACCATTAGTCTGCAGTGCATTTGTCTGTATTTAAGTGTAACTACATTTCCTTGAAAAGACCATCTGTTCATAAAGACCATCTTATTCATGCTCCCTGCAGTAAACTTTAGAGTGAGGTAGAATTAGCAAAGGACTGTATTTAAATGAAAATGTATGTGGATTGAAACTAGGTAAAGCTGCTCTGTACACAGAAGAATAGTTCTGTGCCGGAAAGATTGTAATTATCTTCCTCCTTTACTTTTACAGACTTTTTATTCTGCACTGAATTTTGCCACCTTTGACTGAGTAATTTTGTTCCTTCTACCTACACCTGAATGGAAAGTACCAAGTGGCCAATTACTTGAGCAGTGATTGTGGTGAAGGTGGTTTTACTTTGTAGAAAATGAAGCACTTATATTTTCATTTTGCTCGGATTGATCATAAATAGTCACATTTTAAACCTGCAGTGCAAAGGTCTGGATTTTACCCTACCACAGTTACAGTGAGTGCTGCTTTATTCCACAAATTGTCCTGTTGTAGAGTTAGGTAGTATTCAGTTTTAGAGTGGCCTGCATGAACAGCAGGTTGGTCTCCTTTAAATAAAAAATTCTGTTTCAATTAGTCCTATGCATAAACTGGGAGAGTAGAATAAAGTGAATGTTAGTGAGGCAGAACTCACCACCACAGAGATTTCTATGAAAGAATGTGAAATACCCAGCAGTATTTAAAAAAAAAATACATGGAAAGTTTGTAAATGTAAATGTTTTCATATTGCACAAAACAGATTAAGTATTCCTGCTACTTCAGTGTAGATTATGCAAATACAGCCCTTGAAGACCTGTACAAACAGAAGAATGACAATAGAGAGCAAACAAGATAACATTCTTATCCAGAATGCAGACAAGGGGATAAATGTTAACTTCATGAAAAAGTTAAGATAAACTTTTTTGGTTTTGTTTAATGGTTTATTTCTTATACCAGCTAAAGGGTGTATCCTGGGCTTTCTTAGAAACCTGAGAAAAACACACAATAACTTCAGCCAGAAATAATGAACTGAGCAATGCTGAAGTACTTGGAATGTGATTATTTTTTTCCCCAAAGATGAAAGGAAGATTACAAAGGAAAATCTTCTCATTAGCTAATAGCTTCTTCTCATGCAGTAATGTCAGTGTAACCAATAAAAAGGGATTCCTCTGGTCATGAGTTCTATTGAAATGTCTCACAGAAGTAAATTTCTGTTTAGCAGACAGAAATGGGTCTGTTTTATGGTGCAACCGAGTGACACCTCTGCACTGTGGGAGTTATCAAACCTTCAGTATCAATATGACCTTCTGTGTGCTCTTACCAGAAGCGTGTGCATCTCTGCCATGACAAGATAACTCTGTATGGCAGAGAGGCTGCCAAACAATCTCACTGTCTGTGTTCTGCACGTTCTGTTATCTACAGGAGCGTCATGCAATGGATGAGTTATGTATAAATGCAAAAAGAGTTTCCATTTTATTAGGAGCTTCTTCCAATAAAAGAAAGCTGAGATGCAGCTCAGGGGGATGCAGGGCAGCGCTGGTCCAGAAGCCCTGAGGCTGTGTTAGCCCCGTGGTGAACACCAGTTATTGAACCTGGAAACCCGGGCTGGGTACTCTGAATTGTGGTGCTTGGATCCACCCTGGCCTGCATCCCACTGTCTGGGCAGAGAAACTGAGCTCCTGTTTATCTTCAAAAGGCTGTGGACAGACCCAAAGCTGGAGGACGAGGGGTTTTCTCGTGAAAGAGGCTCTGATTTGTCCTGATCGACAGGAGGTATTTTCCCCTTTCTAATCTTGAAGCATTTTCTAAGGCTTATTTTCTGTAAGTGGGTTGATAAGCTGTGGTAACAAAGTGTTTGTTAACGAGGTGCTATGTTGCTACATATATTATTCAAGACAGAGAACTTTAATCAGCCTTCAGATTTCCTCCAATACCCTCTACCTCTGTGTCAGTACTATGCCAGGAATGCAGGGGAAGAAACAGTATTAGAATCTCTATGTTTGTCCAGATTTCCCATTTACGTTTTGAAGATACATAAAGTAGGCCAGGAAATTGAAAATTATTAGGGTTTTGTTGGTCTGTGAGATTATTTCTCTTTACGGATGGCATAGTTGGATGAAAAGTGGAGAGCACAGGGTAATAGTCCTTAAGAAGTGCAGATGGATCTACTGAAATTACAGATGTCTGTACCTGAGTGTGCAATTTCAACACTATGGAAAAGCTCAGGAAGTGCTAAAGTAAATTTTGCATTACAAAGAGAGTAGGCCTGACTGTGGATGCTGCTGTTCAGTCTGTGCCTGCAAGGAGTGTAGAAAGAAGTGAGGTTTAGTAGGAATATGTCCTTGAGCTTGCTTTCAATAGCTCAGCATTGCTAAAAGCCACATCTTTTCTCTGACATGAATGACAAAAATCTAAATCAACATAAAACAAACTATTCAGCTTTGATTTCAGTTACAAAACTGCCTATTTATTTCTCTTTATGGCGCTGCTTTGTTCCCATTGTGCTGGTGATGATCTTGAGAGTGTTTTCAGTTGTGATTCTGTTTGATGCCTTCTTGGTTCTTCAGGCTTGGGTGTAACATTTGTTTAATGCCTCCGAGGTTCTCTGTCAAGTGTCTCTGCCTGCAACTACCAAAGGGATTCAGTCAAAGATTGTTCACCCTTGGCTTGTTGCAACTCCCTTTTCCCAAGACCCCCTGTTTTTCTGTGTCTTGCCCAGGTGGGTTGGTCAGCTTACACTGCTTGTTTTCATGCTGCTCAGGTGTTACTCAGTTACGCTGTTTGTCCACATAAGTCTAATTTCAACAGCCTGCAGGTGCCTTTTATAACTCCCTAGATAATGGAAATACCCTGCTGCTGTGTTCTCATTTCTGGGTATTCCCAGTTGTTTGTTCTGCTTGTGTGACAGTTTGTTGCAGGTCTCTGCATCCTTTTTTTTTTAACACTTTTTCACAAAGGGTGGACAGCTGTTGAACTTTCACAAAAGAGAAGCAAGAGCTTGTCAGAGCTGTGGAGATGGTGCGTGTTGAAAGAGTTCCCCTCATTAAGCAATTCCACATTTATTAGCACTGTTTTAGAGTTGTAAGAAACATGGAAGTTGTTCTGTACAAATGTGCACCAGCAGCCACCTTATCTGTACTCTTGCTGTCACCAGAGGAGGCTCCATGTAGAGCAGCTTTGCACATAGGTGAGAATTGCAATTACAAGCCTCAGAAACATCTCTGCAAAGTTAATCCTGTGCTCTACATACAAGCCCTCCATCACAAGCAGACCCCTTTGCAACTAAACAAATCCTGCCCACCATTTCTGTTTTCTTTGCAGTTGTAGTGGTGTTGCTCAGAAAATGTGTAACAGGAAAAGAAATCAATATGATATCAATGCAATCATTATTAGATTCAACTTCTTAAAGCTAGCGTGAGATTAACTGAAACAAATCTGAAAGCTGAAAATCTGAAAGTTTGATGTTGGTGTCCTAAATCAAATTAAAATTGAGCTAGAATCGAGCACAGCATAAAATCTTATTTATACAACTTACATATTCTATTAAATCTTATCTTGTTAGTTTAATCTCACTTGATAGCACCTCAAAAATTCTAATTTTAAAAAGATCCAATGTTCTTATTTAATGAATATAGCAATTAAATGTGATGCCATGTTTTGATTCATGGGATCATTCCTTTAGGATTTACTGTGCTAAGTAAATCCAGTATACTGGATGTAAATCATTCTTGCCAGAGATGGGTGAATTATTACTGATGTGCAAAAACCACTATATTTAAAGAAAGTTAGAACTGTAAAATTAAACTCTGAAGGATTAGGAAAAGGCAGAATTAAGGCTGTGTAGCTCTAATTTGGAAGATGAATGTGATACAGTCATAGAGACTCGATCACAAGCTGCTACTTTATTCTGTGCACAGGGTGGACAAGATCAAGTGTTTATTTTTAACTGCATCGTTCAGTGTGAAGTTCCAGATACCATCCAAACCCTGCCCTGAATACAGGGTTATTAATGTCCTCTGAGCTTTCCCACGGAGCCTCTCAGCAGAGTATCTGAATGTCTCTGAGGCATTAATACACATATTTTATACTTTAAGTGATGCTCATTCTCTTTGGGTGACAACCTAGCTTTAGAGCTTGATTTCTTCTGCATACTTAGCAACCGTGATGACAGATTCAGCTCATGGCTCCTGGAGACTACAGCTGAACTTGTCATTGCACAGGATTTCTGCAGACCAGTCCAGTGTGTTTCATGTGGATGCCCAGAAGGTGACCAACTGTGAGATGTTCTGGCTGAGGGGACTTTCCAAGCAGTGCAAAATTGTGGCAGAGGCAAGGATAGGCTCATTTCTATAAAGTGCTGTCTGATTACCTTATCCATGGATTTATCTTTAACCTTTTCTTGTAGCAGCCTTATGCACAATTTGCTGTGCTTTCTGAAATGTCTCTACCAGACAGAGCAAGGACCATATAACAGAAAGCCTCACTTTAACCCCAGTCTGCTGCTAGAATTCTCTCTTGAGCTTTGATACCACACCTTTCTTGAAACAGTATTTTCCCTGTTCTTGCTTTTGATTAAATGCTTTAACTCATAATTAAGCATCAATACTGTACTGCCTATTGTCATATAGATTGATGTAAATTTAATTTTCCAAAGTGAAGCTGGTTCAAAGCCAGTGTGGATCCTGGTAGACAGAGTCTCCTTGGAATAGCCCCATTATGAAAACCTCTGCACTGCAGCTGTTGAACTGGATGCTAAATGGCTCACAAGGCTTTCTTGAAATTCTGCTCATCCCTGGTGTGAGCACCTTGAGGCCCTGATACTCTGTAGGATCATCTGCACCAGTTTCCCCTCTCCAGAGGTGTCTCTAAGCATGTTGTGTCCCCTGGAAATGCTCTTGTACAGGTTTTTGTTCCAGGCTTGGTGGGCCCTGGATCTCTGTGAAAATGTGTCTCTGTTCATTGGGAGGACAGGATCCCTTTGGCTTGCTTTCCTGCCTAGCTGTGGTGCAGGGCTGGTTTTGGCTAATTTGATCTATTATGCAGCTCAGGGGGAACTTAACTGAGCAGCACATTTTTGCTGTGTTTCAGCAGGCAGGGGAAGCACAGTCAAAATTTCCTTCTGCCCTCTGTAATGACTGAGGATGGGAAAACTTCAGCGTTGTATTTGAGAAGCATTGGGATTAAATGATGTCATTTAAGAACTCATTAGCCTGTCTTTCAAGTGTATGCACTTTAGGGAATAATCATCTTTCTTCTCCTGCTTTGCCTTTGAGTTGTTCGTGTGTCATATCTCTCACGCCTGGGAACTGCAGCTTTATGGCACTTTGGATTGGATAAAACCCCCTAGCTTTGAAATGTTAAATCCTTCAATTAGTTCGAGTTGAAGACTAAAGGCCAAACATTTCAAATGTGGGCACCTGAAGTCGACAGGAGCTCGAGGCATTCATCACCTTGGAAAATCAAACCAAATCATTTAAGGAGCTAAATTTAGGTGCAGATACCTTGCTTTTGCCAGCCCAGTTTAATCACTGAGTCCTACAGTATTACTCTGGATCATATGGTTTTTTCTCTCCCTTTGGAGTTCTGCTTTCCTTTCCCTGGAGGGAAAAGGCTGGAATTTGTGTTTAGATATTCATGTTATAATGTCCTCTTGACTCTCCCAGCAAAGCTGCTCCCTGTGAACAGCTCCATCCCACTCCTTGTCCTAAAAGTACCTTTTGGGTTCAGCAGCCTAAAGCCAAAGTAGGTCCCTAAAACATTAATGTACCAAAGACAAATGTTAGTTTATATTGTCTGGGTGAACCTGTGGCCTGTTTTGCTGTCATCAGCCAGTGTCCCTCCAAGATGTGCTTTCTGGCTATCAGCAATGCATGTCCTATGGTTAGGATGGTCCAAAAAAAATCTGTCTTTCTAAATCTTCCCTTTGAAATGTATGAAAACTATGAAAACTATTACCCTACTCATAAGTTTTGACTTACTCCATAGTTTTAAAGGGGAAAAGTGATAATTGAGGGCTGTGTAATTTTGACACCTGCTTTTAATTATACACGTGGAAGGAATTGATTTCTTTAACTGATTGTTTAGCTGAGTGAAGTGGCAGAACAAGTATAGACAATTGGGCAACAGTGGCTTCTGCCGATTTAGGTGTGTAGTGATGCAACCGCCCAAAGAAGTAAATCCACAAGCAAAGAGAGGTTTTTAGAGATTTGTATTCATAAGATGAAAAGCTTCTGAAAGAATGTAACAACTCTGGGACTAAAATGCCTTTCCATTGCCATGATCTTCTGCTTCTGCTGATTGTGAATGCTGAAAGTCTGCTCTGCTTCCCCAGAGTCCTGATAGGAATTTCATTGTCAGAACTGGAAAGGCAGAAAACTAGCAGAGACAAAACCCCAAACAAACAAAACTCTCAAACCCCCAAACAAGGAAAGGAGATCTCTTAATTATAGTTTACCCTAAGCAGATGTTAACAAGTCTATTTAAACCTGGAATCTGCTGTTGGCCTCCTGTCCTCATCCATCGTGGCGTTTCCCTGCTCAGCTAATTCTGCCCTGATTAGCATTTCAGAAATGGAGGGGTTCTGTCAAACACAGCTTCAGGAGCTGCTTTGGAGCACCCCCTTGGGTGGTTGGGTTTTGTGAGCTGCAGATTACAAAGGATGATTTCCCAGCCTACTCCATTATATTTTTTCTTGCTTTGATTCAGCATGAGAAATGATTTGTGACATTGAGATGCCCCTCACTGCTGGACCTCACACTGCCCCTGTTTGGAGGGTCTCAGCCTTGCTCATTATCCTGCTGCCATCCCAGCATCAGCCCCATGCTCCACGTCCTCCTTCCTTGGCAGGGCAGTCCCTGCTTCTCTGGGTGAGAAACCTCTCTAAAGAGTCAAACAAGAGGTTTGTCTGTCCTTTCTGTCCTGTATCTCCCCAGCATTTCCCTCTTGTGGAGAGGGCAAGGATCTGGTTCCATGCTTGGAGATGTACAAAATTGAGAATTTGTTTCCTCATAGAAATGGGGGTGGAAATTTCTTTAAGTTATTTTCAAGCTGTTAAACTGTTGTTTCACATTAAAATTTGGGGAAAAAACTATTCCCTTAAAACCCCTGCTAATGAGGATTTTGGTGTAATTTAACTCAGTGCAGTGTTGATTTTCTTTGTGGAGAAAGAGGGTCCTTTTTTTCCCCCAGTCATATTTTGTGTGGTGCTTCCCCAAAGGCACCTTCTTTCCTTGGACTTGCAAATACGGACTTCTTCTTTTCTCATGCCTAAGAATATGGAATAGTCCATCCCTGGCTTCATCTTCTTATGCTCTCCTTCTGCATAAGAGTGTTTTATGTCCCTGAATATCCCATGTGGTGCTTTCCCACACCTCCTGCTAAGAGTTGCTCGCGGCAGCTCTCCTTGGAAAACATATTCTCATCACCCAAGAAGAACTTCTTTTCCCAGAGTTATCAAGATTCTTTTAATATGTACTGGTCTTTGCTCCCTCTCTCCAGCAGTAGCAAGAGGAGGTTTATTTGCTTGACTCAGTTTGGAACAACACAGAAGTAAATGTTCCCAGCAGCTGAGTTACCAACGGAGGAGTCTGTGTAGTGCTATTTTTAACTTGAAGCTTGTCTTCATTTTACTTATCTGAGATGAAGGTCCTGTGATGATAGAAGATTTTTGATAAATAGACACAGTGGGATTGATCCCAGTTTCTTTACAATTTTGGATAGATTGAACTAGAAAATAATTCCCTGTGAAAAGGGCCTTGACACGTCTCTAAAATATTCAAAGAATAGCTTCTGAAGTGCCTAAACACCATTTGGAAAAGACATATAGGTAGAAGTTTTCATGAGAGCTTAACACAGATGAAACAGGGTTTTCAGAACTGATTGGCAATAATGCAGGTGGCTAATTTCTTTGAAGTGTGCTGAACATTGAAGTGCTTTGAAAATCTGACAAGACGTGTTGATGTCAGTTGCTGCTCATTGCTGAGTTTAGAAATTTGGCTTTAAATTTGAATGTTTGATGATCTGGCTTAAGAGCAATGACTACTAAGAAGCAAGTAAACAGACTTATTTTTGCTTTCTTTTCAGATGAGATGCCCAAAGGAAAGTTCTTAAGTGAGCATTTCTAATTTCTCAGTTTGTGATTTGATTTTCAGAGTATCACTTTGCTTGCTAGTTGTCACTTTGCATGCTTTAACTTCTAAAATAGAGGCTAGTTTTGTTCATGTTGTGTAGCAAATTCTGATGTAGTAGGAATGCCAATGGCACCCACTCTCTGTGAGCACAGCTTTCATCTCAGATTCCTCCACTGTTTAAATTTGAAGCTGAAATTCATTTTTATTTTTATGTTTACAACATGAACTATGAGGTTTTGTATTTATTGCATTCTTAATCTGCTGAGAAGCCAAGGGACTGCCATGATGTGATTCACACAGCTGAGGTTTTGCCTACTTGACTAGGTCAAAATAATAGCAACAAAGATGAAGCCCATCCCTGATGCACCTCCTGGAAGCAGGGACTGTTCTGCTGAGGAGTAAATAGAGCTCATTAGGAGTATCCCTGTGTAGCTGCTGCTGCTTATTAGAGAGTCAGAACTGCTGCATCCAGAGCAGCACCCCAGGAGTGTTACATTCACCTTCTAGAAATGTGCCCTCATCTATAAATGCTTGTCTGCAAGTGGAATTCTGGCACCTGGCTGTAGGGAAGCATTGAGCTTCTGATGCTGGAGAGGGGAGCAAGTAGTTGGCACCTCTTAAATTCAGGCCTTTGCTCCTGGTGAGCTGAAAGCAAACAAAGACTGCAGACTGATCTGGGGAGCTTCAGACTCTCAGTGATAACAGAAGGTTTGAGGGGAGCTTTGGATCAAGTCCAGTCTTAGCTGACCTGATTTGCTTATTCCTAGGCAGCACATACTGCTCTCTGAACATCTCTTGTTAGGAGTGCAGGCTACATTTCTGGAGCAGCAGCTTCACACTGTACAACTAACACCTTTTTTTTTAATGTGTAACTAGCCTGAAAGTTGGAGTGCCCAACTCTGCTAATTATATGAAACTCTTTAATGTGATGCTGGAGGTGTTAAACAATCGTACCTGCATTAAATATTCTGTGCTTATGCAAACGTGGCACACAGATTGCAAGTTGTAAAATTTATCAGGCAGACTAATTATTTAAATGTGAGCTATAGGTTACATAAATAAATAGCTCTCCCTCAGTAAATGGTAAGGTGTCATGGTGTTAACCACGTGGCTTGTAGCAGAGTAGAATTAATGTTAACGCTTCTGTAGCTTTCTTTCTCTGATTACTAATTCTTTCGATGTTGGTAGATGAACTGAATTTATGAAAGTTTTGCCTGCCCTCTAGGTCCCTACTTTGTATTCCTTGTGCATTGCAGCTTGCTTTTGACTCTGGCAGCAATGTAGGATACTAAAACCATGGATAGCTCAGGCTGCCTGCTCAGCGTGTGGGGTGAGGCAGATCCAGACCAAACTGGGAGCTTTACTGGGGCAAGATCTCCACTCCCCCAACTCCTGGAACCTGGTCCTGCAGCTACAGAAGCAGCCCAATTGCAATTAGCAGCATTCATATCTTAGAGCAATGACAGAGAATTGCATATATGCCAAGGAAATAGAGATCACTGTGGTAATGAATAGAGTTTGCCATGGTGGGCTCCTGTCATTTTCCTGTTATAGGTGTGCTGCAGAAAAGGTGCATTTGTGTTCACAGAGGCACAAAGTGATAATATGCTGCCTGCAACTTTTGAGAATGGTTTTTGAGTGCCGAGTTATGAAAGCTCCAGAAAATCCTATATGAGAAAAGCAGCTCTAGCTAGTCAGAGAGAGTTTCATTAAAGTTTCTTGCTGTTATTAGTTTTAAATTCACTTACGTCTCCTTCAGTTTCATTTCCGGAGGCACCTGCTCTGGTGGTTTGCTGGCAGAAACACTGCAGAGGGTGGGGAGTGTTAAGTGACAGGTTGCATATTCCTCCTTAGTCTCCTAGAATTGCCTTTTTTTTCCCCTCCAGTCATGCTAATTTACACACAGCTTTCATAATGAAACTTGAGCAGGCATCCTTCCCCATCTGCCCCAATTCCCAGTCCTTTTCTGCTGCACCAGCTGAGTTGCCTGAATTCACAGGCGTGGAAACCGGGTGAGTGTTTCACACTTCACTCCAGGGGAGTCTCTGGGTCGGATCCTGACACCTTCGATAGCAGTTCCGGCAAAGCCCAGGGAAGGAGCTGAGCAATGTGCTCAGCCATTTGCAGGCTCCCAGCCCAGGCAGTGCTGTGCTCTCCTGCCTTGCAGGGAGCCTCCTGCCCACCCGTTTCATGGTGGATTTAGGAGGAGGATCCCGGTTTCATGGCAGTCATTCAGCAGCAATGCCTGTGTTGCAGTGTCTCCGGAGGAAGCAATCGGATCAACTCCGTTCGTGCAAGGGATTAAAAGAAGCCAGATGCTCTCTTAATGGACAAGCATAAGGCGAAGTTGCAAACTTGGCCTTTTGGGGAAATTGAAAGCAGTTTAGTTCAGGTTCAGCTTAAAGGGTTGGGAAAGAAATTGTCTATTAGTGTCAAACCAGGCTGACAGTGCACCCACACCGAGCTCGCAGATGCTCCGGAGCCGCCAGGCAGAGCCTCCTGTTCCCCTGCCGGGGATGCGGGGCCGGCACTTCCCCGCGGCTTCCTCGGCCTCGCAGCCACAATCCAGAGGGCCATGAGCAGCATCTCCCGAGGCCAGCCCTCAGACTGGGGCAGGCAGGGCACGTCTGCCCGGTGTGAGGTCTCTGCAGGCCGAGGCAAACTCTGCAGTGCTGCTGTTTGCACCTCACCCCACCCGCGCCGGGCTGGGAGTGCAATAGGAGCAGGATTCGGTCACCTCAGCAACCTCCTGCCATCGCTTCTGAAGAACACTCTGCACCAGCTTCAGGCCAACCAAATACCTTCCCAGCCCCCAGAGGAAAGGGAAAGGAGTCAGGTTGTGAGCCCGACTTACAGGCTGCTCGCAGCTCTGATCCCAGGGCAGCAGATCAGCATTCAAGGCTGATGGTGGAACTGTGCTGTAACCCCTCACAGGTAACCTTTGTGTTCACTGAAAATCTGGGTTGCTCTGCTAGTCTTTTCTAGTCCATGGAAAGGGAACAGACAGTAAAAGTGACTGCAGCTCCTTCTGTTTTCATTTTATTCTGTGAACAGCCACTGGTGAATCATGAGACTGTTGTTAAGGTACAATTTCAAGTCCTGCATAAAGTTACACTGTTTAAATTTATTTAAGTTCCTTCATTACTAAATATTTACTTCCTTCCTTCCTACCTTCCTTCCTCCCTCCCTTTTGCCTTTCCCTCCCTGCCTTTTGTTTTCTGAGCAGTTTGTATATCCATCAAGGTGCTGAGCTGCAAGCACAGAAGGCCATGCAAATAACACCAAGGCAGCTGCACAAGTTTTACACACTTTAATTAAGTTGTAGGGCTTCAAAGGAATTTGGCTCCAGTTTCTGATGCTTCCATGCCCTGTCTTCTGTTCCAGTGTGGATGTTAAATCGTGCAGAAATGGACCGTGACCTAACTTTCATGCCAGTTGATCTGGCTGTAGCTGCTTTTGTGTAACTAATTTAGAAAGATTGATTGTTGGTTAATTACATTAATGAACTGAACCAACATGGGCACAGACCAGAGCTCAGCAGTCTCCTAAATAGTCATTAAGAATAGACATCTATCTTTTCACCTGCTTGTACAGCCTCCTGTTGGGTGGCAGAGTGTGTGGAATTCTGAAGGTTAAACGACTTAGGGACGTAATCACAGACTGTTCACCTCTGCTCCCCCTCTGCCCATATGGCCCTGCTCGTCACAGTCAAAGCCCATTTGGACAAAGTGTCTGTTGAAAGGTCTCCAGGACAGCAAGTCTGGTGCTTTCAGCTGGGTTCCTGGCAAATGCAAGCGTGCATTACAAATCCACCAAAGCTCCCTGTTGAAAGGAATCTGTGGATTTAAACCATTTTGAAATAACTTCTTTCCCAATTAGGGTAATTCGTGTTTATCAAGGTGAAAGTGTACTAAGCAGAACAGTTCACTCCTCTCTGGCCAGCTCATGAATATGAAGAAAGATTGAATCAATAATACATTTCTGTAATTAAATTGGTAAGTTAAAACGATCGAGTTCTTGTTTTAGCAAGCAGTCAATGGAAGATGCATTTCTGTGGGTTTATCAGTGTTGGCCTTGCAGCCATTCACCACACTTAGGTGGGAGCTGTGCAAATGTTGTCTGCCACACAAGGGCTTACAAAAGTACTTTAAAAAGTTAATAAAATGTTTGAGAGAGAAATATTGGTGCATTTTCTAACCTAACTTGAAAATATTACACAGTGAATAAAGGCAATGGAGTGCATTTTATTTTATGCCGAAGTTTGTGGACATACTGTTATATATCCTTTGCTCTTATTAGCTCATCTGTTTGCCAGATTTAGTCAAACCAGGAAGTACTTCAGCTGAAGTTAATACATATATTACCACTGGCTTGAGCAGAAATACAACTGAAGCAGAGCTGCATATTATGAAAGATGGTGAGAAAAATCCTAGTTACCTGGGAAGTCAAGAATGACAGTACTTTTGCACTGGTAGCCTGGGAGAAGATGTTAGTCTGTATAGGCTGTTGTCAAAATCTTCAAAGGTGTCAGTGCTGCCACCACAGTGTTCTGCAAAGCCTGATCCAACAGCTGCTGGAACAGAGGAGTTGTTGCAGGGATTTCAGTCCCCTTTGGGAGATGTTGTAGGTGCCCTATGAAGTCTGAGTTTCAAGAAGGCTGTTTACTTTCATGAAACCATTTTATTTCCCAAATTCAACACTGAGGGGGGGAAGTGAGTCAAAGAAAAATGGGATTGACCTGCAGTCATATGCTACAGGCTGGAAATCTGCTTTCTTCATTTTCAGCTCCCTCATTGAAATGGTTTGAGGTGACAAGGGAGGAGACAATGCTGAGGGGATTTTGGAGACTGGTACTGCTTCCCCATTGTCCCAGAGGCTTCTGTGGACTGTTGAGGGGTGAACACCTGAATGGTTGCACAAGGGATTTCAGGCATTGGTTCATGATACCTTAAAAATAATTTAAATGAGAGGCAAAGAAGTTGTGAAATTATGCATATGCAAATAGCATTAAATTACGGTTTTATGTTAGATCTTATGTTTCAAGCTAATTGAAAGACAGAGGCCACTGCTGCAGGAGGAAAATATGAAAAGAAAACTATACTGAAACATAAAAGTGTTTCTGATCAAGTAAAATTCTGTTTCTGTTGAATGTTTTATTTTGTTCCAGTCACATAAATTACCATCTTTGAAATACTAAAACTCCCACAATCAGCTTTTTATAACAGAAAATAATTTACATTTAAAAGGTTTAACTGAAGCAGCTAAACCTTAGTGATGAATGTGCACATTCAGCAATAAAACAGGGAAACAGCCCATGTTTTGGAACCCATAGCTGCTATATATAATTTTAATATTATAAAGAACTAAATACAGCCTAGTGAGTGCTACAGGTATGCACTGAGATATTTGCTAGTTCCTGGGAAATGTATTCTTAAGGGTATAAAGTACTGACACAGAGCCTTGGAAATCTCCTTTAGCACTGATGGATTCTGTGATGAGAAGCAGCGTGGCTTGAATGCATTTCATCCTGCACAGAAACTTATGAGCTTGGTCACATTGCCATCATCAGAAACCACTTCTTTCTCAGTGCAGCAGCACCTCTCTTCCATCTTGTGGTGGGCTGACCCTGGCTGGACACCAGGTACCCACCAAAGTCTCTCTATCAGTCCCCTTCCTCAGCTGGACAGGGGAGAGAAAATACATCAAAAGGCTCATAGGTGGAGATAGGGATGGGGAGATCAATCACCATTTACTGTCATTGGCAAAACAGACCTGACTTGGGGAAATTAATTTAATTTATTACCAATCAAATCAGAGTATGGTAATGAAAAATAAAACCAAATCTTAAAACCACCTTCCCCCTACCCCTCCCTTCTTCTCAGGCTTGACTGCAATCCTGATTTTCCCTCCCCCCTCCCTTCCAGTGGTGCAGGAGGATGGGGAATGGGGGCTGTGGTAAGTTCATCCTACTTGTCTCTGCTGCTCCTTCCCCCACAGGGGAAGGACTCCTCCTGCTCCAATGTGGGATTCCCTCCTGCAGGATCCAGTAAACCTGCTCCAGCATGAGCTTCTCAAGGGATCTCAGCCTTCTTTGGGCATCCCCTGCCCCACTGTGTTCCTCCATGGGCTGCAGGGCACAGCTCCCTCACCATGATTTGCACCAGGGGCTGCAGCAGCTCCTGCCCCTCCTGCTCTGACCTTGGTGGCTGCAGGGCTGTTTCTCTCACACCTCACTTTTCTCTCTGGCTGTAGGTGCTTTTGCACAAGGGCCTTTTCCCCCTCCTTAAATCTGTTTTCCCAGAGGCCCCACCCCTGTTGCTGATGGGTTTCAGCCTTGGCTGGTGGTGGATCCATCCTGGAGCTGCAGGAATTGGCTCCCCTGGATATGGGGGAAGCTTCTGGCAACTTCTCACAGAAGCCACCCCTGTAGCCCCACCTGCTACCAAAACCCACAGAAACCCACAAAATCCAATATACATCTTTAAATCATTAAAGAAGAGACAGAGTCAGTATTTTCATTCTGCAGGAACCTTGTCATCATCCTAGAAGGGATTGCAGCAGTTGTCTGAAAGGGCCACAAAATAGCCACAAAAATTAGAGATAATGATTTCCCTCTCAGAATAACTGGTATGTAAGGCTTGTCTTCCCCCTGTCACATATATTCCTGATTTATCTTTTCTTCTCCCCTACTCCCTGCATTAAAGGGGGAGTGGGCCATTGCTGCTATAATGCTCTTATTCCCTGGTAGAGCAGAGAAGATATATTTCAGTTTTATGTTCTCCTCAAATGTACTCAGACATATGGAAGAAATATCTTACAGGTGTTTGTATTCTTGCAGATTCTCCAGAGAACTGAAAACCCTCTGTATTCCAACAGTCATCTTTCCCTTGACCTAGTGTGCTTTATATCTCACGTGGGAGACTGAGTCCTGCCATTACTGGAGTCAGTGAGAAAATGGGTGGAAATTTCAGCAAAATGGGGATGAGACCCTGGGTGTAATTGTGGGGCTGCAGGGCCCCATCGTGGGGGCAGCTGTGCACAGCTTTGTACAGAGCAGGACTCAGCCTGGTGTTTCTTGACATCTACAAGATTTGCCTGGGGGATTTGGTCCTTCCTCTTATTACTATCAGAAAATAAATTAGCTTTATATTGCCCTTCATATCAGACCTTTCAGGGGTCTCCTATGCTTTTAATTTAGCCTGGGTCTCCGAGGGAAAAACCCAGTAAAAACACACCGGTGTGATGATTAGTAAGCACATTTTGTGTAATTACAGTGCTGGCATCTCAGGGGGGAAATGAAAGTTTGTGCTGTCCCTTTAACAGGACAAGTTGATAATCCTCTTAGCATTTTCTCTTTTGGCTGATAATATTTCACACAATTTTACTTTGTAAAATATTCCTAAAGGGAGGCTTAAGCAATAATGCACAGATTATGGAAATGGCTCTCATTAAATATAGGCAGAGACTTCAGCAAAGCCATGAACTGCTTCGAAACATGTAACCCCCATTAGGAGCTTCATTTAAATGTTTATTCACAGAGCAGTAAATGTTTATTATAGAACATTTTATTGAAACATAAATTAAAGAACCCTAATTATACATATCACAAGTGTTCAAACAATATGCATTTATCAAGACTTAACTAAAGATCAGAGGTGAGGGAAATGCAGTTGCGCTTTCATTTGCATCTCAGCAACACCAAATTTGCACAAAAATACCGGGGCAAAGTGACCCTCATGGAAGGGAAAGGCACAGGGCCCCGAGGCAGGTGCTCTCCAGCTATCCCTGAGCATGTACCACCATCCAAAATAACTTCAGAGGCACCTTCACTGGTCATTCCCATCTGTGAAAGGGCTGGGACTGCCAGGGTTTTGGGTTGTTTTTGCAGAGTAATGGTTGCTGCTCCTGCAGGTCTGCCCATCCTTCCCTGTGAGTGCTGGAGAGGGGAGGGACAGTCAATAATGGCAGGTGATGGTCCTTGGCCTGACCTTCCTGCCACCATGCATGGACCCTCTTTCCTAGACTTGCAGGCCAGCTTAGAGGTCAGGAAATGCAAGTTCAGAGTCATCCAACCTTTATTTCCATGTAGTTTATTCATTTGCTGCTTTTCAGAGGATCTCTTAAGAGATGTTCAAGAGATGTACCTTTGGATCACCACTTCCAACAAACAGACTTGTACTCTCACTATTGTGCCAGTTTTGTTGGGGTTGGGGCTGAAGGGGAGGGGTTGGCACTTCTCTTGCAAATGCTATAGTTGCCTTCAGCCATGGAAGTTATAACTACAGATATCAAGTGGATTAAAAAATCTTTCTGTGCTTGTTTTCATTAGGTCTACATCCCTTTTCCAGCTCACCCACAGCTCATTTCTTTAAACTTCATAGCAGTTGACATATGCATTATTTATTGAGAATGCTGAATCTGCACATTTCTGAATCTACATGTTTAAAAATATGTACTCTGCTGCAAGTCCCCCACTTGCTTTGACTTCTGATGCATTTGCAAATTCTCTTCATTTTGTTACTTTCCAAAGTACATGTTTTCTATGCCGAGAAAGTATCTTTACACTTACTCTTCCAGAGGTAAATCCCTGGCCTAAGTGTTGGTAGGGATCATTGCAAAGCTTTATTTTTCTTTACACAAGTGTCCAAGGGCCCTCACACTCCAGCTTGGTAGCACATGGACAGCCTGTGTGACCTTCTCTCCCTAGACTTCTTCCAGTTTCTTGTTTTCCTTCTTTGCAGTCTCTTTCTGAACAATATTTTTGATTCACAAAATTTTGACCCCTACCTTCTTTGTATAGATTGACCACTATCAATAGCTTCAACCCTCCCTGTTCTCCAGTGGCTCTGCTAGTCCATCCCCACATCTGTCTCTGCTCTTTCCTCTGCTGCTGCTGCCCTGGGCTTTCTGAGGCAGACGTGGATGTCCCTGTCCTTCCCTTGCAAGCATCAGCCTGTTACCCTGCACATCCTGCTCTCGAGCCTGGCACTCTGTGCCACTCCTTTCCATCCGTATCACGTCCTTGTGTTCCTCATGGTAGCAGAAGAGGAAACCTCAGCTTTGTGTTTTAATGAACCAGAGCCAAAGGTGCTACCAGAGTGTGTCAGTCCATGCAGCCTCCCTGGGTTTGGAGCAATCCTCACCCCCAGCAGGGCAGAGCTGCCAGCTGGGGAGGAGACACCAAGGGCCTGCATCAGTGCAGCCTCGTGCACAAGGCTTCAGTAAAGCTGGAGAAGAAAGTGCTGATTCCTAGAAATGGGGCGTTTTTGTAGGAAAGGAATGATTTCAGGCGGTTTCCTGTCATGTTTTATTATTTTATAAAAATTAGCTCCTTTAAAGTGATCTTTGACTAATTTATAACTCCTGAAATGGCAGAAAAAACAGTACTAATGCTGGCAATAATTTTGAAGGCTGTGAAATTTGAGTGTTTTAATTGTTCAAAACTCTTTTCCTAGTGTTGGACAGGACATTTTTAAAATTCTTAAATTTGTTTCTCCATCTCAGACCAATCCAGGACCCAGAAAAACATTGAGAACTCATAGATACTTACTGAATAGGAACTGTTTTCCCACAAAGCTGTCTTTGCCAGGACTGGCAGGTCAGGGGCCCTGGGAGAGGGCTTTCAGTGCCTAGGAAGAGCAGTTGTACCAGGTGTGCCCGTGGCTGGTGACACGCTGGATTTTCGGGGACAGCAGAGGGAGCGCTTTCTGCTAACGAGCTGTGGATATACAGGCAGGGCTTTCCATGGAATAACTTTGTAACAGGGATAATTGAGCAGTTAATCAAGAATAGCAAACAAGGGCTCCATGGAAGCCCAGTTCACAGAGAGGACAAAATTGCCCTATTTTTCATGTGGTTATCTCTGTATTATGGCTGATTTTCTTTATCGCCCACTAACAGTCTTACTTGGAGCACGGTTATTAGTTTGGAATTTCTACAGTTAATCTGGTGGTTTAGAAGAAGCATTATCACAGCCTCCCATAGGAAGCCCCTGTCTCTGTAATGGACAGGGCACTTTGAAGCAAGTGAGGTCTTATCTGAAAACCACCATCCTTTTTCCCAGTGAACTGCCTGGTGGAGGTCTCCTGGCCAGCTGGTCTTGCTGCCTGGAGCTGCTAATTCCCTTCCTGCCCTTTCTGCTGCCTGGCCACAGCCACAGCAGATCATGGCTTTTCCTGTCCTGCTGCACTGTGAGACCGTGGAAACCCACAAGTGCCAGGCTTTGATTGTAAAAAGAATGAAAAGTAACAAGGGAAAGGATTAAGCTGCTAAAAGGAGCCTGGTTTTGCTGTGTGAAGGCACAGCTCAGCCAAGTTCTGCTTTTGCTGTTTTAGGGGAACAGCCCTTCCTCTGCCAACGTTTTGGCAGCCCCCACGTCCTCAGGGTTGCGTGACCCTTTGCCAGCTCTTATGTATTCATCCTGTAAAAACATTTATTGCTAATAGACCTGGATGCTGAGCAGGTCATGTACAGACTATTATCTCCCTTTCAACTGGAAGCTGAGCTCTGTTGCTCTGCAAACCAGCACAGCAGCTGAGTGAACACAAAATGACGTTCATGAATTATTGCAGCCAACGTCCATGTCCTCCCCAGTGGTGTGTGGCAGGGTCATCTGCTCTTCACTATTCTGATCTCCCTGGGAAATCTCTTTCAGTGCCTATTTTTGTCCAGTATCTCCACTTTAAATCCAGTGCAGTGGTGACACATTGGTTATTTGACCATAATTCAGTATATAAAACCAGCCGTAACCAGGAACATTGCTTTCTGCATGGCCTTGAGTGCTGAAGTGAAACTCACCTGACCTGAATGCTTGTTTCTCCAACACATGCTCCAGGTCTTTTGGCTGAGAATTCTGGGCATTTTGCAGCCCTGATTCAGTGGAGAGCAACTTCAGTAGTGTAATCCCACAAGTGCCTGTGATGTGGCCAGATTTTGGCAGTGGTGGGATGAGCGTGCTCCAGAGTGCCCATGAGCAGCCCTGTGCTCCCACAGTCCATGGAATGCCATGGAGCTCATCAGAGCATCCTCTTGCTGCAGTGGGAGGCCAGGGGCATCACACCCTGGCTCTGGCTCATTAGTTCCCCGTGGCATTACAGGTTTGTTCCTTGCAGTACATTTCCTGATGCTCCTGCCATTCTGGGTATAAAGGTCTTGAAAAATCTTCTCTTACGAGTGATTTTGCACCACTCTCATCATTAGGATTCTCAAACTGAGATTTTATTTACAATGTGAAGCAGGGGGAGCTGCAGTCCCTACCCTAAAAAACGATCAGTCTAATAATTTTAATTTTGAAGGTCCCATAAAATCCAGCTCCCACAGCCTCCTTCCAGCCACTGCTGTTCTACACATCCCTGACTGGAAATCCTGCCCCCAGTATTAGAAGCAATTAGCAGGGCTCAGGCATCTTTAACTCACACAGTGCCCCCCACCTGGGGACTTCTGCTGCATCCTCACCTTGTCACTGTTGTCACACCCAGAGTCAGTGTCCTGCCTCCTCCATCAGTGCCTGATGAGCAGGGAATGGAGCTAAGCAATGCAAGCGTGTGCCTGCATTTTTCTGCCCTGATGTGGGTGATATTGATTGGTCCATTAATGTAAATGCCTTGGCTGTTGTGTGTTCCTTTCCTTGCTTATTAATCAAAATAATGCAAAATGAGGGGAAAGCAATTTTTTAGGAAAAAAATGAAATACCATCAACAGTGATTGAATACAGCCTGCTGGGATGTGATGGGGCTGGGTGCCACCCACCAGGCATGAGGATCCCCACAATAACTGGGGAAAAAAATTGAAACACTTTATTTTGACAATTTTGGTTGATGTTTAGATGTTTTCTGTTCAAGCAGTGTTTTGATGGAAGATTTGCCTAAATTGATTTGTTTGGTTAAAAAGAAGAAAGCACCCCAGTGTTTTGTTTGCATCTGATGAATTTCAGTAAATTGCAAATGGTTTTTTTGGATATGCAGGTTTTTGTTTTGTTTGGAAAACAAATAGAAGGAAGCAACTTTAATTTGTGGGCACCTTAAAGTCATTTTTGCTACTGTAATTTAGGGAGACCTCCCTTTAGCCAGCAGTGGATGCAAAACACTGAGACATAAACAAAACATCTGGGATGAGAATATTCCCACTGAACCAATTCACAGGTTGGAAATTGAGCTGCTGCTTAAGTGCCTTGGTGGATTGAGGCTTTAGCAGTAACAAATAGTACTAAGGAGCAAAAATGATCAATTAAAGATCTCCTAATGAATCAAAGTATCAGCCACTCCGAGTTGAGAAGGCCAGAAGCTGAAAGGCAGACTAGAGAAGGTGTGAAATCTCCCTGTTCAGTGTTTCTGACTGCATGGTAGCCACAGCTCTCTGCTGCTTGTATTTCTTGGTAGAACTGAAGAGAAGAAAAATATATGAGGCACTGTAGCTGATCCTGTTTGTTTCTGTTATACAAACAGTGGGGAGAATCCTGGTATTTATTTATCTTCCATATACAGAATTTTAAAAAAATCAAAATAAAAAAAAAAAGGATGGCTGGAAAAAATTACTTTCTTTTGAATTGATTGTTGTTACCTCAAACCTTGGAAATACTCATTTGTTCTGTGCTACAGCTGATGGATTCTGCTATGCAGCCTGGCAGTGTGGGAGAACATCATGCATGTGGTAAAGGTGGCCATCCCCTGAGAGCATCCCCACCAATGCCAAGGGGCCCATGTGCTGTCATAAACCCTTTTTGTTCTTGTTTTTTCACACTGATGATGAGAGCCCGCTTTGGGTAGAAGATCACATTAGGCTTGTTCATTACCTGCTGTGCTGGTCTGTGCATCTGCAGTGCAGCATCTCTGCACTGAGCTTTGGACTAAATCCCTGCGTGTTTTCTGATACTCCAAATCGTCTGTCACGGGTATGCAGATCTTCTCCTGTGTGCATCCTGGAGCACTCTGCAGCAGAGATAAAGATTGAGCTCAAAGGTGGCTAAACTTCTGGGGAATATGGTTGTTGATAGCTGATATTAGATTTTACATGTATCATCAAGGGAAATTCCTGCAAATTGATACTTGTAGCAAAACTACCATTTCCCGTTGCAGAAGAGAAGGAAACTGACTGGCAGAGGAACTGACTCTATTCTTATGAATAAATTTAAAATCTAATGAGAACAACAGGTCTGAGACAGTGGTGAAATTTTACAGTATCCCTGCAAACTTTAATCTACACTTTTATTTTTCTTGAAAGTCTGTCCAAAAGTGAAATTTCAGGCCTAGGGCTACTGAAGAGCGTCTTTAAAGTTGCTTTGTGATTTTGAGCAATACATCATAGGAGCAGTGATGTTCAGATGATGCATTGCACTAATACATCACAGGAGCACTTTCGCTCTCATGATATATTAGTATAATACACTATCAGAACACTATCACTGATATATTACTCAAAAACACAGTTTTTGACCCTCAAGATTCACCCTCATCTCTAGTCTGAATACACTGAAAGCTGTGGATAATGATAAGAATAAGAAATCACATATTCGGTTTCTCTAGGGTAAAGCTGAGGGGAAAAAAATAGTGTGGTATTGGGAATATTTCATTAACTGAAACATCCTTGTGTTTTCATTTTATTCACTGAGCAAATGTTATTATGGATAGAAGCTAACACAAAATAGGTCTGTTTGAATTTTCTTACAAATAGCCTAAGAAAACCTTTTTTGATTTCATATTTCATTATAGACTTAAGCCATGTTTTGAGAATGTTTCGATGAGGTGCAGGAGCTTGAGCTGATTTCTACCTCATCAAATTGAATCAGGTGCAAGCTGTCTAAATTCTATGCAAACCATTTGGTGCTGTTTCTGATGCAGTCTTTTTTTTTTTTTTTAAGGATTTAGGCACCATCTAAAAAGATGTGAAGATGCATAAATGTGGTCTGTTACTCAGATTATTTGCTGCCTCTCCTCATTGAGGTGTTGGGTTTTTTTCCCCTGAAGAATTATTCTCAGTTGTTGTTTTTCTTTACTCAAGAGTGAAAGACAAAGGGAAAAAAGAGAAAAGAATGCTTTGCAATGTTGTTAGTGGCTGAACTTACTGCAGGAAAGTACTTCTCCCAGTAGAGTCTGTGTCTTGAGGATCTTGAATTACCCTTCCTTTATGGTATGAAGAGAGTGTCAGGATAAAAAAATGGTAATAGTAATAACACAACATCAAGGTGCCAAGTTATATATTTGTGTTCTTGCCATAGTTTTGTTTGTTTTCCCCAGATCACATCAGCACTTTTGACAAAAGTGCATCACATTCACATCCTTCCCAAACTGGGTAACCCAAAGCTGCCTGTGCAGCTCAGTCCTCAGCTCTGCTACCCCGTGGGCAATGTCCCTGTGCCAGGAGAGGGACACACTTCAGGCTCTGCCAAACTGGGCTCACAATCCTTGTGCCTCACAGGTTTTGGGGCACCTGGCACTCTGTCCCTGCATGAGCCTTGCACCCCCAGGGGCTTCAGTTTGTTATATTTGGGCTACAGTCTCCGGGGAGGAAAGGAAACATTAAAGTCTTTTTAACCTTGTGAGAGGCATTGTCCTCTTCTGTCAGTGCTGTCCGTGCTGTGGCAGCAGCTCCTCTGTCCCCAGACAGAGAGCCCTGAGCCCGGGCTGCCCACACCAGCTCTCCACTGCATCCCATCTCCAGCACCTTCTTATTCCCATTTATTCCAAAGAAACAACACTCAGCTCCAAGGGACATTGTTATTTCAAAGCTGTGGCTAAATATGTCTCTGACTGACAACTATGAATAATTCCACAGAGCCCCTAAACTTCCAGGCATTTCACTCTGAAGCTCATATAATACACCAGGGCTGCTCTCTCATGTTTTTCATCTTTTATATTCTCCAAAGAGTTGAGATACAGTTATGGAGCAGGTTAATGTATTTTCCTCTGAAAATAATGCTGTGGGAGCCTGTGCACAGTTACTTGTGTGTGTTGAGAATAATGCTGACAGTTCAGAAAAGAAAGTCATGAACTTGATAATGACCATTATTTTGTTTCACGTTTCCAGCATGTTCATGTCCACGTGCTTCCAAGGAGGGCTGGAGACTTCAGCAGGAATGATGATGTCTACGAGGAGGTAAGAATTGCACTCCATTTCTTCTTCAGATTTGGTTTTGCTGTTAGTAAATCATCTTAATGGTCCAGGCCCTCCCATGGGTAGGGAGGCAGTCAATGGGATCTCTGCACTTTTATTGCTTGCAAAGATCCTGTGATAGCACCAAGATCTAAACTGGGATTTCCTTGTGAGCTCCCTCTCTGAGGGAGGATACAGCTGACACCTTTGGTACTCAAGTCTGTCACTGCACACAGGGTGCATCTCTAACAATATTTGTGTTCTCTTATTCTGAGGGCGCAGAGAAAAGGGTCACCACGTGGTCAGCCTGGCAGGGAGGGAGGGTGCCAAACCTCCCCCTCCCAACCAGAGAAAACACAGGCAGCTTGTTACAACTCAATCACAAATTGCCTTCTGGCCTGGCTTTTGTAGGGCTCTGCTCAGCTCTTGACAAATCACATTGTAGCCCCAAAGATGGAAATAAAAGAGCAGCTCTGCATATAGATGGAATATCTGCATGTGTGCAGATTGTGCGGCAGAGCTCGGCTCATGAGCTGTTCCAGTGTGACTGAATCACTGGCTTTTGTTTAAATGAACAATTGTACTGGCATTAACAAAAAGTTTTCCCCAGTTTGACAGCTGTCACAATGATTCCATGAGAAAATCTCACTATTGTTAAATTTACAGCTTGTTCTTCGTGCGTGTGGTAGGATCCTCTATCTGAAATATGACATCTCCTTCTCTTCCTGAAAGTAATTAATATAAACTTGTTCAGTGCTACTGCAATACCATCTGCTTGAAAGAGACATCATGACATTTTCTGCTTTTGTATTTTTTCTTTTGTGATATCTACATGGTGACAAGTCCCCACTCACAAAAAAAAATGGTGATGTGTTTTAAAGTTTCTCAATTACTTAAATATGCAAAAATGGAGAAGAAAGCGTATTACTGACAAGTCAGATGGAATGTAGTGCCTGAAAATCCCACTAATAAGGCTAAAACCTTAATGAGGCTGCTGAGCAAGGAGATCCAATGGAATAAATGATGGCAGTCCTGGCTGGTGTGGTGGTTAAAAGCAGCTGGATGAGACAAAAGTTAACACCAAAGGGGTTGCCAGGCATTGGAAAAGGCTCCTGGGGTAGTGGTGGAGTCACCATCCCTTGGGGGTGTTTAAAAGATGTGCAGATGGGGCTCTCAGGGACAGGGGGTGGTGCTGGGTTGAAGGTTGGATTCAGTGATTTTACAGGTGTTTTCCACCTAAATGATTGTATGGTTCTATGATCTTTCCCTTTTCACACATGTTAAGGGGTTTCAGATGCTGCATCAACCCATCAAATCTCTTTCCATTTCTGTCATAGTTACAATTCCATTTGCTTCATTTTTAACACAATTATTTCTCCCCTGTTATAGGTAAACAGAAACAGGTAAAGTTCTAATGAACTAGACTATATAGTTACTGTTGTTAAATGCAAAAAGGTGGGAAATTGGTGAAAAATGACTTTTTTATTTTGTCATTTCCAATTACAGCAATTGTAGGTGTTGCTTTTAGCAAACAGGAAGCATAAATATTTAGACATAGATGTGATAATGTATCTTTCAGCAGAAGAATGTACAGCCTCAGAGTCTACCCAGCTGTTCTTGAACACCACAGAGCTAACATGCTTTTGTACTGACTGTAGCTGAAGAAAGATTTGATTTTTTTTTTTTTTTTTAGGATTTTTAGGCCAGGGAAACAAAACCACATTTGCTGCTATAAAAAGTTTGGTGAGCGAGGATATCACTGTCTGGATTGAGGACTGAGTGACTTAAGCAATTTGCTATCATAAAGCTATTTTGAAAAATGAAAAAGGGACAAATTATTGAAAATACAGCTGACTTTGGGAATAATTTGGAGCTTATGTCAGTACAGCAAACAGGTTTTGATATAATGCATCTCTGTGTGATGCCAGCAAGCCATATCCTTTTGACAAGAAGATACTTTAAAAGATTTAGGAAGATATGTAGATCATGGTGGGGCAACAGGCTGGAATTGACGAGGGATGAAGTACCATTATGTGAGATGTGGGTGCTGGAGAGAGCTTTAAATCTATTTTTCATGAAATTTGTACTTTAAAAATCCAAAACCTGTTTGTAAATGACACTTCATTTCCATGTATTTGAGTGATAGATGGAGTTGTAGTTTAGGCAGCAAAGACCACCTTCCAAAATCATCCCAACAGCCTTTTCCTTGTAAAATGTGACACAGAGCCTGCTCAGCTTCCCTCAGTCTGTGCAATTGTAAAGCACACCTAGGATAAACTGTGCATATTGCAGTGCCTGGTTTAACTACCACAGCTGAAGGTTTAACAGCAGTTGGGAGCAATTTTCAGCAACTCCAGATCTCAGCTCTGGCTCAACATGTCTTTTGCAAACCCCTTTCTGTCTGTAAATGCCTTTGAGCTCTCCAAGCTCTGCAGTTGTCATCTGTATATGCTCAGCAGATTGCTGATAAATCCCACTGCTCTCAGTGTCTGACAGTGAAAGGAATACCCAGATGCTGAGACATCAGTCCTCTTAGGAGACTTCTAGAGTTGAGACAGCCAGAAAGTATTTGCAGTCTCTCACTGTGTGCTTAATTTCTTCCATTCCATTTTGGAGTGACCTCTGATCTGATGGAAAAGGCAGAAGAAAGCATATCAGGTTGTTCCCTGTTTAGGCTGTTTACTGGGCTCTGAGATCTTCAGGCTTTTGGCTATGAAGCTCTGACACAGCCCTGTCTAAAGCAGCTTTTAAGTGTAAAGAGTGTAATTAAAGGTAAGGTGTTTCTTAGCACTTGTATTTTAATCAGATATCTGCTGGACACAAACATCTGCTGATTTCTGGATATATTTTTAGTACTGTAGTAGTGGAAGATTAATTGTAGAAGGGATAAAAGAGGGGTTGACACTTATTTCACAGCACTGTCTCCAAGACATTTCTTGGTAGAATGTGTCACTTAATATTTTAGGTTTTTGTACCTCAGTGCATTTGAAAGAATTCACTGTGATTTTTCCAAGATACAAAGGGAATCATTAATAGTAAAAAACCTGCATCTTTGCAGGGCTATTTCTTGGAAGGGTATTTCCTGAGTAGGGTTAGCTATCCACTCTCTGGGCTCACTGCAGTGGAAAGCTAAAGCTGTAGTTTATCAGATCTTACATTTCTCTGCAATTATTTGAAGCCTAATCCTACAAGTGTGCACATGCCAAAGTTAAATTGCTCTTACAGGGTTTTTTATAGAATCAGGGCCTTCATCTTTTACTATTGCTAGATTTTCTCATCTTCATCCTGAGTAGTTCTTATTCATTAATTCACTTTATTTCTTGGACAGCAGAACAATAGCAGCTAAATATTGGGAAAGCTTTCAATTAGAATAACTCTTTATACCTCTGTGTTTTTTGTTTGGTTTGAAAACGATTATATTTCACATTTATTAATCAAAGTATCTAAAAGCCTCTCATCAAGTCGTTGCTTGCTTTGAAGATGATGAGTTATTTGCTATTATAAGGGCATGTCATAGTGACTGATAAGAATTTGGTGGGAGCAAACACCTTCACTGTAGAGCAGCCCCCAGTGCAGTCAGCACAAGTACTGCAGTTGTTGGAGGTCATCGTGTCCAGGACACTCAAGAACATTATCCTGAAAAGTCTCAGCACTTCCAGGCATCTGTGGGCAGCCCTCATTCAGTGGGTGTTTGAAAAGTCCATAGCACAGCCTGTCCCTGGTCTCCACTGAGTGGTTAGCCATTACTGCAATATAAATAACATTCATCATCCTTTAGGCTGGCAGGTAATAGCTGTACTGGGCCAGACACGATGGGGCTTTCTCAGGAAGGAAGACTCAATCAAAACTCTACACTCCTGTTATGAGTGCTGACCTCAATAAGTTAATTTGAGGCTGACAGGCTCAGATGGGTAAGGGCAGCCTGGCCTCCCAGTGAAACCCTGAGCATCCCTGGCATGCTGAGGTGTGTTTTGTGGTGCACACCCTGTTCCTCCCCAAATTCTGTGTTTCCCTTGGTGCCTGCAGCCTCCTGTAAGAGATGCAGCTGCCACAGCAATGCACATCCAGGGTAAAGAGTGCCCAGCCCCTCACCAGCCTTGCCCTCATGCCCACCTCATTTCACTGCCTGTCTTCAGCTCCCAGCCTAGACTGGAGAGCACTGGAAAAGGAGAAAGCATGAAAGAGAGAGGTTAACCCAAACTCCTGTGTCTCCATCCTCCTCTGCCTGCCAGACCTGCATCATGGATCTCTTGTAATGAACCTGAGTGAAACTTCCTAGTGAGAGTTCCCCAGTAATTTATGAGATTTTGTAAAAAAACAGCAAAAGAATTCCCTTCATGCTATCCTCCTTCCCCTCTGGCATTCAGGCAAGCAGTGAGAGAGTCACTTAGGAAAAGATACTTTGACTTAGTGATCTCATTCAGCATGTTATGTTAAATCATTTCAGCAAGAATACCTATTAGTAATCATTTCCAGTCCCAGGGAGGATGAAGGAGGCATTTTGGCATATGAGTCAAGAACCTGCTGGGCTGTTTCTTCAGGCTGGCAAAACAGGGGAACTGTGGTGAATTTAGAAGTTTAGTCAAACAAGCCTGAAGTTTAATTCTCCCTGAATGGCTTTGACTGCGACATGCCATCACTGCGACCTGCAGACAGTCCTGCCTGCTGCTGGGCACTGAGCCTGGCACAGGGAAACCTGCACAGCTGCACTCAGCTGCTTAGGCTGAAAGGTAAGGCATGAAGCAAAAAGATAAATAAGCCCTCATCCAGGTCCTGCGAGACAAAATGGAAAGATGCCCAACAGCTCCTGTGAGCATCAGATTGAACTATTCATGAAAATTAATGGCATGCAGAGCTAATAGGCTGTTCCTTGGCCTCAGAATGGTATTGTACCTTCTGGGAACATATTGTAGCCTGCTGGGAGATCAGTCTGCTGCATCTGAACTCCCTTGGGGCCAGACCCTGTTCTCTCTGCACCCAGCATGGTCAAACCCATAGAAAAGGACTGAAGGAGCACAGAATTAAGTAGTTTTGTGGGGTGTTTTTTAAAGCTCTGGTTTTCCCAGGTAAAAGTTTATTTCCCAATCTCCTGATGCAGCAGCAAATAAATTCTTCCCAGTAGGCTCTGGATTTTACTCTGGTCTTGCCAATGTTGCTTTTTCTGCTGCAAGCATCAGAGGAGGTTCTCCTAGCCAAGGATGAGCCTTTCCCAATTGCTTCCTGAGTCTTGTCATATTTTTGCAACTCCAGCACGACAGAGCAGGGCAGATAAACTGTGTATGAATATTTCCAGCTGAGAGTATTGCAGTAGAATCTAGAACTGTGCCAATAATTATGGTTTTGATGTCATAGATGGATGGAAAAAAATCCAATTTTTAGTTAACCCAAAACAATGTTTTTTTCCCATCAAATGAATTTCCTTTTTGTTTTAAACAGGATAATTTATTTTCTGGATCACAATATTTTGTCTGATTAGGATTGGAAATCCCCTGGATAATGCTGGCATGCCCTGCAAGCTTATTCCATGTCCTCAACCTACATAAGGGAAAACTGACAAATTTGTCAGTAAGACCCAGTAGCAATACTGGGAGACATTCTATGGTCACGTTTATATCCCTAGATGAAAACCCCACTGTTTGTGGTATTTTCTGCCCTTTCCAACCCTGTGAGGTATTTCTTAATTTGACACCTGAAATCTCTGAGACCTTCCTCTATGCTGTGTTGCTGCACTTACTTTAAGATCAGGATATCATAACCTGATCTGACTAAGAGCCACTTCATCCATTGTGATAACTTCCATAGGATCTAGAGAAATGGAAACAGCTCAGCTATAGAAAGGAATTAGGAGTGGTTGAGGGTTTCCCATTAAGGCAGCCATCCCTCATGGTCACACACATGCCCTTTACACCTGGGCTTTGTGTGGAAGGCAAGGTACATTTGGCATTTTACGTGCCATTGAGAAGCCTCATTACCCTCTGCTCTGGCTGTCTCTCTGCATTCCATCACTGCTCTTGGTGCTTCTTACCCTTTCCTGCCTCAGGGATTTTACAATCATTGTCCTCCCAGGTTAAAAGATATTGGCTTCCAGGAATCACTTACATTTCATCTGTAATATAGTAGATGCAAATTTTTGTGGCCATTGCAAAGGATCTCTTGGCTCCTTGGGTGGGATATTTATTGTGTTTAGCTCATGGAGTATTTGCTCTTTTGTGTCCTTGCTGGTACTTCATTGGCAAGTGACTTGGTGACAAAGAACCTCCAGCCAAGGACAACTTGCTGATAAGAGGATTAAAGTGAACCTGGTCTCTGAGGCCTCTTCACTTCTGTCAGTGCTGGCACTTGCTCAGATGCTCGGATGCTTCCCGTGTATTCCCAGTCCTGAGGTAAAACTGCCATCAGATCTCTGCTTATCCTTTGAGGCAGTGTAAGTTGCTGGTGGGGAGAACATGCTCCATCAGTATCCTAGGCACTCACCTTTTTGGAATTGATGATATGGAAAGCAAACAAACCTACCAGGGAGTTGCCATTTTCTAAAGAGAGATTTTCCTTTGGCAAATTAAAACGCTGCCTTAAACTTCAAATGAAATGCTCCCCTGTGTTCTCTTTAAGGTTCAGGACATTGGAGCAGGTAGTTGGTTAGCACAAACCAAATCACACTGAAATCCAGTGCAGTCCTGGCAAGGGTTTAAGCCTATTCGAGGAGAGAAGCTGACGGTAAAATGAGGGTAGAATGGGAGTGGATGTTACCTTTTGTTGCAATGGTTTAGCCAGGGAAGCAATGCAAACTGACCACAGACCTGTTGCTATTCTGGAGGCAAAGAAAGTGTTATTTCGGTTTCAGAAAGGAAATTATAATAAAACATTGCAGCAGAGTGAGAATTTAGTTTAACGGAGTGTTAGCATAATTGTGCACAATTTGGTTTTATTTAAATATGTTAAGCACCATTGTTTCTTTTCCACGTTAAGGATTGACTTTGGTTCTAGGTTGCAGCAGTTTTCCATAATTGCTTTAATCCTTGGCCTTAAGAAAATGAATACTTTAAATTCACACTTGTTAAGTGCACTGCTAATGATGAAAAGGCTTTAGCAATCTTTGGCGACCCGAACTATATGTTAAAAAAAAAAAGAGAAAAAGCGAGGAGGAAAAAAAAAGAAAAGCGAAGAGAAAAAAAAGAGAGAGGAAGAAGCTAATCACCAACCATTCTGTTAATGCTTATTTTAATCATCTTGCCTGCCCTTGCTGGCAGCCGGAGCCATTCGGCTGCAGAGGCAGGAGGCAGCGATCGCCGTCAAATGGCACTGATGGTGAGAATTGGGCCCAGGAGGACAATTTGACTTGTCAGTTTATATAGACATAAAGCTTCATTGTTGTGCACAGACACAACTGGCTTTTTAAAAGCCTATTTCCCTCCTGATGATGTGAGAATCTGCTCCCCTCTCTCCTACTGTTCTCCAGCCCTCAGATTTATTGGATAGTGTTTGTAGCCCTGCTCAGAGTTTCTGTGGTGCTGTAGGGGCAGCTGGGGTGACCACAGTGACCAAATGCCCGGCTCTGAACCACAGGTACCTGTCGGGGCTGGGGAGTAAAGAGCTGGGACTGCACCCTGGGTGATGTCTCCTCAGAGAGTTTTAACATACTGATGTCCCTGATGGAATATTCTCTGTGGAATGAAGTGTCTGTTTTAAAACACATAGGATGGTCAGAAGAGAGGAGCTAACAGCATTTCCTGGGGGGGGCAGAAATGAAACATCTCCAAAATTCAATTAATTACCAGAAACGTATGATCTGTTTTCAAAAACAGCTCATGCTGCTATTTTGCGTGTGCAGGAAACTTTTTATCTCTCTGACAACTAAGAGTTGCAGCTAGCAAAGTGTGCTTACAACTTCTTTTGGCTGCCTGTGCCTCCCCGTGCTGCAGGGAGCCCCTGAAAGGGTTTCAAGTAGCGCAGTGCAGCATTTTTCCCATTTCAGCTTTTGCATCCTGCAAATTGGAGAAAGTGACAACTGGTGCCCACATCGAGCAGTGGCATTTACTGCTCCAAGGAAAGAAAGCTTCAAAATCCTGCTTGGCTGAGTTACAGCCTAATTATAGCTATCCAAGTGCAGGTATTCCAAAAAAAAAGGGAAGCAGGGAAGTAAGGCAGCCTTTGTCCCACTTTGCCCAGGTAGCTGCAGCATTGTGTACAAGATTGTGAAAGAATTCCTGCCTGCATTTAATTGCAAAAATTGACCATAAGCTTGTGGTAAACATGTAAGCAAATCCAACTAAACGTTGGTGTCTCCCTTTTTCCTGTGTAAATTATTTCTGTGTGCTGGTATCTTGCTTCTAGGGATTGAAATCTCTGTGGGAGTGGGAAAGTATTGCAATAAGTAGAGTTTTAATGGAAGGCCTGTTTTAGAATTTCTCTTTTCCTTGAACAATCGCTTTTTTCTTTCTTTTTGTGAGGAAAAAGTCTATTCCCATTCATTACATGAGTGTCTTTGAAGGGGCAGATGCACACAAGTGCCAGGTCACGTACAGCACGGGCTCTGTGCAGGGCTCTCTTCAGCTGAAGCACGATTGGGAGCAGTAATTGAGATTAGCTCCCCAGGAGATGGGACTCTGCTCTCCTCTTGGTTTCTTTCTCAGTAAAATACTTGCATTTAATGCATTTATGAGTAGACTATAAGTGCTAACTTTCTTCCCATACCCCTGCCATTTCCATGGCAGGCTTACTGAAGAAATTGCAATACATAAAGCTGCATCAACATTTAAGGTCTTCAGTGTCTGCTGCCATTGGCACTTTCAGATTTTCTATTTGAAGATAATTTCATTTCACACTTTTACATGTGAAGTGCCTGTTTTTGAAGACCTCAGAATATTTTATTTATAAATGTAAATGAAGTTTCCTCTGTGGTACATTAAGTAACAGTACTTGCAGCTCTGATGCAGAGGGGTAAAGGGACCTTCTGAAGTCCTAGAGTGAGTCAGGGCAAAACTGCTGAGTGCAGATGCAGCCATGAATCCCTGAGCAAGCAAAAGGTGAATTGGTCACCCATCTGCAGCTACATGGAGTAATACAACACATGAAGCCCATGCTTCCCTGTAGGAAGGTGTGGTCCTAAGGGCAGCTGGTAGATATTCCAGAATGTGCTCCCCAGCTTTGAGCAACATTGAAAACAGGAATGACTCTCAAGAACTTTGCTTCCATTTTTGGTTTGTTTTTTTTTTTTTTCCTGAAGAACAATACCACTGGCATTTAAAAAGTCAGATTGTCACCTGGTAGTGCACTGGCTTTATTCAACCAAGGCCTGTGAGCAGCAGCAATTGCTGCTCTCTGAAGGTGAACACCTCAGGTATTTTAACAAGAGGTGACATGTTCACCTAGCTGTAGAAAAGGGGCTGTGTCTTCACTGGTATGGTGTCTCCTGGGAAATGCTTAGGGGAAAAAGTTAGGAAAATAAATATATGTATGAAATGTCCCAGATTTTTGTCTCCAGAAAGGCAGATTCAGGGAGTCCTTTGCCATAAGTGGATTCTCAAGTGGTTTTCTAAGAAATGATAAGCAAAACAGCCATTGGCTTTCAGCAAGAGTGAGATGTCTAAATGCCTTAAAGACTTTGGAAAAGCCAGCCCTTTATCCTCTGTATTGGGTTGCAGTGGCAATATTGACACTCAGGAGGATGATATTGGCATGTGATTTTCTCTTTTCATCTTGCACAAGGACATGAGGCAGAATTGCCCTGTGCTGCTGTGTGAGCAGAGGAGCTGTGGATTGATGTATCAGCACTTCGTGTTTCTGGGCTGTTCTCAGGAACATGTGCAAAAGGGAAATAGCAGTGGAACAAGGACATTTCCCAGGTTAGATAATGTGCTCCACTGACATCCTTTACTTTGCTTTCAAGAGTGATAAGCATAATGAAGCTGAGAACAATCTGGTGTTTTTCCACCACTTTTAGCAACCTCTTGTCATTTTAGGCTGCTGATGTTTCTTCTTAGGTGCTACCTGGTGATCCTTTTTACGTGTTTATTGCTGTTGCTTCTCCTCAAGAAATAAATTTGCTGAGAGTAAAGAAAGTTGCTCATTAGGGCAATGTAATTAAAGGAAAAGTAGACATCATGCCAAGTTCCGTTTTCTCTACAAAGCGCCACCTTGGAGATTGCCTGAAACTCAATTACTCATTGCTATGCTTATTAGGGAGAACAATATGCTGAAATGATCCCTATTTCTAATAACCTTGTTTTCTACACGTGAATCATGTTAATACTTTTTGCTTTAGTGCCTTAATCACCATGTATAAAATGGTCTGTTTCTAGAGGGGGAATAGGGAAGGTGGGCCACGTGGTGGGTGTTCTCTGAATTGCCACTCTCCATGGAGAGTTTCTTGTTTCCTGCTGGTCCACAATCATTTTCTGGCTTTTTGTTGCTGTTGTTGTTTTCTTTTAATTACATGGAACAGCATTTATCAACAGATTACATCTTGATAACCAGATTTCCTCTGGTGAAATGAAAATGTTCATCCTCTGCCTTGCTCTCTCCGTTTGGGGGAGGGAGTGTTGAGTTTCAGTCTCTTCTTTTTTACCTCATGGCTTCACCAAGACAAATGATTTCTGCAACAGAAAGCTGACATTAACACTTGCTAAATAACCTTGTTCTGATAATCAGTCTGGTGCCCAATTTTCTTCCTTGATGAGCTACCCTGATACCTTCCTGCTGTCCTCCTAACATGAAGTCTTCAGCTTCTGTGAAAAGGCAGTTCCTACAGCCCCAAAAAACCTGTATACCCCTGCAGGTGTGTTAGAGGGAGCTGCAAATACCAGCTTTGGAAGAGACCTGAACCATGAAGGAAATATGATGTACTTCCATCCAGCCCACAACATAAACACCCTCCTTAGCTTCATGCTCAATCCTTCTCCTCTAAACGTGCAGGAAACCTTCATTAATGGGGTATTCCATGAGAGGTGAAGGACAAAGGTCTTAATCATGCTGTTAAGAACAGCCAAAATTGCCATGGGAATGTGGGGAAATAGCCTGAGGTTCAAGCTCTGTGGTGGCCAAATTCATTTAAGCACCAGTAAGTTCCCTTGAAATTATTTGTCAAAAATGCCTCATGCACTCATAAAGTAGTTGTGTGCAAACTTCACTTTTGATCAAAATCGTGGATGGAAGTGGCTGAATGTTGAAAATATCTAAGGGAGAGAGAGGGAAGTGATTTGTTCCTAAGCAAAAAAGCTTGACTGGCAAAGCTTCACTCCCAGAGTGGAAAAGAACTGGAGAAATGTAAGGCTGTTCTCCCTTTGGTACGTCTCCATCCCTGGAATTGTTCAAAGCCACACTGGATGAGCCTTGGAACAACCTCATCTAGTGGAAGGTGCCCCTGCCCATGACAGAGGAGTTGGACTAGACGATTTATAAGGTCTCTTCCAACTCAAACCATTCTATGATAGGAAGAGGAGACTAATCCAGGAGTTCAAGTACCACTAGTGTCTTACACATCATGTAAGACGTGTACCATCACTGCCAGCTATGCCATACAAATACTAAGAGGTCACTGTTCCTAAGAAATGCTGTGTGCTCACCTCAGAAGGAAATGCATGGCTGGGCATTTAACGATTCTTTCTCCCTCTTTCATGTCAGAATATTTCAGTCCTTTTATGCAGAGTGCAAGCAGACATGATTGGAAAGGAAAGTCTTACCCTTTGATGTTTATTTGTTGCATTATCCACTTTTCATGGCTCTATTATTCCAGAATCCTATTGAGCCATTCGTTGGCAAGTGGAAATTTCCACTGCTGTCAGTAGGGTATTTCTGCCTCTAAATCACTTAATTTGGCCTCTGATAGTTAACTTGGGGCCAGATTATCAAAAGTGTTGAGCACCAGCTTTCTGAAGGCTTAGCACCTCCCACTGAGGACAGATTTTCAAAGTGCTGTACACAGAGCAGCTCCTGTTGTGACCCTTTAAGGACAGATTTGCAAAAGAACTCAGCAGTTCCCTTTCACCAAGGAGCTGAGTCCTTTCCAAAATCTATCCAGCTTTGCTCAGTGCCAGGCTGGAAGATAAGGACTTCTGAAAATGCAGCTTTTAGCAAGCTCTCTGATATGGAAAAATACTAAGTTCCAAACATTGGGAAGGACTTGAAACAAATGCTTGCAAAGAGAAAAACCTCCACGTTTCAAGATGTGCCAATTTTATTGACTGATAGAGGGGCTGGAAGAAAATTTTGGATGTGAACAGGTTTTCCCATAATTGCCCACTAGGAGGTTTCCTGCACATTCTCCTGCAGCAGCTGCCAGGCAGGATGCTGGGGCAGAGCACTGCTGTGCTGAGGCAGCAAGGCAATTCCTGTGTTCTCAGAAATGCACTCACTTAGCAAAATGTGATTTGTAAGCAAAGTAGCACAAAGCAGCTATTATTCTTCTACCAATCTTTCTGGGGAATAAAATACCCCCAAAACCAACAACAACAACAACAAAAAAAAAAACACCCCAAGACAAACAGGAGGAAAAAAAAGGAAAAGATTGATTTGAACCTTATAAAAATGGATTGAATTTTCCTTTTGAAATTTTAGATCCCTGATTCCCTTGCATGCACTACACTGCCTTGTCCTCCAGAGAGCCTTTCCTGGTGTGGCCAGCAAGAAAAGTCTCTAACAGTCTGTGTAACTTTGGAAGCCTCTGGCTTTCTAGGTGAGTGTTAGTTCTTCACCTGAAAGGTATTGTAGGCAGGTGGCAATGGAGGGTGTGATGCAGAGAGGATATTTCAGTATCTAAAATTCATGCCTTCAGGCTTTAACCCTTGGCAGCACGTGAGCTCCCAGGAAGGTGGTTGTGTTAGACTTTCGTGTTTCAGGAAACTGAAGCTGCACATGTTGCATGTGTGTTCTGGAAGATGGGTGCTTCCCTCCCACGTGGGAGCAGGCAAAGGAACACTAAAGCCACTTTGGGACCTGGCACAGCCCCGTGCAAAACAGACATTTGATTTTGGTCTCCTGTGCTGCAGAAAACACCTGGAGAGCCTTGGCACATACAGACTTTGGTCCTCTGAGACCCCTTGTGAACTTAAAATGTGCTTTTCCTTAGCTTATCCAGCCCCATTTTGACATAAAGTAGTTTTTAAAATAATGAAATAGATGTAAAAGAAATAAAGCAAAGGAGGAGGTGCAGGCTTGCTAAAAGCCTTTACTGCTGTCACAGGACTGTGCAGCTTCTGTGATTATCCCTTGCCTTGTTCAGCGGTGTATAATTTAATGATTGCATCCAGGGCATGCTATTAACTTTCTTTTCTACTTCTGCGACCCCAAAGCTCATTAATTCTTTTTACTATTCCCCACTTGACGTGTGTGTCTGTGTTTGGGGAGGGCAGTGGCTAAAGAAGTGTTATGGATTTCATATCTTTGCTTCGTCTGCCACATTATAGCAAATGACAGTTGATTAGGTCTTTCTATAGATCATTACCAATTGTTTTCTACCTTGCAGATGCTGCTATTACTACAAATCTATCATATCCTAGAGATCCTATGCAGCTTGTTATTTCTGTGTGATTTATTGCACTCGCAGTAGAAATGTTGTTAGCGAACATTGGGGAAGCAGTGAATATATTGAGAAATATCAATGTATCCTCATGTTCTGGCTTGCAGTGACAGTCAGTGATCCATCTCACTGACACTTACCTTGTTAACATTTTGATCAGATGGCAAATTTGTCATTTTTCCTGGTAACAAGTATAAGTTTGTACAGGAATTGCAGAAACATGGGGAAGATAAAGGGCCCCTCTCTCAGTTTTTTCCAATGTGATGTAATCAGTAATCTTTCTGGAAAACGAAATAATTACTCTGTGAAAAAGCTTATCCACTAGAAAATGTGCCAGTGTTAGAAAGCTCAGATTTCTCTTCATTTGAGGATTGAATGAGTTCTCTTTGCAGCCATTACTGACACATTGATTAACACACCAAACCAACATGAAATGATAATATAGAACAAAAAGGTTCACAGTCAGATTTCCTCTCCTTGATTGTAGTGAGGAACACAAAGATCTTACAAGCAAAAGTGAAGGCATTGTCTCTGGGAACAGCAGAGTACAAAATACTACAAACACAACGTTGCAAATTTCTTCTAATCCTCACATTCAAAGCTTATTCTCAGCTGGGCTGTCGGCTCTGCAGCTCTCCCATTCCAAAGCGTGGGCATGAAAACTGTGCTCCAAACAGGTGGGCTACACAGGGGGAAATTACAGCCCCTGATGAAACAGAGTCACCTCAAAGAGCCAGTGACTCATCTGAGAGCCCACAAACATGGGCAAGGGGGCACCAAAAGGAGTGGGATGTTGCCTTTGGAGAAATGGAGCTGTTTGCCATCTCTGTGCATGGCCTTAATAAGGGCTCGTCCATACAAGGGTTTGAACATGGCAGCACTAACACAAAACCATAGAATCAAAGAATCATTTAGGTTGGAAAAGATTTCAAAGATCATCGAATCCAACCATGAACCCAGCATTGCCAAACCATGTCCCTGATTGCCACCTCTACACGTCCTTTACACACCTCCAGGGATGGTGACTCAACCACTTCCCTGGGCAGCCTGTTCAGTGCCTGACAATGCTTTCAGTGAAGAAATTTTTCTTAATGTCCAATCTAAATAAGCCTGGAAAGAAGATGTGTGTTTGACTCAAGCTTCAGTTCAGGAGCAAACGAGAATAAACCCTACACAAATAGCTCGTCCTTCAGGACTTGCATGTAAGTTTCTTTCATTCCATTCCATTGTTTTTTTCAGTTTTATCCAGTGAAAATTCAGCTGCATTATTTCAAATGACAAGTGCCAAATGTAAGCTCTCAGTCAATATGATGAAAAGAAACCAGGGGTCAAACAGTTCTTCATTTTAGCCTGGCAAATTAAAATGTACAGACTAGGTAGATCTTGAGAGTACTTGGATGAAAGTTTAACTGAAATGATACAGCTTTTCATTCTCATCTTCACCTAAATGACTTGGGAGATCTGATCCTCAGTTGGGTTTGGTTTTATCTTGTTGCTGCTTTTCTAACTTTCTTTATAGTGTATTGTCAGGGTGTAAATGCTGTGAACAAAGGCTCAGATTGTATTCAGAGAGCACACACAGAAACTGAACACTGCTTCAGTTGTGTCATTTTGGTCATAACAGTATAGCTTGGAATTGTTTAATTCTTCTAATGTTATGCACAGCAATTCAATAGTTCAGGCATCAGAGAACTCGAGGAGCAAATCTTAGTGTTCTGCATCAGTTTGAAAAAGCACAGTGTCATCTTCTGGAAAGTCTAATTGTTATGATTAATATTTAGCATAGGGAGGTCTATGTGGAAGGGCACAAGTTGCATCTGCTTGTTGAATGAGTTACTGATTTTTCATTTCCTGTTATTTTCAGCATCCCATTGAATAGCAGAAAATGTACAAGTACTGTCTGTATTTTCTATGTTTTCTATATTTTCTGTATTTTCTATAGCAGTATCTCTTGGAATAAAGGCTGTGCCTCTTACAAAGCCCCTCCTCAGGTGCCTGGCCCAGGGGAGCAGGTGGGCAGCAGCACATTTGCTGTTTGCTGAACTGTGAGTTGGGACCTTTAACAGGGGGACACTGAGGTGCATCAGAGGTGCAGCTGCACCAAACTGCAGAGGCCAGACAGAGGCAGGACTGGGGATGAGGTGATGGGAGACAGGAGTAAGCTCTGGAGAGGGGTAAGGGGTGGCTTAATTCCTGAAACCAAATCTGACAGGGCATCTCACAGATACATTGGATCTGATGGCACAATCTTTCTATTTAACACTGCAGCACCATAACTGCAACTTCCTGAAAACTCTGGTCACTTACTAAGTGCTTTTTCTTACTGAAACAAAGGGACTTAATTAAAAATGAAGAAAAATATTAAAATTCCAGCAAGTATTGCTGAAGAAAGTTGGGTAAAACGTTTTCTGAGAGAAAAGCTGATAGTGAAACAGGGGCAAGGAGAACACACAGTGAAGTAAGTTTAACAGAGCTGGTTGACAAGATATTGCTGCAATTTGTCTTTAGGATCACACAGAAAGCTGACAGATTTCACTAGGTCTTGGTGACATTCATATAAAAAAAGTTTCCTAAATCACCAGCTGAAATTTCAGACAATGGTTTCTGATAAAGGGATGTCAGAAAGTTTCACCTTCTGAAATTGGTGACTCATTTACCATTATCTTCATTGAACAGCTGAGATCTTTTCTTCAGGAAGAGAGATGAAAAATTATCTTTGAATGTACCATATTGCTTCCGATTCCAGAGAGGAGCAGGGAATTAATGTTGAGGATGGTGTTACAGTAATTAGTTTCAGATGCAAAGGGCTGAAAGTAAATCCCAACAAGCAGCAAGAAGGGGATTCACCAGCAGAGCAGCTGGAGGGTGGTACTTTTTTTTTTTTGAATATGCAATCAGTGTGGTTCATCAGTGTTTTGCTCCTTAATAATTAGAGCAAGATTTAAAAAAAAAGAAGAAAGAAGAGCAGACTATTGCTGGGAACTCATTTATGGCTGTACCAGGAGTTAATGTGGAACTCTGAAGGTGCTCAACACTTCTGATGGAGATAGCATATGGGGGTGTTCAGTGCCTGATGGTGGGAAAGCAGACCATCAGCTCCTGTTCAGTGGCTGGGAGGACGTGTGCTCACACAGGCTGCTTGGAGTCCAATCCCATCCCTATTTAAACCAGTGTGAAGATATACTAAGCTTGCTTAGGATTAGACCAGGCTCTTGAATTACAAATTCTCCATTGAGTACACAGAGTAACATAGCAGAACCCTCTCTCTTCTTTTCACCTCAGTGGCAGAACTCCTACTCTTGGGCTGTTGGCATCTCTCTTTTGCTGTCATTGACACTGAAGAATTTCTGGGCCTGAGACTCTGAAACTCTATCTCTGAGGTCATGGGGTTTGCTGGTTCTTGGTAGAAGAGTATTTTCTCAGGCTGTGTGTTATGAGCTGGCAAATTGCAACTTGTGACTCTCTTAGGAGTTTTGTTCAATCATTTAGGTTTTACCTATTTCTAAAATAGAATTCTTTTAGTCAGCCCAACTTGTTTGTGTTTGCAAGGAATAAAAATGTTTGTCCTCCAATTTGCATTAAGGAAGGCTTTCATTGCTCTTGCATTTAATTTCACTATCATAAAACCAAAACCCAAACCAAATAAACCAACAACACTGAAGCACCAAGAAAGAAGGTGTTGTTTAATAGACATCTGTGGCATTTGATGGCTTTGGATAACTGCTTGCTGGTGGCCTGAAAAACCTGGCAAGAGACTTAGAGTGAGGGCTCCATCCTGTGATGACCCAAAATAGCAGTTGCACTCCCTGGCAGTTTTGAGGTGCATAGAGCTGAGCCACAGCCCACCTTGGGAAGCAGAGATCAAAATCTCAGAGACTTCAGAGAACCAGTAAGGAGGCTCCTTACTGGGATCTCTGCATTTGCAAGGAGTCTTTAGATTAAACGCTGCTCTTCTAATAAATCCAGTTGGGTGCCTCTCAATTTCTCAGCCCAGTTCCATGTCTGCAGTGCTGGTATTTCTCCTTGCCCTCCCACCTTGAGGGTGTGTACAAGATAAAAGGGAGAGGGAGCTGGGTCTCGGACAGGGTAGCCCTGCTGGCATTTCCAGGCAGCAAGGTGAGATCAGTTCTTTGACTTCAGCTCAGCTTGCTGGGCTCCCTGGCTGACAGCACTCCCTCCCTGCTTCTGCTACTCCAACATTTATTTCACAGTAAAGGCTGGTTTCATTTAATCATCTCTATTGTAGGATTGAAATTACCTCCTTTTTATTTTATTTCTTTTACCAAGGGTTGAAAGGTAAATATCATTTCAGTACAAAGCTGCAAGTAGCATGATTTCTGTGATTTCTCCTCCTTCACACATCCTCAGCCTTGTTCATAGGTACCTGACAAGGAAGCAGCAGCAGGTGTTAAAACACTACATCTTGCCAACAGTGAGATAGGCCATCATCAAAACAATGTTTTTGTATGCAGGTTTTCATTTTTTGTTTCTGGCATCCACTGTCAGTAGGGAGGTTTTAATATGAAGCAGAAAAAGGCTGAACAGGGTCTCCAAAAGCCAGACTTTTGCCCAGGCGGGTCAGGAGAACTCTGAACTCAGATGAGGTTATAGATAATATTGAGTTTTGCTCATTGCAAGCTTGACAGCCCACTTAGCACGGCTCACTGGCCATTCCTGATGGACTGTTGTCATGTCCTGGACCTCTCAGCCATGAGTTTAGTTTTTAATGAGGTCACTTTGGCTGAGAAGTCCCTACATTGACTTCTTGCTAGTAGTGCTTAACATTTCTATGAAACTTAGTTGTGTTTCTTAATTTCTCTGTTATGAGAATATTACACTCACAGCACTGCTGAAATGAGGATGTGATGGATTTCCCCCTCCACCTGCAGTTTTCTACCCCTGAGCAAATCTTCCATTGGACTTGAGTTGTTGTGGGCATGAGATAAATAATTTAGGCAGGATTCACAAAGAACCAGAAAGGGTTTTAGGTTTTATGGAAACCCTGTGGGGTCTATGTTTGCTTTTTTGCTTTGTGGTGGGCTGGCAACTCGGTAGCATGAGCTGAGTGGCTGCCCATGTCTGTGGGGTGTTATTTGTCTGCAAGTGCCAGGTTGTCTTGTCAGGAAATCAGACCCACAGAATATACTTTCATTGCCAAGAATTATGTAAAGTTCCTTTTGCTTTGGGTTTGGTTTTTTTGTTTGTTTGTCTTTGATTTGGGGGGGGGGGGTGCCTTTTTCGGGTTTTTTTCTGGATTTTGGGGTTTTTTTCCTCAGAATAGTAGTTCTACTTCCATCTTTGCCTTGCCAGAATCTCTTGCTTTCAATTCTATCCTGGCAGGCCCAGCCTGACTTTGTTTTGGCAGAAATCTGACAGCACTTCTTTATTGCAGAGTTGTTATCAAAGTGTTTTTACAGCAGGTGGGGGACACTGGTGGACCTCAGGTGCCCAGTGCATAAACTGTGTCTGTAGGTGCCACAGAGAACCTGCAGGTCCTTCCGTGTGAAACTTCAGCTTGGTTTGGACAGTAATTTAAGCAGGGGTTTCCTTAGTGTGGAAATACACAATTTTTTCACATATGAAATTATTTGTTGGATTTTCTTGAGACTGTGTTTATTCTACTAAGATTTTTATTCAGAATTTGGTTCTTGTTTCTTTGGTGTGGTGGCCCTTGGGTGGCATTCTATTGTGCTGCAAAGAGAAGTCAATCTTCTCTGCCACCATTTTTCAAAATATTTAGGAGATAGTACTCAATTTTAAAAAGCAGTGAGGGCTTTGCATGTTGGATTCAAAGGATATGAAGTGTGCACATGGAAAACAAGGGGTTAAGTCAGAGATGTTCACTTTTGCTGCAATTACTGGGATGGCTGCCTGCATACCCAATGAATAGCCCCAGTTGGAAAGGTTTTAAATAGGCTGGGCTGGATACATGGGAAAAGGAAAAAAAAAAAAGTTGAACTGATGGGAGCATTTTGTCAGGATGATGGACTGAAAAATACAGCAGGTATTTTCTGCCTTTTAATGTACAAGGCTGTGTAATGCAGTTGGGCTCTCCCACCTGAGGGATGTGCGTGCCAGTTGGCACCAGGCTCCCCTCTGGCTTGGCATGGCTGCCTTTCTGGGCCAGCCTTACTGAAGGAATGTGATTTGCTGTGAAAAATGTGTTGATCAGGCTTGGTTTTGTGCCACCAGGCAGATTAGTGAATTGCCTTGTCTGCCTCCCATTGCTTTATTCCAGCCAGCAACATCTAAGCCTTTATGATTTTGCAGGTCTTCATTAAAAATAGCTGTTTCTATATCTGATTACTGAGCCCCATCTGGGGAGAAATGAGCCTTTCATCTGTGTATTATGAGGCCATATCCGAGCACGTTGGTTCCATAACAGAGTAAAACCAGACAAACTTTCTGTTCAATTGCTTTTCCAGCTCATCTCCAAGTTCTCTATGAGCCCTGTCCTGTCCCCAGCACATAATGTCTGGGGTTAGGGCATTTTTTTTGTTTTAATTGCTCTTTAACTGCTAAATGCAATTTTTGTAATTGCTTACATAACTCCAGGGTTTTGTTTTAAATTAATCTAACTTTGCAATCATTCTACATATGTTGCTCCTAACATTTGCCTATTATTTGGATTAATTTCGCTAATTTATCACCGCTGTTTAGATATGCATTGTTTTTATAAGCCTTACAACTGAATTAAAGCACAATTGTTGGGCTAAAGGCAAAGTTTGCTTCACTAAATCAAGAGAATTTCTCTTCCTTCTCTGTTATTATATATTTACTTGGACAGGGTTTTTTTCTGTGTGTGCTCTGGCAGTTGGCTGTAAAATTGGCAAATATTCTAGTAAATGAATTCAAATTATTTTGAATATAGAATAAAATTAATGGGTAGTGCTGGCATTTATTTTTCTTTTTGTCAAATTTTAAAAATATCTCAATATTTAAACACCTAATTAGCAGCCAACTTCTTTTACCTGAGGTTAGCTCTCAAGTTTAGTTGGGGCAGTGGTGGCAGTGGGGAAAGGAGCAGAACTGATGATTAGCTTGTATTTTTAGTTGGTGCCTGGCTATTGATCTCTGGAGTAGATTTTAAAATGGTTGGGTAGGCATAACCCAAAAGCCAGTACAGTCTGTCCTCATGAGCAAGAGCTGTGCCATCAGGTGCTTTCTTTATGCACAGAGCAAATGGAGACATTTAATGGGGGTGCTCATCTCTCATCTTCCCCTTTTCCCCACCAGTGCATTGTAAAGGGACCAAGCAAATACATAATGTGGGACTTATGGGCAAATTACTTTCTTAAAGGAAAATTTCCTTTGAAAATCGGCTTACACTGTGAACAGGCTGTACTTCCAGGAGTACAAATACAGAACCAGAAACCCTGAAATCTTTTACTGGCTATATATTGAAGCTGTCTTTAGGGATGTGGAAGAAAGGCTTTTTTCTGAATGTGCATGAACGGAACAGCACACAGTTTATTGTTCAACCAAACTCTTTCTCGATGAGTACATGCATATATTTCTGGGGTTTGGCATTTGGAAAACCCTTGTGGGATATCTCTTTGGGTTTGATATAGTGTTAAAATATAACAGGTACCAAAGACCAACGTTTTCTCCACTGAAAAACTCCTCCATTGATGGTCACACTGCAAACAACAGAAATGGGAGCCAAGGGTTTCTCAGATGTGCAGTGGAGCTCAGCTTTCTCATTGAGTGTGAGCAGGCAAGGAGGGTTCACACAGCTACAAACGGATGCAGGCTGGATTAGTGAAGGGCAACTCACATTTTGTCTAAAATGAGGAACAGTCAGGGCTTTTCTCCTAACTGAGTGGCTGATCAATTCAGTATATGTGAAAAGATCTTTTTAAACAGTAACAAACCAGTTCCCTTAGATTCCACCATTAATTGCATGTAATACACGGTGTATTTATTTTACTCTAGTGTTAACAGAGATTGCATATAGTTATTTTTCTTCCAGCGTGTGGCGTTTTGATGATTTCTCACAAATTGCAATTTTTAATCTTAAATTGAAAATGTGTCCAGAAATTTAACTAGGCCCAGACTTGCATTGTAGAAAATAAAGAAAAGGATTGCAGCTCTCACAAACCCTTATCCATGAGTAATTATCTTGTTATGTTAAAGTGGTTCTCCTGAATATTAAAATAATTAGGACCAACGATCTCAGCAATACTTTCCTCAGATGTTGTAATTGGCAGGGGGTGTTAACTGATTAAATGTATTTCTATTGCTGGCTGGCTAAAGAAAAGGATGAAGCACTTATAATTGCTGAGATTTAGCAAGAGCCCTTGTTTACTCCAGTATAAACATGGAGATTACGGTGTTTGTGATGGGCTAATAGCTGCAGACAGCAATCGAAACACTTCCTGAGGGCATTTCTCGGTGCTCAAGGGGAGCTGGAATGAGGGGCTTTGGCAGAGGGCTGGGGCTCTCCCCATCAGCTCAGCAGTGGCTGCTGCAGCAGAGCATCTCACAGGATGGATCCCAAAGCTGGGAATTGCCGTGGGCTGGAGGGAAAAGGCACAGGTGTCTCTGCAAGTCTGCAAGGGGTGAGCTCATGATGGAAACAGGCTGGCAGGTCAGCCAAGGCATCCATCCATCCCTGAGCAGTGTTTGTGTGCCGCTGCTGGGTTAAACACGTGCTGGATCCCTGGGATCCTGCTCCTGTCGGGTGGCAGCAGATGTTGGGTTGGACTGTGCTTCCTCCCCTCCTCTGCAAAGAACCACTGCTGGTGTCTCAGAAAGCTGGTGGTTACTTGCTCTTATTTCAAAAGTGGCCCTTTCTCTCTTTTTTTTTAATAAAGTTCATAGGAAAGACTTTAAAAAAAAATCACTCTAAAACTGGCTATTGTCTGATCTCTGAAGTAATCAATTTTGGATTCAGCCCCCTATAACAGTTTGACATTTCAGGGTCAGCAGAACAACTTTCTGGCAGATTGAAAAGCTGTGTTTCTGGCCCTAGGGTAGATTAGAGTAAAAACTGGGCCAAATAAAATGAGGTTTCAAAGCATCTCACTTCCATTTCACTGCAGTTGGAAAAGGCAGTGAGGGCTGTTTTTAGGGAGCACAGATGCCAGCTTTGCCTCTTTCCATGCTTCCCTGTCTCCATTTCCCTACATGTGCTTCCTCCTCTTCTTTTGGAGTAATCCCAGGCCAACCCTGGGCTGGAGTAACCCAGCACAGGCTGGATCAGTCACAGATCCTCTCCAAAACACCCCTAAAATGCACAGGAGGGACCATCCTCTTGGAGAGGTGGGGCATTAAAGCAGGGAGATGCATCCCCTCTCCCCAGCATTTTCCTGCTTCCTCTCCTCCTTCACTCTCCTTTACTTCCTTTGCCCCTCGTCTCTCCTACCACTCCTGCTTCTTTCTCTTCTGTTTTGTTCATTCTCCTACCATTTCTTCTTGTTTTCTCTGCCATCCCTCAGCCCACACTCTCATGACAGCACAGAACAACAGCAGTTTTTTCCCTGGCTGGGGGGAAGCTGGAGCCCATCAGCTGCCTCAGCTGAAATCCACCTCCCCTGCTCGCTCCTTGCTTTTAGCCTCCTCAAGAATGAAAATTCAGTTCACCAGAAAGGACATATGTTTGCAATCCCACAGCTGGCAGGTACCTGTGTACCAGGAGCGTGTGCCAAGGTTAGACAGACACATGTCACTTTTATCCAGAGTCACATTTGGTGCCTGGGAATCTTCCTGCTGTGGAGGTCATTACTGCTCCCTGTAATCCTCCAGGAAGGTTTTCCATTTTCATTTATACACAGTAATAAAATACACATCTCAGCATCAGGCATTAGGATTAGCACTGACAAGGCTTAAGCTGAAATGTTTTAAGGATGCATTTCCGATGTGGCTAGAATAGCTAGCACGCAGCATGCAATTATGCTGGCTTCATGGAGGGAAGGATTTATGCTTCAGCACTGTTCATATCACAGTGACACCAACAGCAGAAAAGATTTAAAAAAAAAAAAAAAGATTGAATTAATTTTCCCATTGTAGTACTAATCTAGTATTATTAATTTATTTTCAGTTTCTAGTGTTGATAAGCCACTAGAACTGTGAAGAGAAATGTCGTTTCTAATTTCATCATCTCTTTATTTCTTTGAGCAAGTTGAAATCCTGGGAGGCTGCGATGTGGGGCTGGCTGGGTTCAGAGCAGGGACTGGTGTGTGTGATGGCTCTGGACAGAGCTGCCTGGGGGCACACTGGGGGCCTGGGCACGACCCTGAGCCTGCCTTTCTTTGCTGATGCAGCTTTGAGCTCTTGTGCTCAAGTCTCATTGCATCCAGCAGGGCTCCAGCCCATTCCTAAATGTGTGTGAGCACGAGCATGTGCCTTGCTGACCTAGTTAGTCCCTGTGCCTTTGGAGCCCAGCCTTGCCTGCTGCAGACAGGCCAGGGTGCTCATCCCAGTGCAGATCACAGCCCCTGCAGCATGGGCTGCACCCAGAGGAGGGACAGAGCACTGTGGGCTGGGGGAGCTGAGCCCCTTCCTGTCTTCCATCTCCCCTCAATGGCACAGCCCTGTTTTAGCAGCCAGGAGAAAGCTGTTCTCTCCCTGTCGTCTGCCATCTGCTTCTCCTCTTCCTCAGCTGAAGGAATAATGTTATAGTCCTCTGGAGCATCCTTGGAGGGTGCATGAGGACTGGATGAATTGGAAAATAATGAGAGATGCTTCTGGTGGCCGCTTCCACTCAGCCAATGGCTGTGACAGCCCTCACGTTGCTGCCCCATGGCCAAAACGTGGGGTAAAAACAGAGTCAACCCAGGAGCACAAAGTGCATTGCCCCAGAGGGAGTCCTGCCTCCTGAAAAATCCCATCACACACCCCAGCCCTTAGCAACAGAAGGCTTTAGACCTCTCCCCCCTCTTCCATGCATCGTGGAGAAACAGCTGGCCTCACAACAAAACATAAATTCCTAGTGCAAAGTGAATGAAGAGGAGCAAATGGATCCATTACAGTCAATCATGTTCTCCCCAAATTCTTCTGAGAGCCCCAGTTACCTGCAGTGGAGGAGCCTGGCACAAGCACAGTCACTGGGTTATCCATTCACTTCTGGTTTCTGGCCTTTGCACACCACAATAAGCACAACTGGAGCCCAGCGGGTTCAGGCTGCTTTTACATTGCTGGATTTACAGTTGCTGGCATACTGGAGATATGAAGAATTGAGAAGCAATTTCATATATTGCTGTTGCCACTGCTGGCAGTTCCCTGCCCTTCAAGATATTTGTTGTGATAGTATGGAACCACCCTCTCTGAAGGATATATATTTAAAAAGCCCAAGATGCTGAAGGACTGCTGTAGCTCAGTTTGCTTGCCTAGATTTACGTCCATATGTCGTTATTTTCTATTTGCTTTTCTAATTCATATTTGGGGTTTAATTGCAGCCTTAAATCCCTCTTTATTTTAGCAGAAATTAAAAAAAAAAAAATCATTCAACCTGTCATAAGAAGGAAAACAGATATGACCTGAGGAAACCTAAGTTTGTGGTATTAATCTTTCCTGCCTGACTTCCCCATCTTTGGGGTGAAAGGTGCAATTTGCTGCCTTGCAGGATGGGTGCTATTTTGACAAGAATATGGGTCGTTCTCTCCCACCCAAAAAAAAAAAAAAACCAAAAAGAGCTAAAACTTAAAGAGCTTAATTCTCCAGCCTGAGACACCCCTCCATGTGTACCTGCACCTTACAATGTGACTGTGCTGGGTGCTGCCTAAAAAATAGTGTATGGTGGGGAATGGGCACCCAACAAAGAGCTCTGGGGAACCTCTCTTCATGGCTTTTGTACTGAGCACATCCCAGTGAGACCCAGGAGCTGCACTGAGCAGTGCACAAATGCAACAGCAGCAATAGCTGTAAGTGGCAGCTGTGCAGGGCCTTTTGCAAAGCACCTGGCACAGGTGTGATATTTTGTGGCTGGTGGAAATTCAGCCACTGAAAAGCCAGAAGGAATGTGTTTCAGATATTGTCCCAAGTCAGACACCTAAACAGTGCAAAATTTTGTTGCAGTTGGTGGATCAGGTCTCTGAGTACCTTACTTAGCTCTTAGGCTCAGCTTCCCCTAGAGCATCAGTGCTGTTCTTACCCTGTGCTGTAACTGGTTTGTGATGCAGAATTGTCAGTTTGTGATAGGGCAGTTCCCAGCTCCTGCAGGGGCTGAGAATGTCAGTGTCCATAGGAAGGGCAGGGAGGCAGAGGCAGCCTGGCCCTGCAGGAGGTGCTGGCAATGTCCCATCACAGCTCTGCACGCTGTCCCCTGCCCGTGCTGTCCTGTGCATTTCTCTCAGGTTCTTGTCCATTTTGTGGCTGAGATGTGATGCCTCCCTGTGTAGATGAGAGCAATTTCTGTAGCTGTGGAAATGGGGGCACACACACAGCCCCTGACCTGGGTAGGCAGGTCTGACACCCCAGAGGAGCTGCCAGCAGCTCTCATCCTGCTTCCCTCAGACACAATGTCATGGATTTCAAGGGGCAGTTCCTCCCAGGACCCAGCATCCAGACCCCAGGGCCTCTGCTCTCGTGAGAGCTCCCTACAGAAACCCAACACAGCTTCACTGTTGATCATGCATCTTCTGAAATTTAAGAATCAAAAAGCACATTAACATTGCAATTCATAGGAGTGCCCTACATGTCAGCTTGTGGGACCCAGGAGATCTGTGAGAAATACTGTAGAGCAGGTCCCTAGCACAATGAATATTTTCCTAGTATAAAAACTTTTCATGATGAAGTGGCCTCATCTCTGAGCAAAATCATTGTATTGCCCAAGCTGTTGTCAAAAACTTTTATGCATTGACTGCTTTTTCCACTAGATGATATTTACACTTCTCCATTCACCCCATTGATCTTCATTTTTGCAGGAAATTTTTTGGGGGTAAAATATAACCTTTTTTTTTTTTTTTGAAAAAGGTAAACATCCAAGAATTGTACTCAAGGGAAGATATACAGGGTAGACGTAGTGACAACTTAATAGCCTGTAGTATATCAGATGTCTTCTATGCTGCCATCTTCTTGGGGAAAGTATTTCTGTACTGTGCATTAAACTGTGCACATAGAAAGCTGTATACACTCCTCTCATTTTTTTCTCTTTCAAGAATAAGCATTCTTGGCACTGGCAGATTGTGTGTGGTGTACAGGAGCTGCACAGCTCCTCTGCTGCAGGAAATAGAATAAAACATTAATTCCATTGCTCACACATTCAGAACAAGCCTGTAGATTAACTGTCCTTTCACAGAATACTATTTACTCGTTTCATAGAAAATACATTATTTCGTTGATTTAGCTTCTATTTGGTGTGCTAAAGAAATCAAATTTCCATATAGAAAAGTATACACAAAGGATATGACCTTTTAAGTTTAGCAGAGAAAGTAACTGAGTGAATGTAATTAATATGCCATATAAATGCCAGCAACAACACTAATGCACCATAAAATCAGGACAGTTAAAATGATATAGTCTGGAAATGAAAAAGTTAAGTTTCTGGTAGCTTCATTAATTCGCTCACATGTCATCTCAGGGAAAGAAGCACAATCTTCTTATCTAAAACAGGAGAATAGATATGGAATGAGAAAATGTATTTTTGTTAGGAGGAAGCTGGATCTTGCTAAAGGCTTGACCAAACTCCTGAGTTGGCAGCCCTGCTTATGCAGTTGGTATCATTTTTCCAGTGCTCATACCCTTTAATTTTTCCCTAAAACCTCATGCATGTCTCGGATCCAAAGCCTGTCCACAGCTGCAGGTCTGTCAGCAGTAGTGTGGTAAAACACTTGCATTGCCATAGTTATACCATTGCAATGGATCTTTTTCTAGACTAAATATTTTTTTCCTGAAGTTGCTTTCTCATACAGAAAATTTCCCTGTTGTGTTCATAGTCCAGCATCCTCCAGTGGGCAAGGTCTTCTCAGGGGATAAATGCTTCCTAATGGGTTCAGATGGGCAGCTTGTACCTGACTTTAACAAAGAAATCTCCAGAGGAAAAAGTCTGGGTTTTTTTTTTTTTTGTGGTTCTAGAATGCAAAAATAACAGCCAAATTGACACCTAAACTTTCCAGCAAGGGGTTTATAGTGGGGCAGGGGTCAGCCAGGCAAAATGTAATCCCCACAGTAAGTTCATGAGGAAACTCAAAAGCTGAAACTTCCGTGGAAGTCACTCTGCCACCTCTGTGCTGGGGGCTGGCAAATGCTTCCCATCACTGCAAGGGTGTGTTGTGGCTGTCACCATGACTGAGGCATCCGTCCAACTGTTCCAGCCTTGGGTTAGTTATTAGAGGGGAAAGAAACAGTGGAGGAAAGAGGCAAAGCTTTAGCTTAAAATAAGAGGGGACCTATTCTTCCCACTGTGTGTGCCCAGCTCCCGTTAAAAATAAAATGTTAATGAAAGTTATGTGTTCACATCAAAGGCAGAGCACAGCCTTTCATCTCACTTAAATCTTATTCAAATAATTAATGGAAGTAGTTGTCTACAAAAAAAAGATATTAAGAAATTCCTTTGTAGAGCATTGCAAACTCTGCTGCCCCTGGGGAGCAGCTCCTAGAACCGAGGATGCTAACAAATTGTATTTGAGTGGCTCTGTCCCTGCTTTCCACCAGCCTGGGCTGCAATGCATCCTAAAAACCTGTGAAATGTTATTGGCATTGCAATAGATAATTCAACCAAAATCAAATCAAAAATCCCTGACAAGGCCTATGTTATGAAAATAATCAAAAAATCCTATACTGTGGTAGCTGTGTGTACCAGCATTAAGTATTCTGCTCAGGCCTGTGTCAACATAAAAAAAAAACAGGGGAAAAGATGATATCTGAAGTTCTGATACCTACTCTGCATCTGTCGTTGTCTTGTGTGCCTGGTCCTGCCAAGCACAGCCACTGCCCCTTGCTTTGGGCACAATCACAGGTCTGGAACAGCTCCCCAGGTGAGGCAAAGAGGGATAAGCCCAGTCCTCAGCTCTCATCAGCTGGCATTTGAGCCAGCCTCATTTCTGGTGGCTTGTAGACTTCTGCAGAGGCTGGCGTGGCCCCCTGGAGCTCCCCTCTCTGGGAATGCAATGGTTCCTGTTTTGGGGTTGCTGCTGTGGGTGCTGCCCCAGGGGATGGAGCTGGGCTGATGCTCCATCTCTGCAGGGCTCCACATTGCTCATCCCTGCTCCTGCAGCCTTGGGGCTCAGGAAAAGCTCTCTTCATGGGCAGCAGGACTCCAGGGCTGCAGGAAGGGGCTTGAAGCAACTCCTGCCAGAAGGGACTGCCTGCTCCTCACAGCTCTGACAATATCCACACAATTTCTGCTTCTCCAGCGCCACTCTGCCTCGTGTGATCCCCAGCCCAAGAGAAACTCCTGAGACACAGCACAAATATTGACTTCAGGAAGAAAGTTTGCTCAGTGTTTTGGTTGATATCTGGAGCCCTCCCTACCAGGGGTCACTGCTGTGTGTACAAAGCTGGGGCAAACAGGCTTTGCTGGAGATGCAGAGACACAGCCTGCCAGGAAAGGCTTCCTTGGATATTAATGGGATAATTAATCTGAAAATGATGCTGGTGTGGATAATGTTTGTAACAGAATGTAGGGTCCAGAGGCAGCAGTTTGGTACTTTGGCATTAATTTATCCATGATATATGGATCCCTGCCATTCGCAAACCATGACTCCTTTAATCTGTGACTTCCTCAAAAAAGACCTTGAAAGTAGAGGACAGTAATATATTTTAGAACTTTAGAAATCAGAAAGTTTCTTTATACATGGATGTGAACCACAGAAGTGCCTATAAATAGATATTAAAACATGCAATTTATAGCCTATCATTTCATGGCCTTTCAAGGCTAGAAATAAAGCCATATTCTACTGGGAAAATGAGATTTGTAGTTTTCCATGGCTTAAAGCTCCTGTTACTAACCCTGATGGGCTGCAAGATGTTGGACAAGGTATCTGTCACAGGTTCAGAATATATATATAATAGCTATGGGTGTATATAAATTAGGGGAAAACGATGAAGTTTCTACCAGTAAATGAACAAGCTAAGAGATTGTAAGATAACTTGGTGGTGCCTGGGGGAAATACTCCCAGTGAGAGTAATTTTTTCCCTCAGTAGTGATAACAAAGGCGATTAATCCACTCTCCCCAGCAAACGAAGTCAACGGCATCGTAACCTCCTAATAGAGCTCCAAGGTAAAATGAGCTCTCTTAATGCACTTGGGAAATCATTTTGAAGGTGCAGCAGTTCCTGTGGCAGTGGGGCAAGGGTCCTGCCTGGAGGGTCTGGCTCTGAGGCTGGCTCTCCCTGGTTTCCCTGGAGCACAGTGTGGGATGTGCTCACTCCAAGCTCCTGTGGGAAGGAAGAGCTGGCACCACTGCAAAGCAAAAGATTAATTAACAAAATGAGGGACCAAATAAGCAAGGGGCTCAGTTTCATCCTTGGGCTTGTTTCTCATTTATTTGTCTCAGAGTGTTTCACGGGGCTCAGTGATGTGTTATATTTGTATTAATCCATGCAAATCTGTCCAAGGTGGGTGCGTGCCCTCCTCAGTCACAGGGACCTCAGCTTGTCCTGATGGCAGGGGAAGGGTGCTGGGACATGTCACTTGAATTAGATGCCTAAAATCAGACTTGCTGTCCTCAAACCTCCTCCTGTCCCTGGTTTTTATGTGGATGTCTCCAGAATCTTTAGACCCAGCTTTCCTTATAAAAGATTGGGATTTGAAAGAATGTGTGAACAAGATATAGCTGAGCTGCTAAAAATTTAAGCAAATGATTTAAATAACTTATTCAATATATATAAAAATTAAATGCCCAGCAACAGTATCCCTCTTTTGGCATTACATATTTATTAAAACAATTTGGAGGTGTAAATTATAGTCAGTCATAGGTATGTGCCTAACCCTGAATTTTAATCTTAGCTGTTCCATCTCTCCAGATTAATTTTAAAAATGTATGATTTTTTCATCATCTAAATCTAGCAAGAACTTTTAATCAGAAGTGGTTTAAAATATAACTGCTCTGTCCCAAACCAGGATTGCAAATGAGATTCTGTCTTTAGCTAAAGCATAGTTTCTGTTCAGAGCATTTATTTTGGTGAGGTGATAGTTGCACAAGTGCTAAGTTCACTGTAGCCTTTTAAGATGTAATAGTTTTCAAAAAAAAATTCTTTCTAATTAAAAAGGGCCTGTGGAAATATTAATTAGAACTATAGAAGAACTGAGAATTACTGTGCTGTGCTTGGGACACACAACAAAGATGGGAAATTGCAGAAGAAACCAGAGACATTTTTGATATGTTGAAATGCAGCATCCATTGTAATCTTCTTTCCCTTTTCTTCCCAGAATTCACAGTTTTTTATGAACAAAGCTTCCTCTTAGGCATATGGCATTTATTATATTTGGGCTCAGTACAGCATTGAATTTTTTGAATTTAGGGAAATTTCAGTGAAATCTATTAAACCAGGCAGCTTCAGGAGAATCTGCCCTGGGAAGGCAGACTGAACAGGTTAAGGTCCTCTGGCAGGAAAAGAGAAAAAGAAAGAAATAGATCTCTAAAAATTACAGGACAACATGGAGAGGGTGAGTAGGACACGATTATTCACTGTTCCTCTGAAGAAAGGGCAGGACAGGACATGTGGTGAAATTCTGAAGCAGTATATTTGATACAAATTATAGAATTAGGTGATGCATGATGGAGCTGTGAAGGTGGGAGCAGTTTTGGGGATGTGCTGGATCTCCTGGCTCTGCAGATGGCAGTGGAGGGTGGCTGTGACTCCCACATTGGTGGGGGCTCACATTTGTCACCCTGAGGAGCTGAGCAGCTTTGGCAGAGTGCTGGGGATGGCCACACTGGGGCCTCTCTCTCCTTCAGCTTTGGAGAGCAAGAAAAGGAGCCCCCCAGATTACACTCTGGTTCCCAAAATGCTGCCTGCTCGTTTAGGATTGGTCTGTGGCAGAGACTTTGTCACTGGGCTTGGTGGGAGCTCCCTGACCCTTGGATAACGAGTGCTGTCGGGGAAGCAAAGAGTTAAATCTGGGGACAAAAGCCACAAAAACACTTTTGTTAATAACCTTCATGAAGCCTGGGAGAAGGAGCTAAGCAGCCTCCCGAGGGAACTTTTCAGTCAGACATTTGTCAGTGCTGGCAAGGACAGTCCCTGGTTTTTCCAAGAACGTGTCTGCAGTGAGTTTTCCCCAGGTCCAGGTTTCCCCTGCCAGGCTGGCACGGCCAGTGCCACACCAGGGACCTGCTCATGTACAACAGAGGTGCCACATGTTTGTCCTCTGAGGGGATCAAAGTGCCCTGATCTGCAAGAGACGTGCAAGGGAGGGGCTTTAATTGAAACATTAAATTAAAAACTTTGCAAATTACAGGCACATTTTCATTTTCTGACCTCTTAGGTTAGGGTACTCGCTCTGAGACTGCCTCATTAACTGCAATAACTCAGCCTCTAGGATCTCTGTGCTGTTTGATGAGGCAGATATCCTATCTTTGCTGTAATTTGGGAGAAGAAATGTACTTTTTTTTTTTCCTGAGGGCTGAGGTCCTCAAATGTTAGACTGCATCTGAATTTCACTGTAATGTGGGAGCTCAGCAAAGTCACAGGGCTCTGCTCAGTGGATGATTGGTATCTCATGGCTTCAGAATGTTTATTCATGGAGCTGGACAATATGAACAAAGGTGGGCACTGACAAAGAGATGTATTTGTTTTTTGGAAACTTCCTAGCAAAATCTTCAAATTTAAAAGTTTGTCTCTAGATGATGAAGGCTGGCAGTTTTCTCTCATTTGGATGCTAATGGTTGCTCTTCCACTTCGATAATTTGCATGGAAATCCTGACAGCTTTGTGTTAACAGTTACTATTACTTTTTTTCTCTCTGAAGCAGGACTTCTTCTGTCAAAGAGAATTTAGTTTAGAAAACTTCATCTTCACACACTATGAGTGCAGCTCATTTCCTCACTTCCAGATGTATTTGTGTACACATACATATTCTTCAACAGAGAAACACAGTTGGTTACTGAGGGGTGTGGGGGGTGTTTCTCTAACTTTCACATCTTGGGAAGAAAGTCAGGCACTAAAGAGATGAAATATATCTTTAAACTGGCAGAACAGTATCTATAAACTTTCCATAGTTATGTCTTTTCAAGACTTGTGGGGAAAAAAGTACTGAAAGCAGAGGATGGAAAATTAATCTCTGAAAGTGCAGCAGTGCCAGTAGTGGGTGAAGAAGGGCTGGGAGACAAAAGCTCCTACAGCTCACCAAGAAGGACTTCCTTTGTACTGAAGAACAAAACTCACAAGTCCACACAAATGTCTTAGATGTACAAAGTTTAAAAAAATAACAACAAAACCCCACATGTATTTCTGGATGTTGTGAGACAAGCTGCTTCCAAGGGGGGAAGACTTGCAGGACTGACTGCAAAGAGGAAAACAGAAAATGGACTTGAGGCTCCCAGAGCCAAAATCCCACTTGGAAGGGGAGCACAAAGGACCTGGTGCAACTGAGCTAACATGAAAATGCAAAATGAATCCAGGACTAGACTGTGTCTGCTGGGATGCAGGATCAGGCTCCAGTGCCTCCCTGACTGAGCCATTTCATTAGAGCCACTCAGTGTCACCATTGTCACAGCTCAGCCACTGGCTTTCCAAGGATGGCAGGGCCAGTTGTGCCCACCCACAACACTCCTGAGGTGCTCCTTCATCTCCAGGTGTCCCCAGACCTCTCTGGTCCCTCTGGATGCCACATCACCGTCCTGCAGGGTGTGGCTGGAGCTCCCAAGATGTGACATTGCAGTGACACACACTCAGTGCCTCTGTGCTCAACTTTCTAACCTTAAGAAGAGCAGGCCTGCTCTCAACTTTCCTCATTGAACCATGCCTTGGTTCTTTCAAAGCATAACATTTGTGAATTTGGATTTCAATTAATGCCCTCTCCACCCTCAAATAAAACCCAAAGCTGAATAAGGACCTGTTAGAAATATGGGATTTGTGAATAAAAGAAGGTCCACTGCAAGCAGCCAAGGCATCTCTTGTTGGTCAGAAAGCAAAGAAGGAGCACGGGACTGTTGGGTTAACTGTGTTTGTGAAGGCAAAGGAAGTAACTTTCAAAACACTTTTCCAGTTTTTAGCTCAGTGCCTTTTTTTCCATCACCATTATTTCCCCAGTGTTGCTGAACCTGGGGTCCTTCTGATACAACTGCATTGTTTTGGCCCAGACTGTTTCCTCACAGCCAGCTCCATGGCAGTAAATCTTGATTCACTCAAACTGTGTTTCACAGTGAAAGTCCAAAACCTGTTACTAGCAAAATCCTGAATTTGTTCAAATATTTTTGTTTTTTCCTGTTTGTAGCCTGTAAGAGAAAATTACAACAAAATATCAAGTGAATGGTGAATGGGGTACCTAAACTCTCCCCCCAAAAAATCCCCAAATTTTCACTTGATACTAAGAGCTGAAAAACCAAATAATAAATTTACATGTTCTAATCAACATATTTTTACTTTGCAGATATTCTAAAGGCTAATTAAGATCTGAATTTAGCTGAGCAACTTAATAAATTATTAACACTTCTGTTTAGATGCATAATTTATATATAAATGGAAAAAGGAATTTTGTAATGTAGTTTCAATTTTAAGTGCAGTCTGTGTGTATATGCTTTGTTGCTATCCATTTTAAAAAGGAGCTTTGGTAACCATGATTAATCCGTGGCCCTGCATTAAAGCTTTTCTCCAATCTCATGTTTTTGCAAACAGTTAATAAATGGTACCAATCTTGAGAGAGACAGAGAATCACACAAGGTGCAATACAACCTTACCATTCCAGAGAGGCAGATTAGAATTTATAAACTCTACAACTGCCATGATAAGAGTGAAGGGAATGAATATTAAATGTATGAAGGCAATGCCAAAGCAGAACTGAAAGTGTAAAGCCTGCAACCTAAAAATCAAGTTTTTCTCTTGGTGGATAAATTCCAGTGCAAGAACACCCAAATGCTGGGTGTTCCAACAACTTTTACTCCAATATGTAAATAGATTTGTAATAGTTTGTAAATAGGATGGTGAGACCATGATGGAAATGGTGTCAGCCCAAGCTGAGACTCCAGTAGTAGGAGAGGAAGGCTCTGAGAGAAAAAATAAATCACAGTTAGAATGAAAAGCACAATGAAAGCACTGAGAGCAGAAGCAGTGCTTGGAGGACATGTCGATTTGCAAATGAATTCCTGAAATTTTTAAGGAGTTCCAGGATCCTCAGCAGCTGAGCACTGCTGACAATATGTGTTGGCAGTTCTTTGCCACGTGGCAGACCCGTGTGGAGAGCTGGAGTGTCTGGTGGAACGGGGCATCATCCCCTGCATGCAGAGCTGGGGCTGGAGCCTCTCAGGGAGGAACAGCATTCTGTTAACTGAAGGTGAGTTTAGGGCTAGGGAAAGACTTACATTTGGGAGGAGTGTGGGGTTGTGTAGGGGTGGAATTGGGGTTACCTGGAGCTGCAGCAGGCTGCAATGATTCATCAGTGCCACAGCAGAGGGGCACTCCCCAGGGATTTTGGCTCAAAAAGGCAGAGTTTAGCCAGCAGATGAATTCAAAGCTACACCTAATGTCATGCTGAGGTTTGCAGAAATTATGGCAAATTCCTGTGCAGGATTAGGAGAATGAAATAAAAGAGATTATAGGCACATTCATTCTGGAAAGAGGCAAGGTCTGAGGGGGAAATGAGTGGTGAAACTGAGCCTGGTATGAAGGGCAGTGGACCTGCCTGCATGCAGACCTGCACGAGGATGGCTGCTAAAACAGTGCAGATTTTTATAGATAAACCAGAAGAAAATGCAGTGAGAAACTCAGTTTTAAGAACTACTGCAGCTGACTTAGCAGCTGATACTCTGCTCCCCATGCAATGTCTGCAGGAGCATCAGAGTGCAGGAGGGGAACAGAAAAATCTCAAGATGGAAGGAAACAAGGAGCTTCAAATGCTGTGTGTAAACATTTGTATGAACCTCAGATATCTGCTGAGCCTGGAGAAGGCTCTGAGGAGATCTTCAAGCAGCCTTTCAGCACCTAAAGGGGCCATAAGAGAGCTGAAGATGGACTTCTTACAAGGGCCTGGAGTGATAGCACAAGGGGAAATGGCCCTAATCTGCAAGAGGAATTCAATTAGATATTAAGGAATAAATTATTTACAGTGAGGATGGTGAGACACTGGAACAGGTTGCCCAGAGAAGCTGTGGATGCTCCATCCCTGGAAGTGTCCAAGGCCAGGCTGGATGGGGCTCCGAGCAACCTGGGAGAGTGGAAGTTGTCCCTGCCCGTGGCCAGGGGTGGACTGGATGATCTCTAAGGTCAATAATGAGTTGAAAACAAAATTTTATTAAAAAATAATTATGGAGTGTGAAATGAGGTGGATTTTCATTAAACCATGCCAATTCTGCAGAGAGATGGGAGAGTGCAGCAGTGTCTGCCAGTGCCTGATGTCGAGGGCAGTGTCTGCGGGCCCCAGCAGCGCGTGGTCAGCAGGGACACTCCTGGCAATGCTGCACCAGAGCTGCACAGGGGCAGTGCTGGGCCTTTCCGTGCCTGCAGAAGTGTGGAAATGCACTTTATCTGCACCTGCAGCAAGTTCTGAAAGCTTACAGTAAAGTTTGGAGTGATCTCCTCTGTAAATCAGATTATACCCACAGCACTGTGTCCTCAAGGAAATACTCTTGTTTCTGTGATGAGGAGGCAAGGGAGATTATTCCTTCTGAAGCAGGCTTGTATTAGAAGAGCAGCTAAAGATGGTAATTTTTTAATCCCCTTTCCAGAAAATTTCAGAGAAAGCAGACCTTTTTTTTGTTTGTTTTCTGCTGTGGTATTGTTATATCAACGAGATTATCTTGAGCAACACAGATTTGCTTTGAATAGATCTGCCCCAATGCTGCAGCAAAGACTGGGGATTCAGAAACTAACAGATTCTGAAAATTGCAGAGAAAATACAAGATTTTGGGGATTGCTTGTTAACTGGTCTTCTGCAAGGACTGGGTATTCTGCCTTGTAGGCTGAAAATCAGCAAAGCACACTACACACATAGAGATTTAAAATGTTTAATTATTTTTAACTTTGTCAATAAGGGCCTCCAAACCATGCTAAGGATCAATTCTGATTTCAAACTAAAACCTACTTGCTACAAAAAGATTTTATTCTAATATGAACACCATATTTTATTGAAAATAATAATTTTTAATGGACTGTTGAAAATATCTTTAAAAATGGAAGCTGTTAGTTTTCCCATTGATAAACTGCATATTTAAGTTTTCATTCTCTAGTATTTTTCTGATACTCTTGAGTAATCTGTTGCAACAAATCTAATATAGGTACTTGAGTCATTCTTTAATATTATTTTTAAGCATTTAGGTAAGGGGCTGAATCTCCATAAATGCCTATTACCCAGAATTTTTGTTGCCTGAAAGAGCTCACAAGTGCCTAAGCAGGTTTCCAGTAGAAAAATTGCAAAAAATATGCAGAGCACTTATATAGGGAACTTTCTGGAGTTCACAAGTGACATCCTATAGTACAAGTTGTTATTGGGAAATTAAAATCCAGAAGGCATTTCCCCATCCTCTGTTAGTCAAAAAAGAAAATGTGAGCCCATATTTATTTCCTTTCCCTTTAAACAGGGCTGTGTATAAGCCTGTGTAATGGAATTCCAGTGTTAGGAGCTAACAGATGAAAATGCTCTGTTTGACCTCCTGTAACGTGCTCAGGAAAGCAAAATGGAATAGCCTAAAACCACAGAAATAAAAATGGGCAGGGTAGCGCTTGAGATTAAATTGAGGATTGTAAAGTAAAATTATTTTTCCTATGCCTTTTCTGACATCCCTCCAATCTGAAATATACAGGAGGTAATCTTTTTGTCTGACTTCATGACGTGCTGCCCAGATTGTTGCTGGTTGCAAAATTATGCACTGATAGAAACAGTGTTTGAAGGTGCACTCTAGGAAACCTAATAACATTTATCTGGTCTTTTGGGTATTTCTGTCATTGTCTTCACTTTGGAGTTGACTTGGATACTGACTCCATTAGTTGTTAATTGGGGGGACGATGAAGAGATTTTATTTCAAGTTTTTCCAGGGTGCTTGGGGGTGTATTTTCAACCAATGTCAGGCAAGCTTCCATCTTGCCCTAATCCAGGGTTTTTTCTTAATTATTTTTCATCAATTGCATCAGAAAGTAGCTGATCTTTCATTACACTTATTTAGCAGTAACAATAAAAGATAAGTGCATTAGGTGCATTACTCTGTGAAATAAGAAAACACATTTCCTTTCTCAGAAAGACTCCACCCAAGCATCCTGCACATGCTGTGGTTTAAACAAGCAGGCTGCCCATGTCAGTCCACCTCGCTGAATCAGAAAATGGATTTCAAGCAAATAAAATGTCACTCTAGTTTCTAGCACGTCTTGAGAGCTACATTTTTATTTAGCTGTAAATTTACTGAAGAAAGATTCCTTTAATATTTTATGACTCTAGTGGATTAAACCTTATATAAATCAACAAATTAGCAGTCACACTATATTTGCGTTCAGAAGAGGGCTGGGGAAGGTGAAGGCAAGATTACTCCTTCCTGGCAGGCTGACCAAACTGGAAAGCTAAATTGAATGACTTCAGCATGCTTAGAGCAATGCAGAAGTGAGGTGAGGATGATAAATAATACACACTGGCTGCAGCTAAAGCAGGTGCAAAGTAGGAGGATTTTTATTCTTCTTTGAAGTTTTCTTTTACTCCCCCTTCAGTGTGGATCAAAGGCATCTCAGTTTTGGGGGTTCTTTGGGAACTCAAAATCCATGACATGATGACTCCTATGCAACTTTTTCTACCTTTATATATGTGCACCTCTATTCAAATTTTCTACCATGTTGCTTGCAACAGCTGGCCAAAAAAGAAGAATTCAGTCTCTTTAAAATATTCAGAGGCATTACGCCTTCTCATAATTCCTCAACTTTTTTTTTGTTTGTTTACATAAATAATTTAAATCAGGAAAGAAACGCAGATAGATGAAAACAGGTGCTCCAAGTGTGGAGTGGGCTTTGGGGACTGATTTGAAACAGAAGCAAATGGTCCTTGGCATCTTGTGAGAATGTTGAATGGTTTTATTGTACTTTCCACCCACCAGTTTGGTTTCTTTCCCTGCAAGCAGCAAAGTGCTGCAAGAGCAGAGGGGATGGCTCTGTGTCCAGACAGAGAGGAGCAAATGCCCTCCAGTGAGATGCTGCTGTCGTATTCCATGGTTTGTTACAAACATGGTGTGAACCTGCACCTCTGAGCCTGTTGCCAACTCATTTTTTTGAGATCCAAAATCAGAACAGCACCTTTGGGAGAGAGAACCTGAGAAAGAGGTGTGCCTACAACACAAATGTGAAAACATTTGAAATACTATTAAAAATTCAAGCCTTAAGGCAACTGGTTTTCTGAAAACAGAGTATCCTACAGTTGGTAGTTTGGAAAATTAATGCAAAAACACCATCTGCTAAACTTCAGATGTATGAATACTATTTGGTCTATAGAGAGTACAGACTGTACAGGAAACTATTGATCCCCCATCTGCCTCAAAATTATCTTTTAAGAATTTCTCTCACGAATCAAGTACTACATTAGTAACATAACATTCTACAGAACACAGCTTCCCAGTTGCTCTTAGAGGTGCAGCAAGTAGAAAAGTTCTTGTGTCACCCTTCAGCCACCAGAGCACAGAAACACACTCTTGGCTTTCTGCAGGTTTATTTTCTGTGCAGATCAGAAAATATTGAAAATAAATCTCAAGTAGATGCCCTTGTCTGCTAACATCATGGGTTTGGAAGTGTTGTCAGATATTCATGGGGGGAGAGCATACCTTGCAGACAGCGAGCTTCCTTCATGTCCTCTGCCTCCTAATTAATAATTAGATAATATCCAGATGGTGAACCAGTAGGAAGTCTAGTTTTTGATACTGTACTTCATAAAGTTCTTGTCCCTGAGTGCATTGGGGCTGAGATTTCCATTCTAAACCTTCATCCCTAAGACAAATATTCCAACTTCAACCTGTGCTAATGGAATTGAAGACCAACTGAGTGAGGTGCCTCCCTGAGCACAATGTGCCCCTTTCAAAATGCAGCACTTCTTTATATGTAAATCCCTCCATATTTCTAGACACTTTTGCTGACCCTCTCATGGATAGCCATCAAATATCTAAAATTGTGTTCCGAAAAGGAGAAAATATGTCATTTGTACTTCATTGTAGCAGTCTGAAAATGATTAAGAACAGTTAGTGTAAAATAAACAAAAAAAAATTATGTATGCCCCCACTGAGAATGCTCTGTGTGGATTCACAAGATAAGCAGATATTTAACTTGGTTAATTTAAGGGAATATTATTTTATTGTTGTAAAATACATGGGTTTAAAAATGTTAGGTATTTATTTCTGTTGTTTTACTTCTCCTGGAATAAGATCAGTGCAGAAATAAAAATATTATATTTTCACCATAACTTCAGATTAATTCTGATTTTGACTTTCCCAGGAATTGCTTGGCATACTCTTCAATGCCAGCATAAACCCACAGCTCTGACTTTCCAGCCTTTTGGGCCAGCATCCATTTGTCAGTGCCCATAATTTCTTAGAGAAAGCATGCAGACTCATCAAGGAGCACTAAATTTAAAATACCCAAAGGGTGTTATGTCTCTGTGGGCCAGATCAGGTTTCCAGCAAGGGCTGCACAGGCTGTCAGTAACCTGTGAACCTTAACTCAGGAAATGGTGACACAGAATATCAGTCATTCCCTGTAAAATTCACAGCCCCTTTTGCAGCTCAAATTGGCTACACTCCATACAGAGTTCCATTTATAAATTAAAGGTTAATATATTAGTGTTAGCAGTGATATATCTGTTCATCAGGAAGCCAGTTGTTATACAGCCCCACAGCTTCAAAAAATAATTATCACTATCATCTCTAAGGCTTTCTTCTGTTGTATTTAGGACCCTGTCTAATGCATTCTATTCATGTCTCTAGTATACATATAATAACTATTAACCATTTCCAGGCTTTTGTGAGTAACTCATAAAAGCAGCCTGATATAGGAAATTCAGGGTGGGAGAAGAGTTTGGGGAAGCATCAACATATGTTCAACCTGTTCTTTTATGCTTTTCTTGGGACCCAGCACCACTCACTCATGGAGACAGGGCTGAAGGGATTGGTGGTTCAGACCATTCCCCTGTGGGTTTGCCTAAATTCAGTGTAGCCAGTGAGAGGTTAGTTTTCTTAGAGCACACGGATATAAACTAAATAATTTCAGTTAAATTCTTTGGTACTGGTACCCTCCAACCACCAGAGAACATCAAAAGACTGTTTGTCATCCCAGCCATTGGCTGGCCAGTGTCTGTTTTTAATTAATCCCAAAAGGGAGCTGGTACATGTTTTTAGAGGAGTAGTTCAGTAAGTTACATGTTCCAGAATTTTGCACGCTGCATTCTCTGTCCCCAAATTCAAGGTGTGTGGATCCCAGATGATACACTGGCACATTTCTCCCCACAGTCTCTCTAGGATGGAGCCAGGTTTTGTGAGAGCAGATCACATCTCCACCGTGTCTGCACAGCTTTGCATCTCACCAGAGCCCCCTGGGATCCCCCCAGACACCCCACTCCTGCAGGCAGGGGTGCAGCTGCTGGTGCCCATGGGGACCCTGGGGCCCTGCAGCACCCCCTGTCCCTCTGAAGGCAGTGCAGGTGCTCATTCCAGCTCATCCCATTCCCTGAGCTGCCAAATGCCAGGTGGATGAACCCAGACCTGTTTGGCAAATTGAGATCTACGGCTTCAGTTACAGCAAAGTGAGTGGAAAGGGCCCTGGATGGACTAATTTCACCTCCCAGATATCCCTGTCTCTCCTGCTGCATACCTGAGGCATTTTTGTGTCCCTCATGGAACACTAATCAGGACTGTGAGCCATCCATCTCAATGGTGCAAGGAGGGGACAAGAGACCTCCAGCACTGCACCACACGAAAGTGTTAAAAGTGAGTCAGGTTGATGCTTCCACTTAAACACAAACTGTGAGAAATTAAATGTGTTGTGAAATGCATATAAGCCTAGGGACTGGGGTGCTCAAAGACAATTAGCAACTAAACATTTCATTAATGAATAATGATTAATTATAATTACTAATTAAAATTCAGGATTATGGTGTTGGTCTTGAGCATTAACAGGAGTAATGACATTACCATTTTTAATGAAATTCCAATAAAGAAAATTATAATACAAGTTAAAAAATTAGGTAAAGGCAACAGCAAGATTAGGAGTTATTGTTAAGCCCAGAGGCATAGAATTTTCCCAGCTGGTGAACTTAAGTTAAGTAAATTTAATGCACTATAATTTAATTACTAATCACAGTTTTTCTTCACAATGGGAATTGATACTAGGTTTATATTTTAGAGGAATGAAAATCAGAATTTGAGTGCATTCTCTGTGATGGGTGTTGACATTCTGCTACAGGCTACAAATAAAACAATATTTTGCAGACTTCCGGGTAACATTTGGATTTAGATGTATTAAAGTATGATTTAAATATTACTTATTTAATGATTACTGGATTAGAAATTAAGTAGTCCCTATAGGTTGTTTAATACAAATATAATGCAGCCTTTGTGAAGAGCATGCTCAATACAATTTTGTATATATATGAAATATATCTTTGAATAATTCAGAGAGGTGTATTAGTAAATGTCAAATTCCCACAAGAAGATGGAATTTGACCTACATTAATAAAGCTATTTAGGATTCATTAATTGTAGACAGATCTCTTAAACTATTTGCTATTACTCACCTTTTCATGCATAATGCAATATGTTGGCTTAAATACAATTCCTAATTTGCATACTGTTGGATCTGTTGCTCTTCTTGCTATTCACTATTCGACTTCTCCTAACCTGCCTGACTTATAGGTCCTCTTAGTAATTTGCCATCTTGGGAAGTTCTCAAGTATCAAGGTCAATTAGAAGTTATGTTACAGTTGGTTGAAGGCAAGCAATGGATGAAATTTCACTTTTTCCTGAATTTTTTGAGAGAATAAGGAAGGATTTAATGAAACAATCCTGATGAGAGACCTGACTCATCTTTCCCTTGATGGTGAGGAAGATAGATCCCACAAAAGGATGTGCATATTAAGAATATAAACCAATCTGAAGAGTTTTGCCAACACTCAGTAAATACATTTGTAATTCTTCAAGCTGAGATATGGAACCGACATATATGCTAAATGTATGTAGGTTCAAAGAAGATTTGCCTTGAGAGATAAAAGGCTTTTTATTGTTATTGATATTTATAATGAGTTCTTTGTGCTCCAAAGAGATATTACATCCAAGACAGTGAGCAAATTGGCTCAGAACGTGCCTGAGTATGTACAAGTAGTGGCTCTGAAGGGAATGTGTGAATCCAGTCCAGTGAAAAAGTTGATGTGGTAGCAGCTCAGGAATATTAAAATCTGTTCATTAAATTAGTCATTAGCTCTCTGGGCAGTTTGGGGCAGACTCGGCCAGCAGAGAAACTTAGAGACGAGTCATTCTCTAAATGAAGTTGGATATGAAGCTGCCGTGGGACAGGCTGTGTTGAGAGTTGCTACCCTAAATTAATGGTGATGTGAAAGCCCCAGGTATAGTGTGGAAGACAGGCTTTTGAGGAATGATGCTTCCTTCCTGGGTTTGGAAAGTAATCAAATCTTCCTGAGAGCAATGGGCTTTCAATCACAGCCGTGTGCTTGTGCTGGAGCGTTAGAGGGAGATCCTGTCTCAAGAGATGACAACCAAACCTCCATTTCACCATTACTGCTCTTTGCTTTTTTAGTCTCTTCTTCTTTTTGTGTTTGTATTGTGGGTAACATTCAAATCAACAAACTAATTGTTGTTGTGATTTCAGCAGGTAATTAATTTGAGGAAAGCTTAGCACATTGCCAGCTTTTCCTCCTGCTGGCACTGGCCTGTTTTGCTGTTTTGAAGAGACCCAGAAACTGAGCTTATCTGTTACCATAATAAAATAACCCCATACTGTTAAGTTACATAAAATAGCATGGATAGGCAGCAAAGGAAGCCCAGTTTTGCAAACTAGGCTCCTAGGTTTTGTAATTAGTCTGCAGCAAAGATGAAGTTTGACAGTCTTGCTCTTATACTGCTCTCTGGGGTACAAGTGCATGTGTAGCTTTCTGAGAAGAGCTGAAAATCAACTAGTACCTGGAATACTAATCTGTTATCTGTACCCTTCTGAATGATAAAAATGTGCCTTCTGGCAGACTGGGAAATGCATTGGTTTCGTGCCTCTCCTTTGCTTAGAGGCTGTGCACAGTGGTCACCACGGAGAACCTGATACCTGGGGAGTTCCTCCTTATATTAGCATGTTTCCATGAAAAGATTGCACACAGGCATAAGGAACTACTAATATTTGTGACATTAAATATCAGCTCATTTGTATTCTTCTTCTGTCCCAAGAGTCCTGGTCAGGCTGCAGACATTGGGGGTAAACTTCCAGGCAGAAGGAGATCTTTGCCTGAGAAAAACAGCAAATAACTGTGACATCCCATTGTCCCCAGTGAGCTGAAACAATCCATCAAAAATTGCAGTTGGGTGTTGTGTGCACACGTATTTGGCAGGGTAAATAAATACAAAAGGATCTTACTAGTTCTTAGAATGTAAAACTTACAATATGTGATAATTGCAAAAACTTCTAATTGGATATAATTATAATCTTCAAAGCATGTTGAACAGGGTAGTGTTTGATCGTGTTGTTGACCTTTTCACTCCACTTCCAGGAGAAACCCTTAGAAACGAGGTGCTGTAAAATTCATCAGAGAGCAATTAATTTGTGCAATTAGAGGGATATAATCTGAATTAATGCCTATGTACATATCAGAACATAAATGGACTTTAATGTGGCTGCACAGGCTTCAACTGGTAATGAGAATTCATTGTATGACAACTGAGAGAATACATGAATAGGACCTTGCTCATGCGAGACAGGCTCGGTGGTAGTCCAGGCATAAGTGGAGAACCAGCACAAATTGTCATTGACTATTTGAAACTTTTTATCTGATATGAAAAGGCAAAGCAATCTATTTTCTTGAGCCCAAGTTCTTGTCAAAAGAAATAAACCTTTAATATTTGTTTAAAAATAGGAATTTTCTGTCTCATTTTACATTTTCCAAAGAGTAGGATGTCCTATTTTTCCTTGGCCTGTGTGAATTGAGTCCACTACAGTCCTCATTTTAAAACAGGGTAAGAAAGAGCTACCTAAGCCTACTGCTGCTGGTCCTGTGTCTTTGTCTCATGATATCATTAACAGATAGCAAAGAGCACACCAAAACTAGAACACTGCATCATTCATGTGACTCTGTTCACTTCAGAGACTCAAATCCAATCTGCAGGCACCATCTCTCATTGCACTGTTGCTCTTAGGTATAAATTTTGCTTTTCAATTAAAGGACAGGAAGAAAGATATGAGATAAAAATTGCATAAAGCTATAAATAAGAAGTAGAGGTTCTCATGAATCTGTTTTTCTTTTGTATCTCTGTGGGAAAATGTTTTCTATTACTGGTAACTGGATCAAAGACACAGATTGGATGGGGTTTTTTCTGACACATGTAGTCCAGAAGCACAATTTAAAAACATTAAAACTAATATGTATTAATTTTAATTCAAACTTGATACTCTCACATTTTTTAAAAAATAATTACTCTTTAGTTATCAGATATTCCTCTCATATTATATTTTTAGATAATTTTTCAACCCACTACTCCACTTATTTTTAATTTTACTTCATTAGCTCTTAGTTTTCTATAAAATGTGATCATTGCCCAACATTGGGTACAAATCTTTGATATCAGCCTGGTGTGATTTCAGACTCATCAGCTGCAATGAGTGCTCCTTGGAACTGCCCCTCTGTGAGCATCCAACGCTCCTCTTGTTCCCATCCAGTGCTTTCTAAATTACTGAAGCACAGCTCCAATAAATAAGCCTACCTTAGAATCTGTGCCAGTCAAAATATTTTTCGCAGTTTTATGTGGAGGCATACATTGTTTTTATGCAGCTGTCTCTTACTGAACTAATTTTATTGCCATACATCAAGCTTTAAAGACCATCTCATGTGAAACTTTGCCAATGCTTTAATGGGCTTAAAGTGCTAAGTATTCTTATTTATTTCTCTATATTTACTTATAGGCACTGTAATGACAAGCAAATGTATGATCAGTGGTAGAGAAAGCAGTATATTCAGGCTGAACATACTGCACATGAGCAGGTACATAGTGAGTGTAAGGAAATCCACAGCCAAGTATAGCCTGTGGCTGTCTCCTCCTTCATTCTGCACGTTCTCATCTCCTGTGGGAAGGAGGAATTCTCACTGTGAGCTGGGAGCCAGGCCTGATGCCCAGCTCTCAGCCCACAAAATCGCACGGGGCTGATTTGGCCTGAGAGGGGCAGAGGTGAGTGATGAAAGCCAAGGGCAGTTGTGGCACAGCTGGGGTGCAGCAGCCCTGGGCACATCCAGAGCTGCAGTGAATCAGGGGAGAGGCTGCTTTTCTGCCTCTCAGCAGCAGCCCTGGTGCCAGGGGGTCACGTTTTCACTCAGGCTGGGTGATGGAGTTTGTGCTGGAGGCAGGTGACCCCAGTGGGATCACAGCTGCACCCAGAGACAGCTGCTTAACTCCTCCTTTGGCAGCTTTAGTTTTTGCTGTTCTCTCCTGTTGTCTAGGGGTTATTTCACTCAGCTATGGCTGGGTAAGTGGTTTCTCTCCTTCCCGCAGCAGCTGAAGGTTGGGTCTGAAAATCTCTGCTCAAACTGCAGGTGATCCCTGTGGCTCCTGCCCTCAGCCTCACAGCCAGGATTCAGTTGGCATGGGGTGGTGTCCTGCTGAAGTTGTCATGTTTTAAATGGGCATTTCAAATGAGAACAAATGCAGGGGTAATTTTAAGCTGTTGAGACATTTTAACTGAAAGAGGGAAAGGGAGACTTCAGATTGATAAAGCTGTAGAAAGCTGTTCTGTGCATCTCTTGGAAACCTGAAGCTCGCAGTCATGCTGCAGAGGTGTCCCTAATAACCTGAGTGACCCCAGAGAGCCAGGCTGAGATATGAGTGCAGTAGTATTCCCTCCATGGACAAGGAGCCCCTGTCCCCTGGGGAAAGGCATTGTACTGACCTCAGCCTAGTGGCTGAGGGCAATTGCATACACAGGGTGTCATTTACTATCTGGGCCATGGAAATAAAATATCTAGAGGGTTTGATAGGCAGAAAACATGGTCAGAACTCTGGTTAAAAAGCAGCTGGTTCCATCTGCCAGGCAGCAAGATTTAAAGCTGTGCTGTGGGTTGGCTGGCACACTTGTGCAGGAAGCAGCCACAGGGACCTGCTGAAACTCCCCTGGGCTGACTTCACCTGTAACTCTCCATGCCAGAGTCAAAGGTTCCTCTGCTTGTTTCTGTTTTCTCTTGTACCTTTATAATATCGGTGTCCATTTTCTCCTCACCCTTAAACAACTTCCAACATTTTCATCGCTTGTCTAACTTAATGAGAAACTTCGGATGTGCCTGGAGCTGTATCCAAGGCTGTGCTCAGATGTTGAAACCACTGCCTGAAAATTGGCTTCCTATGTAATAACCCAGAGCTCGGTGTATGAAGTGTACTGTGTTGCAGATGTTCTTTCAGTGCAATTTCTTTGAAGAAATAAATTACCACTGTGTTTTGTGTTGGGTGAAAGAGTGTTCTGTTGTTATAAGTGACCCATAAAGATAACAGTTCCAGAATTTGGCACTTTACCTTTGTGGGTCTTTTTCAATAGATTTAAATTATGATAAAGGATTTCTTATTATAAAGGTCTCCGGATTACTTATCTAAATTATGAGTGAGGTGGATGTTATCCTTCAAAGGATAAGCTTTCTGCTTGCTGTGTTCTCAGACAAAGTATTTTCCAACAACGTGGTCTTCAGTGTTTGCCCATTTTTGCACTGTAATGAGATGTATGCCACTACAAAACTGCATTAAAGGACTTTTTAATGCAGTCGGGAGCCACAGCTAACAGGCCTTCTATCAGTGTAAGTGCCATAGCTCAAACTGATAAAGAGCTAAATCCCTAACAAGCTCTACGTTACAGCATGGAAATAGAAAGTAGACTTTCTCCATACACGTTTTAAGTACCTCATTAGTTCTCAATATGTCTACATGAGCTGAAAGTAATTGATCTCATTACTATGTATGTAAATGTGGCAAATTTTTAAATTTTGCAACTTAGCTGTGTTCAATTAACCGGTTTGTTAAAATATATGACTCTTCAATTAATTGTAAGGGTGAGAGCGTGAAAGGGAATATATGCATATGTTAGGGTCTAGAGGACAGAGATTCTGAGTCTCATCCAAATCTCAGCTCTGGAATTTTTTGATTTTGAAAAAGCCACCCTCTGTGGAGCACAGAGCACAGTAAGGGCTGTTTGCTGCTGAGCTGGGGGAGCAGTGGTGCCCTGCTGTTCCAGGTAAAGGCTGGGTGGTGACTGTTCCAGTGATGCTGAAGATTGTTCTCTGTGTTATCCAGAGCATTCTCCACACTATGTTTTTTTTTTCTTCTGAAACTTGTCTGAAAGAGATCCTTTGAGCACTGGGAGAACCTTCCTGCAGTGTGAAGCCAAGTCTGCACTGGTACCTAAGCTGGCTTTGGTGGGTTCTTGCAATGCACCTGGGGCCCAGGTGTGAGGGTGTTGCTGAGGTGAGACCTCTGGTGCACAGGGGGGTGTGTAATGAGCAGCCCCTCTGTACACTCCCTGCTCAGGGGATTTCATTCTCTCTGTCTCAGTGCTAAGAGCAGAAGATTTGCAGGCTGGCTTTCCCAAGCCTTCTGAACACAAGATGGTTCCCTATAAATGCCTGCAAAATGGCCACAGTGTCCTTAAACAATCACAACAAATCCCTCTACATCCCCTGCATCTCTGCAGTGCAGCCATTTCTGCTCCCCCAGGGCTGAGATATTCCCTGACCCTTCCAGAAGAGCCCAGCAAGAGGTGCAAGCTGGCCTGAGGTTTGTGAGAGGAGGAGTGAGGGGCTTGTTCTGCTGCACTCCGAGCCCTGAGCAGAGTCCTTGCAGGCAGAGTGACTCCTATGGAATCCATACCATGATGGGGCTCTGGGCTCTGATCTCAGATCTGGAAAGAGCAAGGTACCTAGGAAAATGCCCAGCCAGACAAAAGTAAAACCATTTAAGGGAAAATGTATGATAGTGTAGTTTCTGAGATACTGAAAGAAATGTGATAAGACTGGAAAGTCCACGGTGGAGCCTGTTTAATACACTTTTGTAGAAGATCTGTAAGTAAAATTGTAGTAGCTGTGATCAAGTACAGTGATTTCTAATAGTCCTTGAGGCTTGTTTGTTATGTTATGATGCTAACTGATAAAAAAATGAGCCATAAGGATGGAACAATTGGCACAGGGTTTTATTTTTACCTTCAGAAGTTCTTGAGCTTGCCTGAACATCACATGGTATGGCTAAGGCTGCCCTTAGGCAAAGCTCTCCTTGTCTGCAGTGAAAGCTTTGCCCCGCTCAGAATTATGAGATTTGGTTCTGTGGTTATTTCTTCCTCCAATGTTCCTGACAAACTGTTTTCCCCTCCTCGGAGCTTGTGACTTCCAAGAATTTTTTGAACAAAGTGATTTGTTCAGTTAGTTGCACTACATAAACCATACCTATAAATGTTTGCAGCATGCCCTGCTACTTCTTCTTCAGTAATAAAAGAACATGTTCTTGTTCTATTAATTCTACCTTTTGGAGGGCAGGGGGTTATTTGTTTTGTGAGCAGTTTTGTGTGCGACTTTACCCATAAACCAGATGTTAACACAAGACTCCACATGTTTGTGATCATTACACAATATTAAAAGCTATCACTCAATCACCATTTGGGAACAAGAACACTGGGGGTTCTGCTACCTGCAAAGCAATAAAATTATTGTCTGACACATTTAGGATCCCAGAACTGGCAATCTGCTTTTACTTAGAATAAGGTGTGTTGATACAATACAGTGTCTTGCTGAGCTGTTCATATATAATATTTGCATTAGATAATTTAATTTAAATACATAGAGAGAGCACAGTTGTAGGTCTTATAAGTAAGAAAATGAGATAATGTTCAAATAGGTACTTCTGTAAATAATTGTGTCATTCTGATCTGAATTAATTCTGAATTTTTTTTTACCTGTTTGCTATTAACCTTTGCCATTTTTGCAAAAGAAAATATAAAAGGCTGGATATTTGCAAACACTTGAGAACTATATTTCTGTTTTATTTAACCATTCTTTTTAACATGGAAACAGTATCAGCATATTTTCCAGTTTCCAGAGGGTTTTGAAAAGAATGATAGGAAACCATAAAACTCCTGAAAGGACTTTACCTTGGCTGAAGACTTTATATATAAAGAGATCAATTTTCTGATAAGATTCTCTGGAATGAAAGGACATTTTGTAATTTTAGCAAACATGAATACCAAAACTAGGAAAGGCTGATTGGGACCTGGAGCCTGATACAAACCTCATCATAGACTACAAAAAGTTTCCTGGAACTTTTATGGCCTTTGGATCTGGTCCTTTAATGTGTCTGGTAAGGTAATGGTTGAAATCGTTTCAGTGTTCTGGCCTGTTCTCGGAATGTCACAATGCCGCCAATTTCTGTGGAAGGGCTTTAACTCTCTGGCAAGTCATTGCAGGGGAGAGGGGGAGAATGCTGCACTGTTAGGAGCAATTACAATGCAATTTTACACCTCCTACCCGTGTCTATTCCAGCCTAGCATCGATAACGAGAAGCAAAGCCTGGTTATCTCTACTGATTACACAGTGACAAATAACTTCTGTACAATCCTGTTTTCGTGGCAGTAGGTCAGCATTCAGATGACACAACTTGCACAAAGGAGACGTGCTGCTGTTAGAAATTTCCAGGGGAGGTGCCTGGGCTGGGGGCTGTGCTGGCTCTCGTGCAGGCTGGGCTTGCAGTGCTCTCCTGGTGACCTCCCCCTCGCCCCTGACTGATGGGAAGCTGAGGAAGGTGTGGGTGGGACATAAATTTTTGATCACTTTGGAAGGTGTGTGCCTGTCTTACCCTGGTGTCCAAAGCCGGTGCTGGTGATGCCTCAACTCTGGCATGTCAGGAAAATGGACTCTTCTAACCCAAGACCAGTGATAATGTTCACAGGTGAATAGAACTCTAAAAGCATTGGTTTCAATTGCCTGTGTACAGTACTTGGATATTAAATACAGTGATTTCAGAAGAAATTCATGAGTTCATTCATTCAGGAACAGAACTGGAAATCTACTGAATTCAGTGGGAAGGTAAACTTGCTTCAGTACCCTTCTGTCAGGTCAGGGCTTCCCTTTTCTCCATTAACTCCCTGAGAAATTCCTGCATGAGTTCAAAGCAAATTTTTTCTGTGGTTCTGTGGGTTTTAGTTCCAGGCTGCATGGCTGCTTTTGGCCACAGTATCTGTATCATAAATAATGCTCTCTGCTCACTACCAGGAGTTAAGGATGGTGACCAGATCAACTTTGCCCCTGAGCCTTGGTTTCCTCCAGCTGTACAAGGTGCACTCCCTGCACCCTCCCTTTGCCGAAAACTTGCCTCCAGTGCTGTGCTTGGTTTTGTGGGATGTCATTTCCAGCACTGTGGATGCTGCCCTTAAACCTCAACAGCCCTCCAAGGCTCACACAGCTCATCTGCATTGCCTGGTGGGTGTTTTAACCCCATTAGCAGGTAGGAAGTGCAATTGAAACAAGAAGATTTCCGTCAGCTAAAGATGTGCACAGATCTTCAATAAGCAGGTAGCCACAGAAATAAGGATAACCTGAGATAAACCAAAGGGATACTTGTAAGTGGTGAAAAGCCAAGGGGAAACAGGGTACCAGCAGGTAATTGATACAATAACTTTCTCCATTATTTGCCTGGTGTGTTACCCAGGTTTCTATTTTTTTTTAATTGCTATGTTTTTGTTGCTCAGTTCCCAGGTGAGTTTAACACTTTCCAACAAGAAAGGCTCTTGACAAGGAGGGGGATTGTATTTCAGGTCGAGCTTCTGGACGGCTGCCATGCAAAGTGGTTTAGACAGAGAGGCTCCCACTAAGTGCTATAGTAGTTGCAAATTGGCAGATCTTCTATGTGTGGATGCCAAATAGCCAATTCCCACTTCACAATGTTGAATAATGAGCATTGTTTCAAAATTCTTTCAACAATAAATTCCATTAAGATGCTTGGAATGTAAATACTTCCTCTTAGAGAAAGTAATGATTTTAATTTGTTTTAATTCTATTATTAAGTCTGTTAATAAAAATGCCTATTTAAACTATTTAAGACATCTACTGAAATTCTACAATATTAATTTTATGGAAAATTTCCAAAAGAACTCTATTAGTTTTCCTCCATTAAGATAACATTATGGACTTTTAATAGAGCTCTTGGCTACAGCAATTTTTATTGACCTAGTTAGTAAATGAATTAGTGTTAGTCCCAGTGTCTTCAAAATATGTGATATACTTTTAAAAAAAAAAAGTTTTAAAAAAGTATTTAATAATTTATCCATTACAACAACTTCTACCACCCCTTGATAGCACATATACATGCACTGGGTGAATTTTAGGTATGATTTAGTTTTGCTTAAGACTTTCTGGACACCTGAGATAATGATTTTTCGTCTCTCCATAACCTTATTTTTAAAGTCAGGAGGAAAAATCAATTTTTACATGATCTCACCCACAAGCTGCTTCCATACAAATAAATCTCAGGATGGTATGTGTTAATTCTTTTAATAATGCTCTTTCTGCTCAATCAGATTGAATAAATGCAGCTAGGTTACCTACAGTGGTGGTTGATTCCTTTTTACCAAATTGTGCATGCACTTAGCCATGGTTGTTTGCATCTTGCTTCTGTTTCTGACAGACATTGTTTTTCCTCTAGTCTTGGGCAGAGGTTGCTCTGCTTTCCTAAGGGATTGTGCTGAGTTCCTGCCCATGACTCCGAGGAAGGCCTGATCCTTTCCCAAGAGTTCAGATCTGGTCTGCTCTGACAGCCCAAGCCCCTGCTCAGTCTGGGGATCTCAGCTGGCATCCCAGCATGGTGTTCCAAGCAAAGGATCATGACTGACAGTATCCTAAATTCATTATGAAAACATACAATTCTTCTGGTCCTGGGGACGTTCTGCATTTCTATTGCACAGGCATCGGACACACATGACATTGCATGCTCTTTAAAGCAGTGTGCCATTAATTAGTCAATCCAGTGGTCCACTAATGAGAAATTTACTTGAAAAGTAAAAGCAAAACATATTAATGATGTCTGAGTTAATAGTTAACTGGAGCTTTTTTAAAGTCTGTGTTAGGTAGGTTATAGATGAACAATGTAACTTTTTTTCCAAGGGCTATTTCTTATGAAACAGCACTGTCTTGTCTTCAACATGAAGACTGATGATTTAGGTTTGATTTGTTGTTTTTCAATGAATCCATCCACGTTGCATTCATATTCTGGACTGTCATGTTCATATGAGCCAGGAGCACATCATAGATTATTTGTGTAATGCAAGTCCTTTGTAATGACCCATCATCTTCAAATCTGAGCATGAAACAAGAGGTAGCCAGAAAAGTGAATCTATATTGCTATCAATTCTTTGCATGCTGTTTTGTTTGGGTGCACTGGGTAGATTACATTTACTGCCTCCCAGAGCTGACACCACAGAGATGGATGTTCAGCCACCGTACAGAGTCCCACCAGTAATTCAGTAAGTGACTTGGGCTTTTCCTGAGTGCCCTCTTGAGGGCTTTTCAATTACCTGTAGGTTATTTACTGAGTTTCTGCATAAGAATCAAGCTCATTTCTGCCCACTGAATGCCCAGATGTGCCAGTGTGACTGATTCCATGTTGTAGGAACTAGTGGTTTAGGTCTTGATCTCTGAAACACTTGCTACTTAATTTAGCTTTATTCCTGGGCACAAAGTTGCTTCAATTTCTTTTCATTTACAGCTTTATTGGATCTGTCTGATGAATGTTAAGGACAGCATTTATACATTTGGGTGCTCTGAGGTGAGCAAGACTACATGTACAAGCACTGAAGCTAAATCCTGTTTTGATATACCAGGATCTTCTTGGGAGTGGGCTGGCAGAGACTACAGATGATGGGCAAGGAAACAAAGCTGGATATGGAAAAGAACAAGGTTTAAATTTGTCACTGGTGTCGTTCTCTGCTTGAAAATGCCACTGTGGAAGCTATGTGTGAGCACTAAACCTTGCTAGTCTGAAAGCCTAAAGGTTGTGGAGACTTGTTAGTGGAGGTCAAGGGAGGGATGTTTATTTTCAGCACTGTTCTCACACTGACAACTTGAGAGTGAAAGGGATCCACGGATGCGTATGCTTGGGGATTTCAAGCAGCACTCTTGCCACTTAGTTAGAACTGAGTAATTTCTGGCCAACACATCTATGCCACTTTGCCACTCATGTATCATAGCTTCAGGCCCAAGAGCTAAATTTGAGATTGTTTAGTGTTTGTTTATTAATATTTTTAAAACAGTGTAGCATAGCGCAGTTATGTTTGACTTTTCAAAATATAAAACAATATGGTGATACTCGTGCATCATTTCAGTCTGTGCTAAAAACTCCTCAGGTAGCAGGGTATTTTTAGGGATTGACTTCTCTGCACTGTATGTAAAATACAGGGAGCCCATAAGGCAAATCTAACATCTGTATGTAGTGTGTACTGCAGAGAGGTCAGGTCAGCTCTGCATTTGGGCAAAGTTTTGATACAGTGTTTGTGTGGTAGATGAGTGATTCCTCGTGTGCACGTGTGCTCCTTGTGTGGTTCATGGAGATGTCTGTGTGTCCCAGCTGTTAATCAGTGGTTGTCAGGCTGTGTAACAACATGTTCCCTTTCCTGACAGGGCAATGGAGGCTCCTCGAGCCCCAGAGCTAAAGGACCCTTTCACAACCACAGTACCAAGTGCCTTTAAGCAATCTGACCATGCTGAGAACAAAATCTGCAGTGTTTCCAAGGTCCCTCCTTCTTTCCAAAAGCAAATCACACCAAAAGTGATTCCTCTCAGCAAAGCACGCAGCCTTTGCTTGTCTTTTTGCAGACTCTGCAACCACGCCGTGCTCCTTTGTGCAGTCTTGCCACTCTCGCTTAGGAACCTTTGCTGTTGTTTCTGCCATCTGGAGCAGCCTCTGTGTATCTTTCTGCCTCATCAACTCCTCATCTTTTCAACTTTTGTCTTTTTTCCTTAAGTAGATTTTCTCATCTGTGTACGCCTCTGTTTTCATTTTTTTCCCTCACTCTTTTATTGGCCTTGTTGCTCAATGCCTTAATTTATTCATCAAACAGTGTCTTGACAACACTTTACATCACTGTATCACAATACACACATCTACTGTGTACTGCCTGAATTCATTTCTTCCTAGTATTTAATGCTGTCCATCTGGGAATGCAGTATGAAAGGCAGTATAAGTTGTAAAGTTGTGTTATATTGTGAGAGAGACAGCAGCATCTGCTGCTATACATATAAATACTCTAACTTTGCACTACTTCAACAAAGCAAATCATTTGGGCTAGTTTTAAACAGAAAAGTTATTAGGTGCTAAGATGTATAAAATGAATTTCAAAACAGAACTTGAGACCTTTGAGAATAGGGGTCAAGGACAAGGTTTGTTAACTTTTGTTTTTCATACATATAATATGTATATAATATATATTNTTCTTGGAGCTCTGGGATCAAAGGAAGCCATTGCTTTCTTCTTTTTTCCTTTGGTTCATTTTTTTGACAATTTTGAAAATTGAAGCTTTCACCAGGGGAGCTCTGCATCTGACTGTCCTGACTCCCAGGAGTGCAGGCTGCCTTTTACATCTGCACTTCTGTGCTGGAGTTTGCTGTGGGCACAACAGCTGAGCTACTCTGAACCTGCTTGCCTCTCTTTGCAGGTAATCTGAATTCCTCAAGTCAGAAGACAGATTTGAGAAATGTACCTCATAAAACAAATACCTGTGGCTTTGTTTGTCCAAGTGAGAATTAAATTCAAAATTTGATTTTCAGAAATCTCATCAGTCAAATAACAGCACTAAAGCTGTTCTGACCTCCCAGTTGTGCATTCCTGGGGCTGAAAGTCTCCACCTCTTCAAACCTCTGAAAGCTCCGAGGTTTTCCAGCACCCTCAGGATTGCACAACTTGAGGATGCTTGGCTTTGATCTAATGAGTACCTTCTGCTGGCTGGGGGCCCTGCAGGGCTGAGCAGGTTTCCTGGGACCAATAAATGCCCCAAAGTAAAGGCAATCAGGAGTTAAATGCTGGGGGGACAAAAGCAGTTGAGCATTGTTTGTTCTCAGAGAATCCTGTTCCTGATCATCCCACAGGGGCAATCCCAAAGGCTTATGGGTATGGCTAAACATTACTATTTTAATGATGTAACCAATACGTGTTGATTCTGGGGGTTTTTTTTTCGCTTTGTCCAAGCTGTTGTTTGTCAGAACTTCATAAGCTGAACTAGAATAACAAGGGACAACTATTTAAAGAAAATAATTTAAACATGAGAGTGTCGGTAATAAAAAGAGTTCATCTGTGCAACAATATTACATTTGCCATTGTATTTGATTACTAATGAATACAGAGTATTCATCTTAGCAACAAGCAGAAAAGGGGGGGGAAAAGCTTTTGTATTAAATCAACTAAACGATGAAGTGAGTCACTGAAGGCTGTTTGAGTGTTCAGAATGTAAAATGTGCAGCTCATAAACATGAAATTTACTGTACCTTTTATAAGCATATTTTGATTGTAAATGTGTGGGAGATAAAATGCTTGGTTTTTAAGGCAAGATGGACAGCTAATTTTTTTTAAAGCATGACATTAATTGCTGGAACTGTAATGCCCTTGTTATTCAATCTTGAAGAAGTTTGCTTACAGTTCACTTCTAATGGCTCTTTCATACCATTATCAAATGACTGATAGTCATTGCAAGCATTTTAGCAGCTTTCAGATCTGTTATATTTTTAATTAAATTGGCTGTGAATTGTGTAAGTAGCAAAGGTTGACAAACTAGCACTCAGTGCAGCATCACTGCTTCTCAGTGAAGCTGTCACAGGACATGCATGATCTTGATTTCTTTAAACACTTTATGGTTCTTTTAATCTGTATCAGATGTTGACTTGGAACAGTAAGTAAACAGCTCTGGAGAGCAGGATGGGATGTTGCAGAAATTCCCCTGAGGTGCTTCAAGGGCAGCAGCCTGGTTTGGAGAGCATGGAGCAGCCTGACCTGTGTGATGGCTGTGGCTTTGTGGAGAGGGTGGTGTCTGTGCTCCAGGCCAAAGGACTTGTGTGTGGTGTACATGTGCAGGCTGCTAACACCATGCCCTGCTTTCCAGCTGGAAAATGTCGGTGAGGTCTCTGGAGCTTACTGGTATTGGAGCCACAGCCACTTTCCTGCCCAAGGAGCTGCAGGGGTACTTGAACCACCTGTGGGCTGGTGCTCTGGCAGCTGCTTGCTTGCGGAAGGAAGGATGAAAAATCAGAGACTTTCCCTGTGTTGATGTGCCATTTATTTTAAAGTGTGTTTCTGTGAACATTGCCTTTGCTGCCTCTGTCTCTCTCTGCAGAGCACCATTTCAAACTGGTAGAGCAACACTGCAAACATAGGAGAATGTGGCTCTTCTTGTGTTAGGCTGATTTGCAATGTCTCATTCAAAACTGTCTTAGACCAAACTAGTTCAGCTGTCCAAAACCATGGGTACCATCAGCAGGAAGTAATGCTGTGATTTTTAAGAGATTAGTAAAGCCTAAACAAAAGAAAATAATATTTAGTATTTTGTTTTCAAATGTATGGGCCAAATCTTGAAGATTTTTAGTCTGTCTTTACTTGGGCAAAACCATATCAGAGAAAAAAAAGGCCTGGAAAGAAAAATCCAGTCTGGAGTCTGCCTTTTACTCAAGAGTTTACCATTTTTATCCCCATTTCTTTTGTTCTGCTATGTCCCTTTCTGTGTTGTACAATACATCTCACTTTCTAAAAATATCCTAACATATTCTAAAATAGACAGAAAGATTCAATTTTTAGAACAAAAAGTGCAAAAATCACTAATTTTAATTAATAAGTTTCTGCTCCTACTTGACCCTTGTATTTGGTGTCAATGGGCAGCCACAGTTTGCTTAGAGCTTTGGTCCAAAATGTGATATTTTCATGCTTAGCAGGCACCTGATCAACTTCTCTGCTTGCTTTGGGGCAGATGGTGGGGAAAAAGGCACTTGTTTCCCATCAAAATGCTCTGCAGTGATTCAGCCAGGGAAAAACAGCTCTGGGGGAAAGTTCTTCAGGGAGCTACAGTGTCTCAGCTTTAGAGCATCACCTGACAACCTCAGGCCTGGCTCAAAATAGCAATGAAAATTCAGGTATATACAAATATGGTTTTTTTTAAGAACAGAGACACTGAATCTAAATTCAGCCTCTACAGAGGTTGGGTTCAGCCAATGGGGTCTGATCCCTCCCTGCTTCACCAGGATGGCAGTTTGTGCTTAAATGGATTAGCAGCTATCCATATCCTCTTGTTAGCATTGCAGTTACAAATTAGTATAACATAAAAGCTTGGTATAATTGTGCTGGCAATGAAAAAATATCTCTTTATGTTGAACATTTCACAGCCACATTAGACTTGCAGAGTATTGTGACAATGATTACTTTTTGCTGAGGGGGAGAGAAAAAGATAAATGACTTCTAAATCACCATATGAGTCAGCCTGCAAGCTCTGAGTTTATTTGTAAGACATTTATCTCCTTGTATACTCACCAGGAAAAAAAAATTATCATTTAATTAATAAACTTAATAGCCTGAGGTATTCTGATCAATAAAAAATAGTATGAGAAAGGGCCTGATGCAAAGAAATATTGAGTTGTCTGCAGAAAAACCCATGATTTTCTTTAAAGCTGACCATGCTCCTGCCTAGTTAGTTAGGGGAGCCTGTGTGGTAAGGCACAGTGCTCTGCTGAAAATCAAACTGATAGACCAGCTTGAACAAAAACATTGAAGCAGCTCCTTGTGCCTCGAGACAATTTCCCCTTTATATTTTCTCTGCGTGACCTTTTGAGCTTTGTTTCCCTGCTGGCGCTGAAACACTGAGCGAGCTTCCAGTGAAGCCAGTGGATGTTTTTTCACAGAAAGCAGCAGACCCTGCTTGGGTCAAACCCTGCTGCTGATGGGGCCTGGCTCTCCTCTTGTGGCATTAGGTCAGAGCCCCATTACAGCTCAGCAAATCCAGAGTCACCAGGCTGGCTCCAGGGCTTACCCTGGCTAATGCAGAATAACCAACAGCAAGAGCTGCTCTGCTCTCCGATGTGAGCAGTGGCAGCTGCCTGGCAGGATGGGCTCTGTTTGCTTTCTCCCAGCCCTGTCATGATTTCACTCCTTGCCAAGGCAGCCAAGGGCTGATCTAATGCTTGCTGGGGGGAAATATGCAAATGTGTCACTTCTTTCACTCGACCCGTGCTGAAAATGCGTCCTTAAAGGAAAGAACTGTGGGTATTGGGCACTCTGTGGGCATGCAGAAACAGCAGGAATGTTTCATCTCAGCTTGCAGGGCAGCTTTATTGTGGCAGGTAGAAATGGAATCAATGCACCTTTTCTCCCAGACAAATGCATTGAATCAGCTGCACGTGTCATTCTGACATCAGTGGTAAATGGAGTATGGGGTTTAACTAGAAGGTGCTTTTTGAAAGAAGCAATGCTATGGACACCAAACATGACTGGGAATTGGTGGCTCTCAGTTCTTGCTTCTTGCGGTGAAAATCCCAGACACCCTCATGGCTGTCCTTTCATCACTGCTGGATTAGGTGCCTTGTGCTGGGTGCTGCACAGCATCTGCTTGGGCATCAGATGAAAGTGATGAGAGAAAAGGAAAAACATAATGGAGGATGGAAAAATAGACAAAGGAAGGGAAGGATGGCCAGGATGGTGGTGGATCTCCTTCAAGAGTAGCAGTTATGTCTTATAAATGTGCTGGCCTCAGTGTAGTTGTGACAGACACAACATCTGGAGCACTCTCCTCACTTCCTCCGGAGTCTGCTTCAGCCCTTTTGTTCTCACTCTGCCTCTTTGAAGCTCCAAAATGAGATGGAAATACTAGAGTCAGTATTATTCACCTTAATTTTCACAAAATTAATGTAATTGCGGAGGGGCCAATTATGATCCACTAATTTATCCAGTGTTAATCACAGTACTGAGTTTATACACAAAGCTGTCTTGTTTGGATGAATGCAGGCTCCTCCCTTTCTGTGCTGTTTTCATTAGCAGTGCTTGTTTCAGTTTTCCAGGCTGTTGTGTCAAACCTCCCATTTCCCTGTGCTGAGGGAAACAATTATGGAAGACCTGCAGACCCCAATTATCACTGCAGGTCAAAGGTCACACTATTGAAATGCTTGTGAGTAAACACTGCAGGATGTGGTCATTCCTTGCTGGGGCTCTTTTACCCCTTAAGCACCATGCATATTTCCTATATCCTTTACTTTAAAAAATCAAATGTTCATTAGCAACAACTGAAACATGACAATGTGAAGTGTGATAGTAAGAGAAGCTTCTGAAGATGCAAGAGAAGAGACATTAAGAATGGAGGAAATGTTGTTTTCCTAAAATTTGTCAGAATGTTTGGGTTTGAGCTAACAAATAATATTTTCATGAAGAATTTCATCTAATAGCTCGTATTTTTTCCCTACTGCTAATCCAGCCCTACGTGCAATTTTCTGACTCACATGATGACTTAATTTCTTTCTCTGTGAGCATTCAGATGTCTTCACTCAATCACTTTAATTAAAGCAGGAGTCCTTACCCTCAGATGTGGACAATGAGTAACACAGCCAGCTTTTGCTTGTTAGGCTCAGAAGGGTTTTTTTTAATTATAGATGTGCCTACTGGTATTCAGTGCAATCTCATTTTAGCATTTAAGCAAGTGATCAGCTTAAGTGAGTTCAAACAGCTCTTAAGCATTGAAAGGAACCTTAAATGCCCTGCTGGATGAGGATGTGACTCAGCTTCAGATTTACTGAAACAAATTTGAAACAAATTTACGGCAAATTTGTCTAGAGATGATGTCCTTTCTACCTAGGATCTTATTAGATGAGTTGGAGATGTTCCTTTTCCTACTGGTGCCAGAATCAGCACAAGATCTGTCTTCACATCATAAACTACAAATTCACACACACTATTTTGCTTTCTTTAGCTTTTTGTCAGCCTTTCCCACTCCCTTTATTAAAGAATGAATGTGAGATATTTATCAATATTCATTTTCAGGAGAGTTTTTAGGTATGAACTGGGATTTTTTTTTTTTCCAATAGCAGATTTATCCAAATTTTTATGGATGTTCCAAAACCCCAGAGATGAGTTGAAAGGATCAAAACTCTTGACTTGACTGAAATAATCCCTAACAGAGAATTTACAGCTTTCCTAATGTTCTCAAGGCTATCTCCTGAAATGTCTCCAGTTGCTGGACACTCTCATCTGCAGCAAACTTTTAAGGAAATAAATATGAAATTATCAGCTCAGCTAGTGCCAGTCAGCTGTGATAGGAGGCAGTGAATTGCTGCTCTGTGGGCTCTCCCTGGCCCTGAGGCAGCTGAGAGTCCTGGCAGTGCTTTCCTGGGAGCAGGATGGCACCAAAGCCAGCAGAGGGTGTGGGAAGGAGTCTGAGGCTGCATTTGCTCAGGGTGAGCACCACACAAAGGTTTGGTCCTGAACACTTGCCCAGGGATAAAAGTGCCCACCTCATGTAAAGAATTTCTGCCCTGAGGGAGGATCCCCTTTGGCTGAGGGGATCAGAGCCACTCCAGGAGCCCAGAGACTCTTGTCAAAGAGTATGAGTAAAATCAGGCTTGAAACAGGTTTGACATAAGAACAGATTCATGCATAAATGCAGTGTGGTGTTGGTTATAAATGGAAGTAGTGGAAATAGAATGTTAGCAGAGAGTTTATTTTTAACTACTATTTAGACTTTCTAAAGTGTTGTATGTGATAAAAGCCAAGGGCTGGTAAAATTCAGGTAGGGGCAAAATGTTAAAAAATTCAGTATTCTCTGAGAGTACATAAAATACCAGAGAGAAGTGGTATTGTGTGGTAATGTGATCAGAAAAAACTTACTCCATCTAAAAATGTTAGTTTGTAATGTTAGCTAATTAAGCAGTTATTGATTTTTAGTATATGTTCTCCTCTTACTGGCTTTTCTTTTTTTTTTTTTTTTAAGCTTTAAGGATTTATTATGGGGTGCTCACATTTTGAGTGGCACAGTGAAACATCCAGGCTCTGCAGCATGCTGGCTGTTCTGCCAGCAAAGTAAACAGCACTTTAGATAAGATTTGGGCTTGCAGCTTCTCTTAATGAGAACATCATCTTTCAGGGCACGGATTTGCTCATGTAACCAAATAGGCCATGCATGCCCCTATTTATTATAAAAATTAATATACAAAACAAACTCTATGTATCTATATGGGCAAGCTGTATTATGCCTGTGTCCTATCTGCGTAACTTAATTATAGCAGTGCTCAGCAGCTCAGAGAAGGAATGGCAGTGAAGCTCTGTGGCAGCATGTGGCTGCTTCAGCTGGAGAAGGAAAATCCAACAGTCCTGATAGGAGAAGGAGCCATGAGCTGCATCCCCACATATCTCTCTGCTGGCAGTACTCTTCCTCACAGTGAGCTCTGGATGGTATGCACAGCACAAAACACTTAGCTCTACACTGGGGTTAAAATCAGTCCAGAATAGAACACAGGAATTGGTGCTGTGTGGTATTTGATGATAAAATTAAATTGGATGCCTGTAAGATGAATAACAGCTATGCCATATTGCTGCGTGGATGCTGTTATCCTATACGTGTGTTCATTTTCCTTAATTCTAAAATAATGCTGCAAACATGGAGTGAAAAGGAAAATAACGTCAGATTTATAATCTGTTCACAAATGCTGCTCCTTTTACCACAACCGTGATGCAGAGCAAGAGCTTCCTCACCACGTTTCCCCATTAAAGTGGAAATGATATTAAATGACACCATCTTTTTATGGAATTCACCTGGAAAAACAAGGACAGTAGCAGGAAAGAGCCATGAGTTGAACCCAGCAGTTGCCCTGCTACTGAGGCTGTTCAGTGGCTTCCCTGTCCCAGAGGCATTTGGTAACTCTGGGAGATCTCAGGTAGAGATCTGTCCTTCCACCAGTGCACACCATGAACAGGCTGTACTATACAAAAGTTTTCTTTATTTTGAAACAGCTTTTTGTGTAGTTGTAGTTCCACAGTGACCTAAAAGGCACTGTGTTCTCCTTCCAGACCTATTGACAAATCTGTACTTTTTCCATTTTTTTTCTTTTAAAATTAAAATAATTGAGTTGTACTGATTGAGTTTTCTTTCCTAATATAAAACCTTCAACCAAAAAGTTTTAAAAACTCTAGAGATGAAAAATGTAAACTAAACTTTAAAATTTGCTAATTGTAAATCCCTTTGTCTTTGGAGTGCAGCATAGCAGATCAATTCCAAGTAATTATTATGTGAAAAATGTAGGACTTTTTGGTTCATATATGTATAGAAGAGATGCAAAGCCAATATTAAAAGAATTTTAATTGGTTTGAGATAGTCGCAGGAAATGATTTTCCTTCATTTGTAGAATCAAAAAAAATGAAAGTATCTCAGCTATTAAATTTGGGAAAGGAGTGCATATTTCAGCACTGCAGTTACTGATGTGTGAAATACAGAAAAATGTTAATTGAGGTAGGCTTGTGAAGTGAAATTAGTTGCAAGTGGACTGTAGATGAGCAAAAGGATTCTTAGGGTGTTGCACCTCAGCCATACTTTGAGGTTAATTCATTAAAGATAATTGGAATGTTAAATAGTTTTCTATAAGGAATCGCTGCTACAGTAGTCTAACACTTTTAATCTGATTGAATCAAATGCTAATTACCAATATTCAGATTCATGCTATGCTTATTTATGTACTTGCCACCCTGATTACTTCCTTGACTGCTGATAATATTTTCTGTCAAGGGTGACAGCCCTTCAATCATCTGAAAATAAGGGCTTGAATGAGGGGAACTTCAGCAAGAGCTGCCTGTCCCTGTCTCTATCCATGAAGTCTGTTAAAATACAGGAGCAGCTGAGCAGTCTTTCAGTGTTTCATAGCTGATTAAATCCCCACCAGTAACTCCAGAGTAAGTGCAATGCCTTTGGTGTGGCTCTCTGTGTGGGCTTGACAGCACCACTGCACCCAAAATTCCAACAATGAGTCTCTTGGCATGGGCACGAGTGGGTTTGCAGCCTAAGAACCCAAACTGTGGCCTGGGTGCCTTTGGGACCTGACGGGACTTGTTGCACTCCAGCTGACAAGACAGAGCCCTGGTCTCTGGCAGCAGGGAGAGGAGGTCTGGCATTCCTGGCTCTGTCCCACTGGGCAGGGCCATTCAGAATGGTGGGACAGAGCATCCATGCCCTCATCCAGGAGTGAGACAAAGCAAATCATGCAGGATATATTCCCCACAGTAAAAGCAGAACACCAAGGTGAGTTGTCAGGAATGAAGAGAAATGCTGATTTACACCAGAAAGCCAAACACAAGCCCATAGCCTGTCACGGGTTTTCTTTTTTTTCTTTCCTTTATTTATGAGTGTGACATAAGTGTCCTCTGCATCTATTTACTCTTACCTGGGGTCTCAGGCTTGCATATTTCATGTGCCCAGATGGGCTGTGTGAAGGATGATCTCTCTGTGCTGGAGAGGTGCCTGTGCCAGGTCCCATGCATGTTATCTCTTATTTATTGCCTCCCTGGCGACAGGCTGTCGCCAACAGGCGGATAATTAGAATGGCTGGGGCTGGAGACCTGTGCAAAGTCTGAGTGCTTTCATAATTGGCCCATAAATGCTGTCAGTTTGTGCTAGAATGCTCTACAATTTCCGCCACCAGAAGCTCAAGTTTCTTTCTTCAGTGACATATTTATCTTTTATTCTTATAAAAAGAGGAAATCCTTGCATTATGGATCTATTCTCGTTTGTGTTGACTTACTTTTGATGGCTTCTTATTTAAAGCAGTCAGCTTTTGCTTTTGGGGAACCTTGGAGTCCTTTAAAAAGAAAAACAGTTCCTCTTTCTGTTTGTGCTCCCACCCTGTACAGAAAGAGAAAAAGCAAAAGGAAAAAGTAAGAATAGGAGAAAAGTGTTATCAGAAACAGCTAAACCAACAGGATAATCTGCAAGTTCTGTGCATACTGTTATGATATCCGAAACATAATTATCAAGCTTAAGTTAATTAGACTAATGCTTAGAAAATCTGGCATGGCAGATTGTGGTAAGTAATTATATATACCGATTAAAAGATGTAATATGCAGTGAGCAAAAGCAAAAAGAGAACTCCATTTGATACAGCCACTGAACACAGACAATTAAGAAGTCAAGTAGATGAGCACCGACAAAGATACTGAACTTTGTGGAAGATGATGGGCAAGATGCCAATTTTTCAGTGGAACAGATTTTGCATAGTATCAGTCAAACTTTTGTTTTATGAAAATCCATGCTACTGTTTCCTAACTGCAATCCATGAAGGGCCACTTGCTTTTGCATTAGGACTAGCTGACATGAATACCAGGGTATGTGCAAACAAGAATGTGACATTAGAGTACTAGTTTACATATATATAGAAGTTGTGTAAATGGCTTTTCTTAAAAGCAATTCACAAGATGTCATATGAGAAATAAAGCTGTGAAGACAGTGTCTTTTGCAATTAAGTTTAATAATGACTATGGGTCAGGATGAATGGGGAGAACTTGTGTGCCTCGTACCACGCAGTATGTGCACAGGAAAACCCTGAAACACACTGACAACATGTTTTTTTTTTTTCTTTTAAAAGTTTTGCTTGAAGAATAGGTTAAAGAAAAAAGACCTAAAGAAAGGAGAGAAATGTAACAACAGACCTGTGAAAGGAATTCTGATTGCAACTCCAAAATGTGTCTAAATAAATAAAATTATTTTGCAAGTTCTCCACAAAGTGTGTGACTGCACAACTGATTCCCCAATCAACTCCCTCCTGAAGGAGCAGTGAGAAAGCTGCAAACCAGGTCTGGTAAATTCAGATGAAGCAAGTCCATGCATGATCCATTCTCACAGCATTTAATCCACAGGTTTTTGACTGCGCTTCTGGAATAACGCTCAAGTTCTTCTCAGCAGAGCCACGAGTTTTATTCATATCTGCTGGAAATTGCTTTCATTTCCGTTGATCTCATTGTTTCCTAAGGCATGAACAAACTGATTGAACTGAAAGCATACAAAATTACTTTTTGTCTCTGAAAATTGGGAGTGTTTGGGTTGCTCTAGGTTGTCTTTGCACCTTTCCTACCCTCCATCCTGCAGGGTCATGTGCTCCCCTGCCCCGAGCAGTGTGGGATTTTCTGTAGCTCTGGAGCATGTCCTGTGGATTATGCAAAGAGAAGGTGGTGATCTGCTGCCAGGGGATCATCACCAGAACAGAGCTTGCAAAAATAGTGCAAACTAAAAAACTTCCTGTGACTTTTCAGATGAGTATTCCTAAAATATCTGTGCTCAAAGGTTTTAATATTAATTCTGTCCAAAAGCAATGATACTGAAGTCTACATATTAAATAATAATTGTTATGTAAATGCTATCAGCTTATGATTTCTATATAGAAACATGGACTGTCTGGGAGGTTTTAACATGGGCAATAGCAACTGTTTTTTTCCTAGGCAGTTTAATAATATTTTCAATATATTTTCATCAAAAACACCTTTCTACTAGTAGAAGATATCAGCCTTAATTAACTGCCAGTCTATCCAGCTAAAATTAATTCTCCCCAAATTCACAGTCCCTTCACTTAAATTAATTTCAGAATATTCTACTCCATGACTATTATGCCATCCTTTTTTTTCTGCATGGGCATTATACGGGTGCACCTTATTCCCCATAAAAAGAGTTTCAACAGGCCAACACTGCAGCGTGGAAGAGGAACAAGATTCCTCCTCCTCAAAGTGAAGGCAGCCTGTGCCCCTCCACCCCCTGAAAAGCCACTGTTACCCCAGTCTGGGTTTCACTGGGTAAATAAGGGCTCCTCTGTTGAGCCCCTTATCTATGACTTATTTCTATCATTTGATTTCATGTATGAGTTCAGAGGCTCACCTGAGGGGTGAAGGAATCTGCTTGAACAATGCCAAACTGTTCTTCACTTTCCCTCTTACACCTCCTGCATCCATCCATCCATCCCAAACAGAATCCAGGACCATATTTGCTATGGGTAATATATCTTTGTGAAGTTTGTACAATAGGGAAAAAATTATATGGGCAAAACCTCCTGTGATGTCTCTTAATGAGACAACTTCCTGCATGTTTTACAGCAATATTAATGGGCTGGAAAAACTGGAGGAGGTGATTGACCATCTGAAATCTCCAATTCTGCTCCCATATATGGGTCTGGTGCCATCCACTGCCACTGGATCATTGAGACCTGTGAGCCCCCACTGGGTTTAAAAGCTGTTCTAGATATGGAAGATTTTCTTCCTTTTACTGCTGCTACTTTAAGAGATGAATTTACAGACTCTGGGGCATTTGCCCTTGACAAAACTTGTTTGGTTCTTATCCCACTAGATCAGTGGAATATCAATAGATTCTTAATGCAGTCTGTCTTTTAGAGTTTCTTTCATTTCTCAGAGCAAAAGTAAATGTCATTCATACTGGCAGGTTGTAACGGGAACATTGAGATTGTAGTTTTTAAAAACATACACAACTCCTTTTAAATAGTCTTTGTCTCTCTCATGTTTCTTCAGTGTGTCTATAGCAATTACAAGGTTAGATATCCCTTAAGATGGTAGAAAAGGTCATTTTGTTGTCTTTTCTACCCCATGCCTCAGTGAAATATTCAGGTGTTGGGCTCAGGTTTAATGTTTCGTTGCATCGCCATCTGTTTTGTTGTTGCAGTTGTTGTTTTTTCCCTTGGAGGGGGGTGAGGGAGCATGGAGGCAGCAGTGAGGGATGCTGGCATATGGGTCCAGACCTGAATCTGCAGGAGCAGAGTAGCTCCTTTGATCCACACTCCTTTCTTTTTTAACATTAAAAGTCTTTCTGGTGAAAATCTGCCATTATACATGTGGCTCATCAGTAGTGGATGTTGTAGGCTCTGGGTCTCCTCAAAGGCTATGAGGCCACATTAAAGAAGTCTTTTATATTATCTGTAAAGTTCATTTATATGACAGCACAGACACTGAACCCAGCTCCTCACTGAGCCAAATGGCACTAACCAGTTCCAAGGGGGTGTGTGCAGCTTTCCAGGGCATTGCAGTGGCTCGGTGGCAAAGGGCAGCACAGGGAAAGGATGAACCTGCAAGGGGATGCAGAGCACCAGGAGGACTTGGCAGCCCGTGCCCAAGTCCCTTGGCCACAGCCAGCCACCACCCAGCTGTCACAGACCTGGGGACACCACAAGGACACAGAGACATGGGCAGGGAGGGTTTCTCTGCTCTGGGTTTCTCACGGGTGAGTTTTAAGTTCTTTTGTGAGTATTTTTACTGTAATGAGTGTGTTTGGCCATAATGTCTCACCAGGATTTTTCAGATGCTTTTTGATCATCGTGCTCTTTTTCAGCATTTCCCCCTTACTGCTGTTGATCTAAATGTCATGACATTTTAAACATGACTTATTATAACAAAACAGTATATAAAACAATATGCTGCATAATAAATGCAGCCATATTTTTTTGAGTGAATGTTAAATGAGAGCAATTTATTCCTCAACCTATTTTACTACCTACTTACCAGAGGGTATGGGCTGCCTAAATCCCAGGGAGGCAATCTCAGTGAAGTAGCCTTGCATGTGCTGAAAGGCTGAAAGCTAAAGAAGTATTTGAGGGATGCCTGGGGAAAAAGGCTGTCCCAGGGATTTGGCTTTATCCAGGAGTGCTGTGATCCTGAGCACTGTGGGGAAAGCAGACAGGATCATCCTGGGAAGGTCTGCTGGTGAGTGAGGGGTCCCCTGAGAAGCACACACAAAAGCAGGCTTTGAAGCCCCTGTGGTTCACCTCAAATACGTGGTATGTGTCATTTCAGACACTGAAATGTCCTTGAAATCCTCCTACAGTCAGTGGAGGGAGTGACTCAGAGCATGAGTTACTCCAGAACACATTGATGGAATATTTTCATCTTAATTTCAGAAAGTGTTGCTGAGGGTGAGGATTTTTTTTTAATAGGAATAAACTAATTCCCCAGAGAAGAAAAAATACCCTCTGGTCACTGTGGACCCTTCCTGCACATCCCAGAGATGTGGTGAGAGAGGTGGAACTCTCCCCCAGAGATGAGGGCATGCTCCTATTCCCCTGTGAGACAAACTGGCTCTGTGCCAGTGCCATAGGACCTGCAGCTGATATCCTTTGTGCTGTCAGAAAAAGACAAAGCAAATAAACCAAAGCAACCTCCTTAACACACATGTGTTTTCTTTGGCATGTTATGAATCTTATTGAGTGTGCTCAGGGTATGGCAAATATTTGTCTAAAGTTAAGAAGATTACGGAGGGAAGTTCTCACTTTGAAACTCACTGCAGCAGGAGCCAGAATACATCACCCTGATACAGGCACCTCGAGGTTATCTCTGCTCTTGGAGTGGGACATGCAGATCTCTCTGCAGCTCTGACCTTTTGGGAAGAGGCTTTCAGTCAAGTAATACATGCACCTGCATGAAATTTTTGAATCACTGACTCTATCCTTGATTAAAGTGCTTTTCCTTGATTAAAAATAGCCTTTTTCCAAATGAGTAATGTTGCGTGGCAGGCTGTGCACACAGGATAAGGTTTCCTCCAACATTATCACGCTGATGACATTGCCATTTCTTAACCAGGTCTCTGTGTGACACATTTCTCTTGTGTAGACAGCCCTCTGTAGCCAAGGCCATTGGGAACCTCCCCACAAAAATCCACCTCCTCTTCCCAGGTGAGGAAGGCTACAGAGGTGTTTCTGACATTATCTGCTAACTAGGAGGATAATGGGTATGGTGAAAATGTATCCAAACACTTTTATAGATTCTTGCCTGGATTCAAATCAGGTTGTAAATAGCAGTTCCACAAATCTTTGGTAGGACTTCTTACCCCAGTGGATATTCCTTCAAGTGTCTTCTTGATAATGTGCTCACTTTCCAAGAATTTTATCTCAGCTGGAGCCAAACTGGAAGCCTGTCAAGATCTGAGCTCTTCAGAGTGCAATCTACATATTTCACCGAATGGCAATCGTGTTTTCTATGCAACTGTCATTCTGCTTGTGGGCTTACTTGTCTTTTATATTTTCAAAAGAAAATTTCTCAAGATTCCTTTTATAGTTAGTCTTTTTTTAAAAATCAGAATTGTTAGAAACTGGGGTTTGCAGAGTTTATTTTAGCAAAGCACTTAGACACGTGTGCTTAAGGGTTTTACTTAACCTTTATGTGTTTTCACAAAATTCTCTTCCTCCAAGTGCTAAACGGGGTTCAGTTGTTCATATGTCCATGTGAAGTGTGAGGTTCTTTCCCCAAAGCACAACAATAAAACTGAAAAAATATTTGCAGTCACTATGACAAAGTGTCGACAGGAGGGGAAAGAACCACCACTCTCTAAAACACAGCTTTGATAAACTGAGGTTTCCAATGGAATATGTGCTTTGCAGCAATATCAGCAGCTGTGAGGTAGCAGCATATTTCATGCAGAAGCAGTAAAACAATTGGAGAAGGATTTTCCAGTAGATACTTGAAAAATTGTCTCATATAAATTGCAGATAATTTAGGCTTTTTTCCCATCTCCTTATATAATTCAGATTTAATGCAGCAAGTAAAACCCACCCCAAAATCAGGGATTTCTGATTCATGCAAACGCAGATATCTGTATGATATAGAATCATAAGCAAAGTCAGCAGATGAGAAAATTATAGGATGTGGGTTTTTTCTGCAGTGTTCACTGTAAATTAGAGCAATTAAATTACAGCAGTTTTGTAGCTGTAATTAAATATGGAGATGGGCCCAGAGATGCAGAAAGCACTGAACTGCCTGAGCTGCTCAGGCTGTGAGGGGGTGCAGTGGAAAAGGGGCTTGGAAAGGGGTCCTGATCCCACAGCAGCTGATGGGGGCAGAGAGGCCTCCAGCATTGCATTAACACAAAGTCTGGTAGGTCTCCTGTGTGGGAAAGGGGGAGCCTGCTGTCCCTGTTCTCTGCCTTGGTTTTCCTTTCCTGAGCCCTGAGCAGAAGAGGGGTGATGCTCAGCTGGGAGCCAAGCCCAGGGCTGGGAGCTGCTGCAATGATTTCCCCCAGGCAGGTAGAACAGGATGTGTAAGGCTGTGTGATTCCAGCACCCCTGAGAAGCTGCTTCATGAAACCACTGTGTTTCATCCATTATTCTTTCATTTTATATTGCAAGTCAAGTAGAGACTTGAGCCACAAATGGGATGGAGGCAGGGGGCTCAGACTGGCAGAGGAGGGCACCTACCAAAAAGCTCACACTCCTTTCAGCAAGACAGCAAAGAGTGAGGAAAGGCTGGAGCATAGCAGGAGGTACAGATAATAGCAGTAAATGCTGCATTTACATTGTGGGGTGGGGTGGAAATGAAGTCTTACTAGGAGGTTATAAGTGAAATACAAAGAGAAGTGAAAGGAGAGAAAGCACTGGGGGAAAAGAGCAAGGAGGTCAGGACCAGGGGGAACAGGGAAAAGGAAGCAATTCAGGAGTTAAGTTTTAAAAGCAGTAGCAGAGGAGGCTTAGATGGCTGGAAGTCATCACCAGGACCAGGAGGCTCCTGGCATTACCAAAAGGCTGAGGAGCTGCAGCCAGCTCAGCCTTGGAGTTCATCTCCCATGGGGGGGATGCCCCACCAGAGCTGCAGTGCAAGAAGAGGAGCAGGATGTGCTCTGGAGTGTGCTGGTCACACAACTCTGCTGCTATGAGGGAGTTGGTGCAATCAAGACGTAGCAGCCCTGGTATCAGGTTTGTCTCCAGCCTCTGGAAAAGGGTTGCTACTGGTGAGAAGAAATCAGATTTTCAGCCTCCTCATGGTTCATGTGTTAATCTGATGCTGAGATATCACTCTGAGTATTTCACCACAGTGTAGGATTTAAGTATAGAAAAGATGCCTGGGTATCCCAAGGAGTATTGGTGATAATGAACACCAGCAGCTGGGTAATGTCTGATTCAAGCCACTGGCAAAACTTCATTCTTTTTTTTTTTTTGGTAGCTGCTGGTTTTGATAATACTATATTTTATAATTGCTGAAGCAGCTGAGTTTTGTTATGTTGCTGCAGTTTTGTGTAATTACTCTCCATCACTATAATTTTTCTTTTAGTTAAATGCATTGGAGGTTATAAACTCTTAACTATCAACTATAAATATTCATGGGGAGTGAGAATAGTTGTAACTACCATAAAAGCTTTCTCCCAATAGTTTTGGCTAGTGCTCTACATTTACACAGGTTGCTTTTCTGATGGTGTTATGGTGTAAGTAGAAAAAAACCCCATAATATACATATCACTTCAGGCAACAACCAGTCATAGGCACAGGTCCCCTATATTCTGCTGTGCTGAGAATTCTGGGCTCCTCCACAAAGGGCAAGAAGGAGAGGTGCCCCAATGTGAATGTGCTATAAAACAATATTGTGTTTCCCTTAAGAATTGCAGTGATAAAAACATAGACCATTCTGCAGCACTAGCAACTTTAATAAAATAACATAAAGCACAGCTGTCAGGTCTGCCAGCATCTCACACTGGGAGACATGAGTGAGAAAATGAACACTTTTCACAAGCAGAAATATTCAAAGAGCCCCACTGTTTACATGTAATCAAGACTGACAGTCATAGATTATCGGTGGAGGAGCATTTTCTGCTTGAGGTGAAAGAAGAGGATAATTTATCAGGAAGCCTAAGAAGTCAGACATCAGTAATGATCTGCTTGAAGAAGGGCATATCTTAGAAATAGTGCATTTATTTGTACTGCAAGGCAAGAAGATGTTCAGAGTTATAAACACGAGTCTTGGTGCTTGAAGAATGTTGAGCAGATACAGTGTGTAACTTGCTGGGCAACTGCGATTAGAGAATTGACTCATGTGAGTCTTGGTGCTTGTTCAGAATATTAAAAGAAAAATTTAGCATAAGAGGGATTGTCTAAAAGAGCTGTTCATGCTCTCTCATCCTGTTCCCTCCTTTTGGAGTTATCCAGGCTATGCTGAGGGGGGTGCTCACCTTGCTGTTGATGCTCAGGATTCAGAGACATTCCTGTAGTGAGTGTCTGCAAACAGGTTTGGTGTCAGAGAATTTGGGGCTTTCTGAGTTTTGCAGTAAAACATTTTGTCCACCTGGTGCAATGCCTTTGCATCACCTTTCTCTTACAAAAACAGGCCAAGTACCAGCTGCTTTGAAATGGTAACTGGTTTGGAGCCCTACAGAAAAGGTTTTATAGACTCACCTTGCCTTGGTGTGCACTGAGTTTGCAGAAGTAGAATTTTCTATAGAAAATACCACAAACTTCAAGCTGGTCTATGTTTGGATATATCTGAGTAAGAGTGTCAGCTCAACTTATCCAGCTTTTACTCTCTGACAGGGGTAGGAAAGATGGATAAATCATTATTTTTTATTGAACAATATCTGGCAAACAGAGGAACTTTTTTCCGTTTAGTTTGAGCAGAACCTTGGAGTGTTCTCAAGGTGCAAGAGAGTGTTGCTTCCTCAGTTTACTCCAAACTTTCAATAGCAAGTCAGATGTTTGCAAAGATTCACGGCTGGGACGTGGATGTGTGTGTGAATATGAACACACTCCGAGGCACAGAAGTCCCCAAGAAACAAGTATCAACTGTTATGTTTGCTCCCCACCTGAATTCTAAACCAGTACAATTCATAACTGAAATATCTATGTTCTTCTCTCCTGAAAGTAGCTTTACAACTTAGCCAAAATACTATAGAGACTCTCTCAACTCTCTTTATTAAAACAAACAAAAAATTTTACATAAAGTAGCTTTAGCTTCCAGAGGCCCTCACAGGGAGAACTGAACCTGGTTGAAATGTACTTTACATAAGAACACATTAAATAACCAGGTGAGACCAAAGCCATCCATGATCACATTACCTTATCACCACTAGGGATCCCTAGCAGATCCAGGAGATTTGAAGAACCAGGAAGGTGCACAGGTGGACCTGCATTGTGCTTTTCAGCTTCCATGGATTTGTCCCATGTGCAAGCCCTGAGCTCGAGTTGGCATCAGCAACCTTTATTTTGTCACCTGCTTGTTGGTACTGTTGATCTTGAACTTGTAAAATGTACAGCACCACGAAATGTTGTGGGGTTGGAGTGGACCTTAAAGATCACCTAATCCCAAATCACTTCTGCCATAGGCAGGGACACCTCCCACTAGACTGGGCTGCTCAAAGCCTTACCCAGTGTGGCTTTGAACACTGCCAGGGCTGGGGCATCCACAACTTCCCTGGGCAGCCTGTGCCAGCATCTCACCACCCTCACAGGAAAAATGTTCTTCCTAATATCCAACCTGAATTCCCCCTTGTTTCAGTTTGTACCCATTACTCCTTGTCCTATCACTACCAATTCCTAATGAAGATTCCCTCTCCCTTCCCTGTGGGCCTCCTTCAGATCCTGAAAGGTGCTGCGAGGTCTCCATGCAACCTTCTCTTCTCCAGGCTGAACAGCCCAAATTTTCTCAGCCTGAGTTCATAGAGAAGGTGCTCCAGTTCTCTTACAAACTTCTTGGCCTCCTCTGGACCCTTTGTCTAGCAAGGTTATCCATAATTTATTTTGCATCAAAGTGTGTGTTTCTATGGTTTGGCTTGTACTGGAGCTGCAGGATGGAGGTGTGAGAGAAGGGTAGGCAGCCAACAGAGGTGGTTTTCCCAATATCTCCAGTGTTAGTTTGGTGATATCACTGGGGTGATAATTGCTGATTGCACCTCAGAAGTGACTGGCACAGTAAGAGCTCTGAGCACAGAGCAGTCCTGGGATCCTGTTTGGGGGTAGATGTGGCCATTTTATACTGAAACACTACTCATCTGAAAGTCAGCTGAACAATGAGTACCTTGGCTGTGGCAGTGATTTGACACCTCAGGCTGTTGTTTGACATTCTCAGTGTGCCCATGAAATGTGGAGGCACCTTTTCAGTGGAGCTCAGCTCCCATCCAGGCTGGGGCTGCTCTGTGTCCTGGGGGCTGTGCACTCACAGCCAGGGCTGCTGGCCTTCCAGGCAAGTTTCAGGATTCGTTGCTGCTCCCCATACATCTGTTTTAACCTCAAGCCAAAGATTGATTATTTTTAAAGGTTAGCTGTTATGTAGCAGAAGAAACCCTCACCTTTGCCAGCTTTGAGAAGTCACTGTGGTCTGTAACTGCACAGTTTTAATTTAGACAACAACAGCCATTGCAGGTTAACCCTCCTTATTGCTAGTCACTTCAGTTTCTTTGAACAGGAAAAAAAATCTCAACCTCCCAGTCACACCCCACCTTACCAGTCTCCACATGGGACCAGCTCCCACCTGGATTGTGCAGAAACAAGACAGCAAGGGAGAACAGCAGCCAAATCAAGTCACTAAAAGCAATTCTTGTGGGTTAAACAAGGAGACTTTGAGGAACAGGGGCAGCTCTCCCTTGCCTTCCAGCTTTTGCCTGCTGTACCTCCTACCAGTGTTAGGTTGAATGAGCAAGACACTGCTTTTTTTCAGAAAACATCTCACACCTCAGTCAGATTTACCATCACTTGCCTGGTCCTGGTGCATCCTGTTGTGAAGTGTGAGCATCCCCAGCCCATAGGAAGTACAGGATGATGGATACTCTTTCTAATAACTCATTGCCAGGACAGCTGTGGTACCTACACACCCTGTGGGTGTGTGCAGAGGGTGAGAGCAGACACGTGGACACAGGGCATGTGCTGTACACTCTACCAGTCCCTGGCTTTTAAATCTTTCTCTCTAATTCTGTGGCATTATTACAAGATGGATTTATAACATACTTAGTGCTAACATAACAATGAAGATTAGTTTTCTCCGAGTCGAACAGTAATACACTTTAATTTGCCTACAGCTACTGCATTGTATTGGCATGAAAGGAAATGGCTTTCTAATGCAACTTCGTCTGCTGAGTAGGGAGAAATCTGTGCTGCAGAGTGTAAAACTACCTAGGACTATAGCTGGCAGCAAAATCCAGAGGAGGAGAAACATAGCACAAACAGAAGTATTTGTGAGTTGGAGGTATGCTAACAATCCTAGTTTATTGCTAAACATTCCATACACAGTAATGCACTTTGCTTGGCAGGTTAGTGATGGCTTCATCTTTGATTTTTCACCACTTCATCTTTTATACTAAATTTTTCCCTTGAATAAAAGGTGTAAATTCATTAGTTTTCAAATTTTTTTGTGACATGAACAAGAAGTTGATACTATAAAGTTCCTTAGAAGCACTGGCACTGTTAATGCAGTCTGTGCTGAGCTCTAAACAAAGAGAACCACTGGAATCTCAATACTTAATCTGTTAAGTAAATGTTTCTGCTGTCTGATGTAAATGCTGCCTTCACTTGACAAGTGTCAGGTGTTCTTTGAATGCACAAATAGTCAGTCAAGTGCCAACATTTACCATAATATGGAACTCCCCTCTTCAGGAAAGCAGCGAAGCCACAAGCTCCTCCCTTCTTCTTGAGTGGCAAAGGAAGAAATTATCATGTCTGGGACAACATCATATAATAGTTATTGCATATGGGATAGAGCAAATTTTTGTGGGCAAGTTGGACACAAAAATTATTTGTTTCATATACTTTTTTTCCCCAAGAAATCAATGAAATATAATTATGCTTAAAATAACAGGTTTTGTTTCTAGACCAGGGATGTGTCTTGCTTTTAGCAATGGCAGGGAAGGATTAATAACTTGCAAACAGAGAGGGAATGAAAAAAAATAATATAAACTGCTGGTGGGAAACAGTTGCAACAGGGCCTTGTTATCACAATAGGTCTTTGATAGGAAAGGTGGCCCCATGGGCAGAGGAAAAGACAGAAGAAAAATTTACAGGAAATAGTGACAAGGTGTCCAGCGCACTCCACTGGAGTGGTGGGTGCTCCAAAGTACCTGAGTGTTTTCCTGTTGTTTCACCTGCCAGCTTTGCATCAAAGACTCACAAGGTGTGTGACCATCAGCCCACGAAGCTGAGCCTGTCCCTGCCTGTCACTCACCCTGGCACCTGCTGTTGTCCTTGTAAATGCAGCAGAGCCAGTTAAACACTGCCACCACTCTGAACCAGCAACCTCCACCCTTCCCCTCTTCATCACCAGCTCTGTCCATCCTGAAGACACATGAAATAGTTAGATTGATTGCCCTAAATTTGACATTAAAACTGAAAAAAAAAAAATAAACTTACTTTTTTTTTTCTTTTCTCCCTCAAAAAGCTGCAACGACATGACAAAGATGATTCCCCTGACAAGTGGAGGACAGAAGAAGAAATGGCAGCTGAAGCAGAAATACTGAAGAAGTATTTCCAAGAAAATTAGAGGTAATAATTTGAAGGTTGACTTACTTCTGCAACACCCAAAACTCTGCTCAAGTCTCCAGAGGCTTCTTGAGGACAACACGGAAAATATCTAGAATGGAACAAAAGAAACCAAAGCTCTTGTGTTGTTTCCAAAAGGACACAGCACTCCAACAGTGGCTGAAATAACATGGTCCTTCTTGAACAAATCAGCACCATCCTGGAGCATCTTGTTTCCAGACAGCAAATATGATAGTGTTATCTAGAAATGAGAATCATCAGCATTTACTTAAGAGGAGTCTTTAACCCAACATATCCTCCCTCTGTTTTTAGGACAGAAAATACCCTGGTACCTCTACAAGGAGCTAAAACTGGTGTGTCTGTGTACAACCACATGTGCATATGCACCTATATATACAAAATTGCATCAGAATCCAGACTATAGAGAGAACAAGCAAATACTAACTTCACCTGTCAAGTATTAAATGGTTTGATCAGTTCGTCTTCCAAAACTAAGCCTGCTGGAAAACTGTCTGTTCTGCTAGATTTTCCACTAGCCCTAAAGAAAAAGAAAAAAAAATTGCAGGGAGGAATAGAAAAGAGAAAACACTTGGCAAACCCTACCATTGTTGCTCTAGAAATTGAGAGTTTTTCATTTTGTACCTGGAGTCCCAGGAGCCAGATTCTTCCAGCAGAAATGAACTGGCCCCCAGAGATCAATGTGAGTTAGGCTGGGAGGTAACACTGCAGCAAGGATGCCAAAAGCTCCCTCTCCCCTGCTCCCCATATGCTGTTTGCCATCATCCAGCACTCTCACTTCTCTGTCATTTCTGGCTGTTTCATGTTTTATGTCTGAAGAACCAAAATCCCATAAATAACCCTCCTCTCTCTGTGTGACTCACTGCTTGCAGCCCAGCTGGAGAAATCTTGAGCTAAACTGTGCACTGTAGGGGTGGCACACTTAGGTGGCAGCTCTCAGCTCCTGAGCCATTCTGCCACTTGGATGGCATTTTGGATGACTCCATTTGGAGTTCATCAGGCTCCCCCTTCCATTTTTTCTCACTTCATGACCATGCTCTTGTCCTCTCCAGCCACGGTAGCTGTGCCAGCCCTTCTGTGGATGGGCACAGAAAAAGCCATATAACACACATAATTCCCATCTGTGAAGGAAATTTCTCCCCAGCAGCTGGGACCTCCAGGGTTTGGAGCAGCAGGGTTTGGGCTACACAGTCACATTTCTGCACTGGCTGCTGGAGTTGCATTTAGACACCCACTTTTCACCTTCTCAGAAATATGCTGCTCAAAAGTGAATTACTCAGCCAGGAAGAGCATATCCTTGGTAATGCATGTGTAAGCACTCTTCTCTAACAGAGGCATTATGTGGTGCTTCATCTATGGCCAAGCAACAAATGAACAGTACTTAGGGGGAAATGGCACATTCCTATTCCAGTGTGATATTGTTTCCCTTTATTGATTTGGTAGGTTTTGGGGGGATTTTTTTTTTTGGTCTGGTCAGAAATTAATTGGAAAAACATTTTTTCCAAGAGATTCTCAAAGGATTTGGAATGAAATCCCCACATATCTATAAAATGTTCTTTATCTCTTCTGGATAAAGCTGGATAGATGGTATAAATCCTTTCCTGCAAGCAAATTCGTGTGGCTGGACATCTATTTCCATTTATTATGAAAATGAATCAGCGTGTGTCTGCATGGATGACCTCTTGATACATTTCCCATGATATTAAGGTCATTACCTTTCCTAGAACAAACTGGTAAATTAAATCTTCCTGGCATCATTATCATGAGAGTGCCTAGTGCAGGCAGTCCTTCCAACCCTTGATTCCCAACACCAGGCATCACTGTCAATCTCTCCTCCCTGACATTATTTTGCTTCTGAGGTTTAAGGCTCTGAACCTGAGACAAAGGTACATCTCTGCACCTTCTGCATTTCTCAGCCTTTATCTACTCTCTTAACCTTGTTTCTAAAGTGATGAAGATTGAAAACTTTTGGCAAATTAACAAGGTTATATGCATCCTTCTTTGAAGCTATTTTTGTATTTCACCTACAAAGGGTTTCTTTTGCTGTTTGTAGGTTTACCTGAATGACACCTGACTTGAGGTTTTTTCATGCAGCACAGAGAAAGTCAGAAAGAGCTGAATGTGGGTGTTCTGCAGCCAATAAATAACAATTTTTAAGGCCTCATGGATTATTTTTGTACTTCATTGTTTTGTTTAAAGAAGCCCAGCCTAGCTAGGTTGTCTGGTCAGACTGAGCTGTGTTTTAGGGCTTTTCCAGCTACCCTTACATTTATCACAAGTCCTTCACCACCTGCCCCAGCTCCCATATGACTGGACTGGGTACAGTAGCACCTTTTACCTGTGTTTAGAGACTATCTGGTCAAGAAGGACTTGCAAGTAACTTTTCTTTTTCCTAAGAAATACTTGAATAAGGCAAGAAAGCTCTTGGTTTTCTCCTTGCTTCATTTGCTGGTGCTGATCCCTCTTGGCTGGCTGATAACTACAGTTAAGTTCTTCAACATCAGTCCCCAGGTGACCCAAAATATCCACCCACTTGCTTAAAGAAACAAACCCATTTAGACTTGCTAAGTTTCCACCCTTGAGAAAATGCTTATCTTTAAATATTTAATCTGTGTGTGCAGTACCAATGAGTGAATTTGTGTTTTGCCTGTGTTTCTGCTCTTCCCCTGGGTGTCCCCATGCCACTGTATCCCACCTTCATTAGAAGGACTTGAGCTGCCCCAGCAAGTGCAGGCTCTGCTCACAGAACTGTGTCTGCAGAGCTGACGTTCAGGAGAACTTCATGTGATTCCAGAAGAGAGAAAGAAAAAGAAAAGAAAACTTTCTGGGGAGGAGATATTTAATACAGAATTTCCTCAGTTAGCCACTCTCTTGCTTAGTAGCACCAAGATTCTACCTTTTTAGAACCCTTTGGAAACTATTTCTCATTTCACGTGGGCTGTCCTCTGGTCAGCTGAGTTTGAAAACTTGGTTTCTTTTTGAGGTGGATCCACAGGGAAAAGGTCCTTACTCAAAGAGCAGGATTTGATGCAGCACCCTAATTTCCAAGCCTATTTTCGGATGCGCCTTTTGAATTTTCTAACTATGTATAGCTGGGTGTTTTGATAGTCTGTTTTGTGCATTTTAAATTGCACATGCCAGCAAAAAGGCTAAAGATTAAAAGACTTACTAACCTTCAGATAGTATGTGAAAAATGTTTCTCTTCAAAGGCAGCTTCACTCTGTGTTGTTATTTCTGAAGAAAGAACCAGGCTGCACAAGTTTCAGTAGAAGTTTTCCTATTTTATGCATAACTGAAGTGATACTTTCATGCCATTGGAAAAGTAGTCAGTCTTAAGTACAATGTCAAAATGTCCCTTTGCATGAAGTTGACAGTGATATTCTCTTGCCAAGTGCTTGGAGTTACAAATATTTGATAGCTTTTAATTGCTTAACCACCTGAATATTTTGTGTCCTGCAACATGCCAAATTCTTGTAAAACTCCCTCCAAATAATGTGTCCTGCACAGTTCTGCAGGATTTCTGATGTCAATTCTCCCCCTTGTCCCCAGTCTGGCAATGTTTCTGGATAATACAGTCTTTCCAGCTTTTCCAGAGAGTATAAATTTCATTCTTTTTTTTTTCCCCACTCATTCTTTGAGAGCACTCATCCTGCCTCACAGCTGCCTGTTCTGCACCAAGATCACTGCATGTGTGGAAAAAATGCTTTCTATTGACTTCAGCAGGGAAATTACCACTGTTAGCAGCAGCTGGCCAGGGGGAATTTAAACTGGCAATTTGACTTGCATCTGATTTTGCTCCAGCACCTCTGGAGTGTGACAATCCATGCTGCATGCATGAGAGTGAACACCAGAGCAATCCCATCGCTTTCCTTAAATTTAGGCAAGTATGACAAAATTACTTTCAACACCCATCTTTGCTTGTTTTACTGTAAGAAAAACACTCCTATAATTTCTGATACTTTAAACTGCATAAACCCAGAAAGTAATGGCTGTGCCTGTGATCACAGAGTGGATCTGGGAGGCAGTGAGGGCACAGGCTGCCCCAGAAGATGCTGTACCTGCACTGTGGGCACAGAGCAGGTTGTCCCCCCGGGTGGGAACCAGAGTGACAACACAGGCATGGCCAGAGGTATTTCCTGCCCTGGGTGCTGCCTGCTGGCAAAACAGAGTCACCAGGCACTTGTGAAAAACACAACATGCTCTGTTATTGGAAATGGGAGCAGTGACAGGGGCTGCAGCAAGCAGAGACCCTCAGTAGTTTCAGAGCCTCACTTTATAAAGCAGTGCTTAATCTGGAGTTAGAGTCAAGGTGGTGCCAGGGCCTGGGCAATTCCCAGAGGGCAAGGTCTAGGAGCTGTTTGTGTGTAATCCTGAAGTAAATACACATCCCTGTAATCTGCTATAGATTTCTCTGCACTCCAGTTTTAAGTGCTATTAATTATATCCCCCACTCAGAAGCCTCCAAGAAGCATTAATTAGAAAGCAGGAGCTGGCAGTTTGCTTGTCTGTGTGAAACTGTTATGACCTGAGAATGAAGTATAAGCTTCAGAAGAAACACGTTTTTATGAAGGTCACCTTGAAAAATATCGTAACAATCTGTCAGAAGAGAATGCAGCCCTCCAAGTGTGCATTTCAATGTGACATTATGCTTTAAGTAGTTGGAAATAGCAAAGAGAAGATGGATCAGATCACAAGATCTGTGCTTTTCCCAAAAAAAATCTCTTTTTTCTGCAGTAAGTACATATAAAGTAATGTTTTTGTCATTTCAATGGGATGCAAGGGAAGTTAATTATCAACACAAACCCAACAAACATAATCTGGCTCTTTCTGGTATTTTTAAGTGTAAAATATCCAGATCCTCCAACTCTGCAGCAGGGAGAAGCTTTACAGAGAGGAATTACATTAGCTCTTCAAGGGAAGGTGTAAACAGCCAGAAGTGGTGCAGAGACTGAACAGCAGTGACACCCAGACCAGAAAGCTCAGGGCAAAAGGCTTCCCCAAATAAATGTGGTGTGCTAATGCACAGCAGCCTCAGTGTCGAGGTTGATTATTTTTCTGGTTGAAGCATGTGATTATTTCTTATGAAAACAGAGCTACAGGAGAGCTAGCTAGAGTTATAAATGAAATGTCATCCTCTTGTGGGAGGCAATAATAATGTCCCTCTCACACCCATTCCAGGGCTCTGTTTTGAGGCTGGAAGTAGTACTGTCCTGAAAGTTATACACCTCATTCTCTGGGCTTTCATTTCCCTATAGGTGGCCATTTAATTCAGCTGTCCAGTACATGAATTCCACACAGCACTGCTTGGATCCTGTAATTATAGCTACAGTAGAAACACCAGAGCCAGAGACACAGCTTAAATGCAAAGCAGCAAATGCATTACTGTTGGTGAGGAAATCTGACAGCCAAATGTTCTCTTTACCTGCACATCCAGCAGCCTGAATGCCCACCTGGGCTGCCTGTCAAAACCAAATACTGTCAGTGTGATCAGTTCTTGGTTCATCGTTGGCTTTGTGTGTCACATTGTAAGAGAGGAAAATGGGCAAAGCCAAGCATAAGTGATGGACCTTTGTCACAGGACCTGGGGTAAAAGAGCTGAGGAGCAGGACAGTGCTGAGCTTCAAATAAGGATGGTATCAACTGTATCTAGGTATTTTTGCACCCAAACCTGTGCTAAAATGGTGCTAATCTATTGCCCCCCAAGCTGCCAGAGGATGCTCTTTCTGAGCAGCCAGACCCTCCTTGAAGCAGATTCACAAACACGTGCCAAGTGATTCACAGGCTGCCATCGAACTGTCAGTCAGGAGGGGCTTACAATGGAAACTGTTGCTCAAAATGCCGTGGGAATGGGAAACATATGTCTCAGTGAGAAAAGACAATCAAACAAAGAAGTGGGTGGCTGGGGAATTGCAGCCACAACAGCAGCAAGAGCCGAGCCCCGCGCGCAGCCCCGGGGAGCGAGTTCGGGGGCCGTGCCCTTGTCTAACACTTGGGTAACAGCTTTGTGTTTAATAAACTGAGATAATTTCCCCAGTATTGAAGCCAGCTCCAAACACGTTCTGAAGTGAAGGTACAAAACTGAAGATACGAAGCCAAAATCCCATTTCACGCTCAATTATTAGCAAAGGTTTGTGTGGTGGTATCCTGTTGCTGTAGCTGCTGCATAATAAAACTGCCCAGAGAGACATTGGAAGCAGCAACTCGAACATGACCTCAAAGCTTGAGCACTGCCTTTGTGTGAGTGTCGGTATCTAGGCTGTGTAGGTGGAAAGGCATTAATAACTCCTCCAGTAAGTAGTTATTTGAGAAAGGAAGGGGGTGATGGATGTTGGAAATATGTTGGACTGAGTGTACTTGAGGCTCTGTTGTTTGCCAGGATGTCAGTCTCCACACAAAAGCAGAGGTATTGCAGGGATAAACTCAAATGCCCCATTTGTGTCAGCACCTGGGGGTGCTGCAAGCCTCCAGCTACCACTGCAGTAGCACTGTGCTGAGAGTTTGTGCAGGGATTTCACACACAGCTTCCACAGCTGTCAGGCTCTCAGCATTTCAATTTCTCTGCTTTAGGAACACCTTCCACATCTGTCATGGCACCTATTACAGGTCTTTTACTAGGATGGACCACCAAGAGATGCATAGAATTGGACCAGATATGGCAAGAAATACCCCATTCATTCTCCAGCGTGTGAGGCTGGGGGCATTTTTAGGGTGATGGTCCCAAATCACAATTTGATGTGTAATTCCTTGGCATTAGGCAGAGCCCCACCACAGGGTCAGGATGAACGAGGATATACAAGAGATGATAGTCTGGAAAGATTATTTGTAGGAGCTTATATAAGAGATCATGAGCCCCAAAGAGTCTTACATGAGGTTATTATAGCAAAATAGATTTGAAGAGTAAGAAGCTGGATTTGCTGACACAAGATGCCCTTTCTAATCCTTTGTTCCTATGAGCAGCAGTCAACAGAGCTGGGGACTGTGCTGTCTTACTCAGGGACATCAGAGAGGTGGCCTCACTTCATGTTTATTTTTTGTAAAATGATCCTGACCTCTGTCCAAGGGTGCTTTGTGAGTTAGGAATGAAAAACACAATGTGAAAGGCAGGCATTAGTATTATTTGGAAGTGCAGTTTATTGAAAAAGCAAATAATAAATCAGACAAATCTCTTTCTTGCTCTGGTAAATAATTTTTAAATATTTGTGTGCAAGGCTTTTCTCCTTTCTCTGTAGTAGGAGCTGCAACATGCTGTGTGGGGGTTTAACACTGAACATTTCCTTTTGCCTATTGCTGTCAGTGACTCCTGTCAGAGCCCACTAATGAGCACCTAAGTCGTTAGTAATAAACAGCCTCACATTTTGTCTTACTAACAAAGATCAAAGCTGCTATTATATGTAATGATCTGTTATGTTTGATATTTCTCAGGTAACAAACTGTTTGGAACACATCCCATGACACCAGAAAGTCCCCAGAAAGAACGACCTCATTCTCCAGTTCTCAGTGGCCCTGGAGCTGCAGGGCAATTTTATTATGTTCTACAAATATGGGATTCTTCTATGAAAAATTTTATTGGACCTTTGGATATCATCAAGGTTGAATTCCAGCTAAGACAACTAAACAGCACTGGTTCAAAATATTGCTCTGAATTGTAACTCATATTTTTCTGAATTGTGTACTTGGGAATGAATCTTTTTAAATTGTCCCTTGGCCTAAATAGAAATAAAGTGCCAGGAAAATCAGGTAGCTACTGCGTTTAGGTACATTATAAAGTGTTTACTCTGTGTTGTGCTCTTTGATTCAGTTATTGTATGTAGGCTATTTTATCACAGAAAAATTAGATCTTTTAGCAGTGTTGCAATTCATACAAACCAAGACTTTTTTACAGACTAGCCAAGATAAACTTGGAGAGCTGTTTTTTCTTCAGATGAGTTCTATAATAAGCATTAAGCTTATCTTAATAAGCTTAATAAAAGATCTGAGGGTTTTTTTCTCTGTTTTTTTAATGCATTATGACAAGGCTTCTGGAGCTTTAAGCAATACAAAACTCTCCTATAAAACAGTTAATATGTGAAGTGCCCATGGGATAGCAATCACATTAGGGTTAGACTGGCACAAATGGCTGCTCTCAGCCACAAGCAAGGAGTGGGAGCCACTCATGTGGAACAATCTCTCAGCAAGAAATGCTGTGTTCAGAACCCTGCACAGGAAGAAACCCACCATGGGTTAGTTGTTGATTGCTAACACATAACACAGGAAAAGAAGTCAAACAACAGATGGAAGAGAGAAGAAATTTGTCTGCAAGATTTGCATGAAAAGAGCACCCATAATCCCCCTCTGGAACTGCAGGGAAGCAAACAACCAAAGCTTTCTGTGTCCCCCAAACTCAGAATGAAAAACAAAATGCCCCCAAGTCTTTCAATAAGAGTCATGCTGAGGGAGGCCAGGGAGTGCAGAGTCTACCTGAGGGCTTGGGGAGGTCATGGTCAGGTCCAAACCAGAGCCTGGCAGAGCTCTGCCTGCCTGGCAGCACAGTGTGATCATGTTCAGAACAAATTAAACTGCTCCATGATAGTCTGGCCTGGAGGGTTACAGCCCGACCTGAGAAGTATGAAAATGCACAATGGATGAACTCCCATGATTTTCCCCAAGTCTCTCTCTGCTCTGTACTGCAGAGCCATTCAGTCCATTGGCTTGAAATCTTTATGCCTGTCAAATATAAATAGAAATGATAGAGCAAAATCACTGATGTTTAATTCCAGTTTTTACTGTGGTGCTATTTAAATATTGCTCCTGAAAACCACTTTGATTCAAAGACTTACCATGACCCAGTGTGGCCCCCAATATCTTCCATTAGCCCTTTTAAAAACTGTACAGATTGTAACACTACTTCTTTTTCTGTGCAGAGCAAATGAAAAGTCCATTTTGATGGTGTCTGCACTTTTTAGACCCTGAGCAAGGGCTGAATAAACAGGAAATGAAGGTCAGGGAGCAAAAAGCGACAGGGAAGGTAAGGTGAGCAGACAGAATGGTCAAAGCTGCTGGCAAATGGGCCAACACAAATGGTTGTCCTTTTGCACTTCAGCATTTCAAGTAGCTGCGATTTCACATGGAAGGAAGACAATGGTTGTGCTGCTGGGGAACACTAAAAGAAAAACCTCAGCATCAGTTACATTTGCAGGGCATTTTCAAACCTGGTGCTGAATGGTTCCTGTTTATTATGGAATATTCTGTATTAATTCCGTAGCCTGTGATGAGCGGGCGCTGTGCCAACCATTTTGCATGGGGGCTGCAGAGCAGATGAGTGCTGAGCTCCATGGAAGATTTCATTTGTGTAAATGAGGAGGCCGTTATCACAGCACTAAAGGTCCTGTTTTTAAAAAAAGCCTCCTGTGACATTATGCACAAAACAACCTATTTATGCAGCATGAAAATATTTATGTGCTTCGCTCCAGCTTAAAAAGGGAATTTGCAATAGATGAGGGACATGAGAAAGGATTGGAGTGAGAGATAAGGAGAGATTAGAAAAGGCAGATCATGAAGTACATGACATCCTGCAGCAGTATGTGGAGTGAGCCCTCATGGTTTTTTTTAAGATATGGACCTTGAAGATGGTGTCTGGATCATTTATATAGCTCTTACAGGCTTAATCTTCCACAGGGAGGGAGCTGTATGCAGAGATGCCATTGCTGGAAATGTGGGGAGATGCTGTGCTAAAGACACTGATGGCCTTTGTAACCATCCTTGTCCTTTTCAACCTTCATCTCTCACCCTCACGGGGGTCATGCCTGTGGGCTGGGGAATGCTGCAGTGCTGAACTCTCTCACCCAGAGCAGGAAACAGGAAAAATCCCCTGTGCAGGGGCTCAGATGGACGTGGCACAAGAGGAGTGGTCCTGATGGGGTGGCTTCACAACAGGACAGAGCTCAGACCCTCATTCCCTGTCCTTACACAGAAGAAAACTTCCCAGACCTTTTTCAGTTCCTAAGAGTTTTTCCTGAAGCAGCAGTTCCTCTGAAGGGCTGTGCCTGTGTGCCTCTTTTTCATAAGTAAACCAGATGTGGTTCAGCCACAGTTCTCCTCACTGACTTGTAGGAGAAGGCTGGGAGCTCCACATGTCCCCTGACTGCCCTGGAACAGAAATTGCAGAAGAGGTGTCTCAGGACACACACCCAGGGGAACAGACAGACAGAATAACAGTGTTATTGGGAGCATACATCTGACGGGGACACATCAGCCCATGCATCCACTTCCTGCCATGCCAAGCAGCTCGAGTGCTTTCAGTAAAGGCTGGGAGTGCAGCATGAGGATGTTTGTTATTTGTCTTCCAGCAATTCAGCATTGTTCTTGCTCCAGATGCAGATGTACCAGCTCCAGGTTCTCCACGGGACAGCTGATGCCACCCCAGGCAGCTCAAAATAGTTGTGTGCTGACAGATCTGGGGATGGGGATGGGCCGTGTCAGCTCCTTGAGGACTTTGTGTGTTAACTCAGAAATCTATGCTGCTTCCCCCCCAGCACACATTTACCCAGCCCCCAGATATCAGGCTTTCTTTTGATTCTGTGCTCAAATAAGCCAGTGTTTTGCTTTTAATTAATGTTGGAGAGAAGGGAAAATGTTCTGCTGGTCTCTGTGGGACCCTGACTTGGCTGCAGACTCAGGCCAATGCTAAGACAGCAGGTCCTGGCTGCAATGAGGGGAGTCAAGGTCAGCTCCTGGCATGTGGCAGTACCCTGAAATCTGGCCAGGGACTGAGCACTCCTGAAATAAAAACACCTGAATCCATGTGGGATCTAGGGTGATCTCATACCCCGCTGTAAAGCAATAAAAATCTTAATGCCCAAGTACCCACAGAGCTAATGAAAAACTCTCAAGCCCAAATACACACATAGTGGCAGCCATGAAAGTACCAAAATAATTTCTGTGTCAGCTTTCTGTGTCCTCCTATCCACTCCCCACCTCTCACTGTCACTGTGGTCGATGGCTGCTGAAAAGCCTTGTCCGATTCCCGCATCTGGCTCCTGACGTGCAGGCCAGCAACTCTGTGAAGGAGAAAATGCTGCTGCTCATGTAAGCTGTCCTGTGTGTTGGCAGGGCTGTGAGTTTCAGAACAGAGTGATATATTTCAGCTCTTGTGAAATTTCTGAATAATCAGCTCATCAAAAAATATCATGCAGAGTTCCCTTGTAGTCCTTTCCAACTTGCCACCTCTCCTGCCAATAGCTCCGTAGGGTGACCACAGCTTGGCAGAGCCCATTAGCAGAGCTCTGCACAATCAGTCATCAGTAGAGCTGGCTGGAAAATACAGTGTTCCCTCCTGAAAAAAAAGAAAAAAGATAAGGTGGGGCAGAGGGTGTGTTTGGCTTGGCATTTCAGGATGAAGATTTTCCCCACTTCTCTCTCCAGAACCCTCTTCTGTTCCCCCACTGCACCTCACCCTTTTTCCTCCTTTAGAAGGTGACTTCAAGAAAATAAAAAGTCAGCTTAAAGTGGCAAAGACATTGGATGCTGTTCCATCTGCTGGTGACTCCTCCTAGCCCCCAGGGCTAGAAGCATCACTGCAGGATGGGCACCAACACATTTGTCACCTTCTCCACCTGAGACTCCTGAGCAAGTTGTCGTTGGACCTGCACATTTTGCTTGCAACTGCTGAGTTTCTTCTTTGGAGTTTCTTGAGAAGATATTCTTGAGGTAGATTTCTCTAGATTTCTCTCCTTGAGCAGCTCAGCAGCCTGCTGTTTGGGCATGTGGGAGCTGGTGACCTTGTCTCTGTGCATGGTGAGATGGGGGATGCTGGAAGGGCCTCAGGGAAACCCGACCAGCAGTGCTGCAGAGACAAGGGTCTGAGCAGCCAAAGTCACTTCAGCTGCTCCTCACAGTCCTGGGCTGCCTCCAGGCACATCTCCCTGTGCTTTCCCATTCAATTTAGACACCTGTTTCCAAGTCCCAGGTGATCATTGCTCTGGCTGGGAAGAGCAGGGTTCCTCGCTGTGTCCCTTGATGACGCTCAGCTGATGATGCTGTGGGGAGGAGGCTGGACTGGCTGCAGACCCCTTAGGGCAGGTGGCAAACAAGTCCATAGAGGAAGGTGGTGCAAAAATCAATGGTTAGTGCTTTAGGATTAAAACTGTGGCATGGAAGCCTTGTACAACTGAGATTATTATATTTTTTAGGTCTGTGGTAGCTGCAGTGACTGCGGCACTCGGTGCAATGTGGGTTTGGTACTTGTGTCACATTGCAAACCCCTGTGAGGGACACAACTGCATCCACCAGTGAGCAGGGGCTCCAGCACAGGTTTCCTGTCCTGTCTGTCCCCTCTTGGATCTGCCTTGACCCCGCTGCAGCTGCCAAGCATTTGCTCTGTCCCTCTCCACTTGTGTCACCATATCTTTCTGCTCAGGCTTTTGTCATTTCTTTTGTCACCATAGTGACAGAAAAAGAGTGATGATTGCTGGAGTAATTTCCCATATTAGCTAGCACTGGCTTTCCAGCCTAAATCAGCACTTCATTTTCCCCGTGCTCTGGCTGAGCATCACTGGAGCGTCATTAAAGAGCAGTGCCAGAGGGGCTTTGGTGCTGCCACTGCTCCTCTGGGACAGCCAAGGCAGGGACAGGGCCCTCAGGTCACCTCATGTCCCACCAAGAATGCAGAGAAAGAAGGGGAAGACAAAAAAACTGTATTTGCAAAGGTTCCTCCCTGAGTGTATTTGCTCGGTTTCATGGCCAGTAAAACCAGGAATCTGGGCATTTCCATCCACCCTGGGGCACGTGTATGTCTGCAGGATGCACAGGAAGAGCTCCCCAGAGGTGACTGCTCACCCTGACTGATGCAGTGAGAGGGCAAAGACCCCCCTGTGCCCCCAGCCTGTGCCCTCTGCTCTGCACAGCCCAAACCAGGGCTGGGACCAAACCTGGGCTCAGTGCAAAACCCTGCTCTGTCCCAGGCCTCACCAGCCATGCAGTGCATCTCAGAGAGACACCCAGCACATACACACAAATACATACTTAAAAATCAAGATCATTAAGTAAGCAAATGTGTTTAAATAGCAAACAAGCGACTGAAAAGCAGAGAAAGGTCACAAAATGTGAAAAGAAAGCAGCTCCTCTGTTCCCCGTGCTGGCAGCGCCAGTCTCTGCCTCAGAGGATACATTAGGAAGAGTCAACCTTCATTTCAAGCACACTGTCTTTTGTCCTGCTATCACAACATTAACATTATCCCCACATAATTTTATGTATTTAATTTTACAATAGACCGTGTCAGTGAGCACTGCCTGTAAATATTTGATCACCACCGTTCCTCTAGGATTATCTTATCAAGAGTAAAGATATTAAAATAGAAATCTTGTCATGTTGCTGCCTTTATATTTCCAGCCTAAGAGTTGATTGACAGAAAATGAACTGCCCGAACTAGCTCTAAAGTGTCTTTTCACTGAGAGTTTTAATGCCAGAGGCTATAGAAAAAAAGGTTAGCTAGTCATTGAAAGCTAATGCCTTGCTGTAGTTATGGAACTTTTGTACTGAAGATTAAAAAATATGAATCTACTAGGGGTATTTTTACAAGTGTAAAATGGCGTTGGTCTTTTTGTATCTTTTTGCCATCACTAATGAGCCTTAAAAAGTGCCTTTCTTTTTTTTCCTGCACTTGAATATTAGATGCAGTTTCACTGCAGCTCACAGACACAGGCTGAAGTTTTGCAAGAATAAGCTCTTGACTTACCTAGCCTACAAAATTTCTTTTTGGTGATAAAATGGCTTGCAAGCCAGGACTAAATGTTCTTGTCTAGCTTGGAATATCAAACCACTGCAGCCAAGTCAAGGCTCCTATTTATGGCCAGTTAAAGACACACCAGTAATGCTGTTTTAATGTTACAAAATTGTGCTGAAATTGTCATGTGTCTGAAGAGCACCACACTGCAAATATACAGCTGGTCCCCGAGGGCTTCCTCAGCCTGTGCTCCAGCACAGATCAATGCGAGTTTTTGCTGGAGTAAGGACCCAAGTGCCAATTCAGGAAGGTACAGCACGAGCAAACTTTAATCACAAGCTTAGAAATCAATAAAGACAGAAGCTGGCTGGGGTGAGGGGACAGGGAGGGGGGTGGGTCCCACATCTCTGCAGCTCCAGCACCCAGGTGGGCATCAGGGCAACAGTTCTGGCATCCTGAATAAATCTGGCTTTGTCTTGTCCTGATCCCAGAGGGCAGGACAGGGTGCTTACTTCACACATCTGCCCCATTACAATGATAAACTGTAGCCACCAGCATTAAATCACCCAAAGTCTTCCAGGCATTGACAAAAGTGTTACTGTGGGATGGCTGAGGCTGGAGTGGCCAGAGACAGCAACCTGGAGCATTCTGCTTTAGCCAGAGCATCCCTCCCACTTTTTTACCCTCCAACATGAACAATAACTGCATGAAATGAAGTTAATTGCATGTTCAGCAGCCCATTGTTGAGCTGTCCTGAAGGGATTTACATGGGTGGCTCCATTAACAGCAATGGGTGATCCCCTCCATGCTCTCCATGGGCTCAGAATGCAGAGAAGCTTGTTCTAACATTTCACTCATGAGAAAGGTCAAGAGCTGAGCTTTTTGTTCAGCATGCTCAATATATTCAATTAAAATATACTGCTGTGATCATCAGCTATTAACTGTCTTTGCAATAGATGTAATTAAACAGGTACTTCCCTGTGAAAGGAAATCTTTCAAGACAAATTCTGACATGGGGAGAGAGGAGAGTAGGAATTTCCCAGATCTCCAGTGTAGGTTTCCTTTGTGCCTCCACATGAGTCCCTCAGCCACTGGGTGTTTTCCTGTCCCTGTTGCTGGAGCAAGGATGGCTTGGAGGTGATGGGCTGGCCAGATCCAGGTCCTGGCATGTCCCTTCCCTGGGCACACTGGGGCTGAGATGAACACCAGCACTGCTGGATGCTTGGCAACTGTGGGGGAATAAAACCAGCCAGGCAATTTCCTCAACCAGGCAATTCACTTGCAGAAACATCATTTACAAAGTTCCACTTAGAGCCTCGGGGATAAGAAATGGAGAATGAGAGGAGCTGGCTGCTCGGGAGAGTTTAACAAAGTCAGAGATTTTAGAGGGTTTAGCAGCTGGTAAACTCCAATTCAATGGGTGGAAGAGTTAAAAGCCACACATCCTGCTTTGAAAATTTCCTCCAAAAAGCCTGAAATGAAGAAAAACCCCAAAAGGCAGACTAGAGGGAAGCAGAGGAAGGAAATGAAGGAAGCAAAAAGAAATTACCTGAGCCAACTGTTCTAATTATATACACACAGCAGTCAAACAGTGATAGCAATTGTTGGCACTCTTAAGACAGATAGCAGGGAAATGGAGATACAGTGGAAAATAACACATATTAAGGAATTAGTATTCAATTATGCTAAAGAAGGGGGTGTGTATTTACATTAGTCAGAAATCAGGCATGCTGAGAGATGGGTGACAGCAGGGAGAAGTATGGCAAGCAAACCAGAGCGGGGTTATGACAGGTCTCCCTGGTAGCTGTGAACAAGGGTGCTGAGCCAGGCGTGGTACCACCAGCATTGCTGGATTATGTCACAGCTTTTTGCATCTGACAGCATCCAATATGCAGCTGCAGAAGCCTCCAGGCACAGGGATAGAGCAGGGCACGAGGAAATTCAGAGCCTTGGTGCACCACATGTGATAAACTGAGTGTGCTCCCTCTTGCCAGGGGCTTTGGGGGACAGTGGAGTGCCTCTCACCCTGCTGGACCAGTTGGTTTTGACCTCCTGTGTGCTCAGGTCTTCCAGGTATTTTCTTTAAAATATTCCAAAGCTCCCTGAGTGTTTGCCATCCTGCCCACCAGGCTCCCTCAGCAAACACCCCTGTTCCTCTGCTGAGGCCTTTAATGCAGGTAGAGAGTGATCAAAGTAAGCTGCAGCCCAGACCTTGAAAAAGCTCTCTTACCATTACCAGGCCCTATTAGCCAATTCCTCACCTATTTCTGAGTTATTTAATTAGTCCCCATATTCTCCAGCATGACTTACACTGTTAGATATTCAGAGCACAAAGGCAGGGGATTCACTGAAATCCTGGAGGAGGAGAACTGTTGGATTTCCTTTATCTACAAGATCAGTTAGGGATTTCAGGTTAATCTTGCTTGATAAATCATGTTACATTTTATCCCATTTGCCTTCGTGTCTCTGTAAATGGTCTTTCTCTCAGAAAAATGTGACCAAGCTCTGAGTACTGGACCCCAATCACTCAGCAAGCCCTTCTTAAATACCTGCATGACATCAGACACACTCCTTGTACACAACCCCACCCCTGAGCTGATAAAATGGTCAAGCACCCACCTTTAAAACTGCAGGAGAAAGATTGCCCACTCTCTGCTCTTGGGAACCCAAGCCTGCTCCTTAGGTGCCCAATAAACCAGGCAAACTAAGTAAAAACCCCAAAAATGTCCCATTGCAAGTTCCTGCTTGTTGATCAGAAGCTATAAAAGCTAGCTCAACATGGGCTCATGTGTTTGGGATTTCATTTCTACACATCTTTCTTAACCTCCAGTTTTGCATTCAGCCCCTTTCCCATGCAGCCTTTAGCCCATGCTCCAAATCTTCCTCCTCATCCAAAAGCCAGAGATTTTTCCCGCTTTGAGGAACAGGGCACATAACCTGCCCATATATTCCTGCCCTGTGCTTTGAGCCAGCAGCCCTCCAGTCTGCTCTCCTTGGTCTTTCTCATGGCCTGTTTTTGTAGAAGTTGTGCATTTGAATAGTCTTTCCAAAGTCTAAATCTAAGCAAGTGTTCCCACATCCTTCCCTCCCTGACCTATTCACACAGCTTGCTTTATTGCCAAAGCTGCCTTCATTATGCCACTGAGATTCTGCTAATTCTTGGTCTTTTTAAGAAGATATTTTCCATCCAGTTCTGCTCCCAGTTCCTTCCTAGAAGTTTTTTCCCTCTAAACTGATCAGAAGCAGGTGGGGACCTGCTTGCTGTGCCATGATGCAGATGGTGGAGGTGCAAAGCTCCCTGGGTGGTAAAGCGCTTTATAAATTTTGAGCCAGAGAAATACAAAAAAATGGCCAAAAAAAAATGTCTGTCCAGGGAGCACAAAATCAACATAACAGCTTTGGCTGGCTGTGTGTAGGCAAGAATGTTGCTCTGCCTTGAGCCTGCCCAGGTGTGTGTGCCCCAGCTGAGTGTTCCAGGTACTGCCCCATCCTCAGCCTACTCCAGCAGCTCTTGCAAGCCCCACTGAGTCCCATAACCAGAAGGGAAGGGAACACTGAATCCCAAGCCTCTCCTGATGTAAACCAGGCTGCAGATGATAAACAAAGCATCAGTGTCTGTGCTATAGACACTAAACAGAAGATTTCTAGTCAAACCCAGCTGCTGAGAAGCAAAGGATCCCTTTCCACCCCTGGAGTCTCCTCTGCAAAGACCCAGCCATCACTGCTGGCCCTGCAGCAGGGACCTGGCCCTGTCCTGTCCTCAGCCACTCTCCAGAGTCACTTTTGGACTAGGCTGAGACACTGACTGTCAGTAAAACAAGAGGGAAAATTAACAGTGGCGAGACAGCAAGCCCTGGGTGTGTGCACACCTGTGCATCTCCCACAGGACAGACTGCAGCACACTCCTTGTTTATCAGGTCTAAACACAGACAGATGCCAGGAAATGCTCAGAGACGTGGCAGAGGGGGAATTGAAATCTCATTGTTTATAGAGTGGCATCGAGGGACAGAGGAACAAATACAAATGCTCAGGCACAAGCTCAGCCAGAGGTGTTTTGGGCACTTAGTCACAGTTCCCTGGGCAGGGGGCAGCAGCAGCAGCAGCAGCAGCAGCCCATAGAGTTGGGGACTTCCCCCAGAGCCTCTGGGCAGGTGAGGTGGGCACTGCTGAGCACAGCTGAGCCAAGCACCAGAGCCACAGCCCTCTGCAAAATGCTCTTCTTCACTAGATACAGATGATATATAGATATAGGAAGTGTTCAGGTATTTATATACAAAGGGATTTACATATCTAAACCCTAATGTTTAAAATGTGTGCATATATGTATATTTATGTGCATATATATATGCTGCTTGTATATATACATAGAAAGACCTTTTAAAAGGTTTTTATATATACACACATACATATGCATGCATAACACCTTTCTAAATATATGTATACACATATATTAAATTATACTTACATATGTATTAAATATCTCATATAAACCTAAGTATATAAAGGTCTTTTAAAGGGCTATATGTGGATGTATATATTTATATGCATATATAAATATACTACATAAAATTATTATGAGCAATAAAGATGATAATATATACATGTACTATAAACCATTAAATTATCTAATATTATCATGCATCTCCAAGTGTTGAGGAGTCAGTGCTGAGGTGTGATGGAGGGGGAGAGAGAGAGGCCAGGATGCACCTGGCACCATCCCACTTTGTGCCAGGAGAAAACACCCAAGTGCAGACACAAAATTTGAACATTTTACTTTTAAATCCACTGGCTGCTGCATTTGGGCGTGACAGGTGCCCTTACACCTTCCTGTTCCTGCAGCCCCCCATCAGGAGCTGTCTGTCTGTCTGTCTGTCTGTCTGTCCAGGTGCCGTGTGCTGGCTGCTGCCAGAAGCCCCCACTCACACGTGCAGCTGGGACAGAGGAGCTGTCATGCCATGACATTTCTCTCCTTCTCTGGCAAAGGGATCCTGCTGAAAGAAGTGAGGGAATAACATGAAAACCCCAGCCAGAGGCTGACAAGCAAACTGACATTTAGGAAAAAAAAAAAAAAAAATTAGGTGAGGTGGGAAGAAAAGCCTGGGTGGGTAGTTCAGATTTTGTCTACGGCTGCAAATCTTTTGGGTGAGCCTTTCTGACTCCACAAATGCACTTCCAGACACTTTCAGTCCTAAAATGCCAGGACAGATATTTCCCCCTCTTTTCCCTCTCATTAGCAGCTCTCCCTGAACTGCAGCAGCTCTCCCACACCCAGAAGAGCAGCGGTGTTGAGGAAAGTTTGTCATCATCTTCAGCTCCAGAAGCAGAAGGAAGTGGGCAGGCAAGGGTTAAGTAACAATTTATTTACAAGTGACAGGGGTGTGCAGAAGCCTGGAAGGTTTTTTTTTCCAATTTTCATTAGGTGACAGACACTTTACAGGCAGTTCTGCTGTCCTCGGGAACGTCAGTGTGAAAAGGAGAACTCGTGGCATTTACAGGCTGAAGTTTCTCCTTGTCCTCAATGACAAAGTAAAGGGGAAAAATTTTAAAACTAAGCCATGAATGTCTTTAATCAGGAGCGCCTCCAGCCTGTTTTTATGCCAGCTCTAACTCTGGCTCTGGTTAGACTCACTGCTCTCTGCAGCGAGGCAGGGGCTGAGCTGTTGGTGGACAGCACTGCTTTCCACTCAAACTATTTCTCACTCAATTATATCCTGCACTTACACTTTACAGAGAACAGATGTGAAGGCTTACCTTGGGACAGATACATTATGTATACAGCATTAACTTCGCACCCATCCAGTCCCCAGTTTAATTACACAGCCAGTGGGGGACCCAGGATAGTTTGCTGGCAGAGCAGTTGGTTTCATTAGCAATTCCCAAGACCTCGGCGGTCTGCAGCATCCTCACTCATGCAGGCTGAGCTGCACTGGAGATCCAGCCCGTGGCAGCCAAGGATGAGCCATGCACTGCCTGACTTCTGGGCAAGCACCCCAAAAAAAGCCAGTGCATACCTCTGGGCTGGTACAAGCTCCAGCCTGAGTTTCATCTTAAACACGAGTATTTTGGAAAACCCTTAATGTGACATGAAATGTGAGGCCAAAGGATATTGAAAGACAACTTGGACGTACATCACTGAGGAAGTTTGTCTGATCTCTGACCCCTGTCAGGGAAACATCAGTGTGACAAGTCTCCACAGGCTGCATCTTGCTGCTAATAAAAGCCTTTTAGCAGCTCTCAGAGAAGGGGTTTGATCAGAGCCTCTTGCTGGGTTTAGCAGTGGGAAAGCACAAGGCAGCACTGGGTCTGTCACTGCATTGCAAGCTCAGTGTGAGTGAACAGTGCATGGCTGCAGCAAAGGGACACTGCAGGGAGCTGGGTGGCATCAACAAGGGCATTAACAGCAGGGATAAAGGACTTGTTATCCCACTCTATTCAGCACTGGTTGGCCCACACCTGGAATACTGCGCTCAGTTCTGGGCCTGTGACACAAAAAGGATGTGAACAGGCAGAGAGAGCCCAGAGAAAGGCTGCAAAGATGAGCCAAGGGCTGGGAAGGGCTGCCATCTGGGAAAAGGCTGAGAGAACTGGGTTTGTTCAGCCTTGAGAAAAGAAGCCTTAGGAAAGGCCTTTAGAGCCATGCTCCACTGTTTAGAGGGTGGCTACAAAGAGATGGAGACTCTCTTTTCACAGGAGTCACGAGGAAAAGGAGGGATAATGAGTACAAATTACTTCTGGGAAGATTCCAGCTAGACACAAGAAGAAAATTTTTCACAGTGGGAACAATCAGCCATTGGAATAATCTCCCAAGGGAAGTGGTGGATTCCCTGACATTGGACGCTTTAAGATTCAGCAGGACAGGGTGACGGAGCATCTTGTCTGACACTGCTTTTGCCAAGAATTGTTGGACCAGGTGATCCTTGAGGTCACTTCCAGCCTGGTGCTCTATGATTTGACACATCTCTTTGAAGAGGCATAAGAAATGTGCTTTTGTTCATGCTGCAATAAAGCAGGGAAAACTCTAAAACAGCAGCATTTATTCCATCAAACCCACTGCATCACACCCAGGCAAGGAGACTGCTTCTGCAGTTGTTCCTTCCCAAGGTGAACTGAAAGAAGGGCCATTTTCCTCCTTTCTCCTTTAAAATTTTTCCAGGTGACACATGACTCTCCTGAACCCTTTCCCCACAGCCACTTCTTGTTAGCAGGGCTGCCCTTCTCACTGCCCAGGGTGCAGCCACACCGTCCTCTTGTTCCAGCCCAGGAGAGAAACCATCAATATACACGTCAGGTGAAATTAAAATTGTCCCTATGAGTTATTCTATGACACAAGCTAGCACTGACTATATTAAATCTCATTAATTAATATTAAATTAATTTTTTTCCTTGCCTATAAACACAGAGTGTTGCTGTGGAGCACAGAAGCAATTATTATCTGGGATGCTTCAAGGTACAAGTTTCAGAGTCACAAAAGCTGCATATTTGTTAGAAACAGAATGACAAATCTGTCACTGTTAGAGCCTCTCTACCAGGACAAGAAAAATCCTGAATAAACTGCAATAGGTCAACAATTTGCCAGAGATATCAGCTGAATCAGGAGCCTGAGGTTTCATCTCACTGGAACACTACTTATTATGTGCACAGAGAGCACTGCCTCAGCAGAACACGGTGTGTTACTCACCAAGGGGCCAGCAGGGCTGGCTCATGTTTCACTACCTTCCATTCATTCAACCTTAATTCTCTGCACAGTTACCCCTCCTATGCTTTGGGAATGGGTGAGGGAGGGCATGAGGGGAACTTTGAGAATGGTGGGACAGGCAAACTCTGCCTCTTGCAGGACTCTGCCCTTTGCACTGGCAGCTGATGGAGCACAGCATGGGTGAGACTCAGCTGAACTGAGCAAGGTTCAGCAGACATGGGGCTGCCTGCTCCTCACTGCCTGGGAGGTGAGCAGAAGGTAGAGAGCAAGTCTCTCTTTGTTTCTGCTTGCTGGGAAAATGTTCTTCCAGCCAGCAGTGCTTTTGCAGGAGCTGCATGCCTTTGCTGTGCACTCCCCACACGGCTGGTATGGACAAGGGAGTGGCTGCCCTATTCCCACAGGATCCAGCACCACTGGGGAGTATGTGGCATAAATGGGTCCCTCAGGATGGTGAATAACAAGTCCCCAGCTCTCTGCCAGCTGCTCCCCAGGTCATGGCCATGCTCCTTCAAGAGGCAGCAATGCTCTTGCTCTCCATCCCTCCCAGAGTGACTGCTGATGACATTTATTCAGGTCATGACTTTCTCAGTGGTCCTAAGAGACCTGGAAGGCAAAGCTCTCAAACAAAAGCCTTGGTGGCCTTTTGAAAACCTCATCTCTCTGTTTCCCTGCTCGAAGTAGAAGAGGGAAAAAAACCCCCCTTTACTGGAGTAGTTATGCAATGAGTCATTTGCGGCGCAGAGGAGATGGGCCAGCTTCTCTCTCTGCGCCACAGTGATTTGACTAATTACTTCTATCTGCTCCAGCAGAAGAGCAGCCTCCTCCAGCCTTTCCGCTGGGTGAGCCCTGTCTGTCAGCAGCAGAGAAGTGGGAAGTGATGGGAAACAGCATCCTCCTTGCTTTGAGCAGTGGTGTTCTTTGTCTGTTCCTTACCCCTGCTGAGTGGCAGGTCCTGAAATTGAGCTCAGTGAAACACTGGAGCCTCAAAAGTTGAGACTGGGTAGACTGGTTATTCTGGGGCCATCACAGAAGTGTTCACACCTCCCAACAGTGACAGTGGCCCATTTCACACCAGCCCATGTCTCCACCTGCCCCTGGGCTCTGTGGCTGCTGGGGGGCAGGACCAGGAGGATGCACAGCCCATCCCTCTGTGGTGCTCCCAGCCATCAAAGCCTCCCCGGGATTTCGGCACGGAGCAGCCGTCGGGCTTCAAGGGAAACAGCATGGAGCTTTAGGGCAGTATTTTCTTTCAGCTTGCATCTGATGAGTTCTCATGGAGGATTTGGGGGCTGAAGGGTCACAGGACTTGCTCCAAAACAGCATCCAAAACATCTGGACAGAGGGCAAGGACAGGGACACGCATGGGGCTCCTTCCAGCACTTCCAAAATGCTACAGTCTCCTCTGAGCTGCTGAACAGGGCCCAGGGCTCCCACAGCTCTTAATTGGAGGTGAATGTTATTAAAGTATATTAGAAGAAAAAGGCAGCAGCATAGACAAACTGATTATATTTTTACACTTGTTTAAAATCACTACTCTGATTTCTAATTATAGTGGATCAAAGAAAAGAACCACGTTAATCCAATGTAATCACGTGTGAGTTGGGTTGATAACAACATTGTATTTAATTGGCAGTAAGCTCAGGCAATGTTAAATACAAATGAAAAGCACTGACACATTCTGAAGACTAATTAATATGACAGACTGCTAGCAAATGCATTGTTTATTAATACTAATTTCCAGTGGCTGGCTCAACACCATTTTGTTGCCACAATCCCCAGTGTTGTGTCCATCAATGCATGATATTTAAAAGGAAAATTAAATATGATTTATTTTAAGAAGGAACAAAGAAGTTCAAAGATAATTAAATTACGCATTTCAAATACCAAGTTGCAGATAAAGAGCTTAAAAATACAGGATTTTTCTCTTTCCAGCAGTAAGTCCCCTTGATGTGTGCATATAATTCACATTAATGTGCTGCATCAGTGACAGAAAACACTTCTTCCTCTGCACATTTCAATGCAGTTAACAAATGGAGATTTTTTTCAGGGCTGACACAACTCTCAGTGCAGTCAACAGAAGGATTACCCTCAGGACCCTGCCAAAGCCCAGCAACTCAACGGAAGAATTTCCCTTGACTCCCGTGGACTCTCAATCATATTCTAAGCTTTTCAGATCAGGACCTGTTATCTTCTTTTTTTCAATCCTTAGAAAGTACCTAGCAGAAAGGAAGACCATTAATTCAGGTAACATCTTTTAAATACAGTGTCCTGAAAGTTTGCTAAGGCTTTCCAGAGAGTCATGTGCATTAAAATTCTCCTACCTGACTGCACCACCTTCCACAGCTGGTTATGGACTGTAATGGCACTTATTTGTCACACCTTGTTATAGCCTTGGTCAATAGAATAATGGAATAATCAATCATCTATATTTTAGTGTGAGACAAAATAAATACAGTGCATAATAGTCAATCAGGTCTTCACCAAGGAAAAGTTGAACAATTACAGTGGTTGTCAGTGGTAAACTGCCTATGATAAGTATGCAAACATTGACCCCAAGTGTTACACTGAGAACATCGAAATTAAAACCATCTATCTTACTTGATTCAAAGTCTTCCAGATAACAAGGGTGGTATTTAAGGAAAACCTCGGCTGGACTCGGATTGCTTCTTTCTGTTAGATTAGAATTAAATTCAGTCAAAATTTAGAAAATACTGGTTTAATTAAAGATACTTCACTAGCTCATAAATTATACATTCTCTCTCCTGTTGCAAAGTGTAAGTTTGATATTAGGTGTCAGAGCTACAGAGGATTCCAAAAGGTTAGTTCACATTTATGTGCTGTATAAGCAGACTTTTGGGAACGAAGGACTAATTATGGAAGTTCCCAAATTGCTACCCCAGTCTGCTCAGCAAGTGCAGTCTCCCAGATTTCAGTAAAAGCAGTGTTTTCTTCAGAAGCTTAGTACTAATATGCAAAATAAGATGGTCAAAAAGAGACCTCGGCCAAAAGCAGGCATTGGCATGGAATCAAGCATGAAATATTAATAGATAATAATCTAGAAACTAATTACAAAATGTAAAAAGTCCAGTTATCTTGCAGAGACTGCTGCAAGGAAGAGTGTTTCAGTTTCATTAGCACAGCAGCAGAAGGAGAATCCATGCAAAGGAGTTTTCTGAGCTTCCTACTGCTCATACCAATGTACATCTAAACTCGATAAAGCAATATTCATTTAAATTAGCAGCATAACAAAACCTAACAATGAAGGTAATAACTCACTGAAACATACTTGTCCTGGTTTCAGCTGGTACAGAGTCAATTTTCTTCTCAGTAGCTAGTGCAGGGCTGTGTTTTTGATTTTGGAGGAGAATAATGTCAATAACACACTGATGTTTGACTGTTGCCAAGCAGGGCTTACTCTCAGTCAGGGACTTTCCAGTGTCCCATGTTCTGGCAGTGAGCAGGAGCATGAGGAGCTGGGAGGGAGCATGGCTGGGACAGCTGCCCTGACCTGGCCAAAGGGACACTCCAAATGCTCAGGGTATTAACTGGGGGGAGCCGCTGATTGCTGTGCATCCATCTGTGGGTGGTGAGAAACTGTACTGTGAACCACTTGGAATAAAATCATCCTGGTTTTTATTCCACTCTCTGTTTTCTTTTCATGACAACAACAACAACAACATGTTGTTATTATTATTGTTAATATCACTATTATACTTCATTTCCATCATTAAGCTTTTCTTATCCCAACATGTGAGTTTTACCTTTTTTCCAGTTCTCCTCCCCATCACACTTGGGAGGGCAGAGAGTGAATGTGTGGTTCTTAGTTGCCAGGTGGGATTGAACTATGCCAAGATACAAATAAGAAAACAAAACAAAGAAATATCAAGAGCAATGCCTTCCTAGACATGCTGGATTCCAGTGCACACTATTGGGTCATCTCTAGGAACACAGACCAAAATAAAATGGCTGCTCATACAAAGATGGGAGACTTTGTGACTGGTTTTGAACTCTAAATTTCATCTTAAAACACACTTGTTCCAAACAAATTAAAATTAAATTTAGTGGGAATTATCCAGACTCAGGTTTAAGCATGAGTCTAAAAGCCATCCCTGAACTCTCCATCCCTGCATTGCTCCATCAGCAATAGTGTCAAACTCTCTGCCAACATCTCCACGCCAGGAATTGGTTTGTGCCAGCACATATGGCTGTGGCAGTCCTTCCCCCTCCTAATTGCAAGGCCAGGTTACAACAGGCAGCCTTACCCTGAGTGGAATTTACTGGTGCATTTAATGTAAAGCTTGTGCCCCACCTGTGCCCTGCCCTTATCCACCGTGGTGAGCAAAGGGGCACAGCCATACCCACCATCAGTGGTCTCTGCTGAATCCACTGCCACGCTGCAAAAGCTGCCACTGCAGCCCAACAGCAGCCTGACAAACACTGCCTTTGAGAGTGGGGCTGCCCTGGGCAACACAGATCCTCTGCAGCTTGTGACCAGGAACAGCAGCGTCTTCAACCAAGATGCCTCCAACACTCACTGGCAAAAGCCTGGCACGGAGACAGTGGGTAACAGATGCCCATAAGTGCTGAGGAACACTGCTGGAGATGAAGATGGGAGAGGTAAACTCCCAGCCCCCAGGGAATTTGGAGGAGAATTTGATTTGAAGCATTGCTGAGAGGCTCCCTTGCTGCTAGGCAGCGCTGGCACTCAGCAAGATGAGAGCCTCCATCCAAAGTGTCTGTGATTGCCTGAACTGCTGTTGAAGACGCACATCAGTGCATCCTGAAATGGTTAGAAAAGCTCCTTGTACATTGACCCAGCAATTAGCAGGCTGCTGGTGTCAGAACAGGGAGCAGAGCCCTCTGTACAGCTCCCAGCTGCATCTGCCACATTGTGGAGCTTTGCAGAGCCACAAAAACCCCTCTGAGATGGCTTCAAAAACCCGGAGCTGATTATTCAGATAAGCCACGATGAGATAAGCTCTGATATCATCAGAAGGGGTGCAGGGCACTGTCACACGAGAGGGAGAGAGATGGGAAGGATGTGAACTCCATTTAAGCCCCACAGTGGAACAGTTTGCAGCGAGTGCACAACTTCCTGTCAGCTCCCTGTGAGCGGCTCCTTTGATTGCACGGCTCTGTGAAGGAGCACTTGTCACTTTTTATTGAAGGAGAGGGGAAGAAAGCAAAGCAGCCTGTTGCCAGGAGAAAAGATGCCACTCACTTTAAGTTAAAATGTAGACAGCTGCAATGCCCTGGCTGCTGGTGACTGAGGACCGGCAGAAGTGTGAAGGAAGTATCAATGCAGGGCAAGAAAAAGAAAACAGCAGGAGACCAAAGCAAGCACAGAGCAGGGAGGGATGAGGCTCCGACTCCCTGTTTGTTGCTGGGAATGCCTGACCATGCATGAAGGGAAAACAGCAGCCAAATGTCCTTCAAAACCAGCAGCTCCCACCAGGCTGAGTCGGGGTGCTGTTCCCATGACTCTTGTGCCCAAATACCTGTGAGACACCTGGACTGGGATAAAATCCAGACTCAGAATGACCCACTGCAGAGGAGCTTTTTAAATCCTCACTAATAAAAGTGCAATTGTGTTGCACAGCTGGCAACAGAAGAAACACGCAGGTTCCAGAGCAGCAGTTGAATCTCCAGGTAGGACCAACCAAAAGGGCCCTGCTCTTCTTTATTCTCTTATTTATATATGTTTCTAAAGACAATCAGAGATTGGTGAGAAGGGTTACCACCTCTGTAAGTTTACAGGATAATTACATGATCAATCATCTTTCTCCACCCCTGGGGACAGGAATTAATAACAATCTACAAGTGCAAAACAATCCCAGCCAGTTAGGAAAAACAAAGACCATGTTTACAGAAAATGCATGGGAACCTGTACTACAAAGTTACAAACGTGGAACCCTGCAAAAAGCAGGGTGACACAATTGGTTGTTTGGCACTGCCATGCTGTGTCTGGTCACTCCCTTACAGTGTTACCCTCACCCAGCATGTGATGAGCTCTAATCGAAATGGGGAAGAGCTGCAGCACTGCACAGCCTGTCCTGCAGCCTCTGCCTTCCCACATCATCAAGCTCTGTGAAATCCACCTTGCAGAGCTAGAAATCCTTCACCCCAAAGCAAGAGTATTAAAGCTTTGTGATTGTATCTCTGTAACCCGGCAAGCAGAGGAAAACAACCTGCAAAAGGTACAAAAGCTCAACGGGAGCAGCCCCTTCCCCCCCTTCATTTGTCAGGATTCTGCTTGTCCAAGATAATAATCAGCAAACAGAAAACCCTGCACAAAGAGGCTCTGGTGGAGAAAGCCCAATTTCCCCTCAGCCTCTGGTGCTTCTGCTGAGAGTTACTGTGGAATATTAAAAGGCACCAGAGATGACAGAAGTCACTGCAAAGATGGAGGAAATGACTCTGCAGACATAGAAGAGAAAAAAAATGCAAGGCAATATTACAGTATCCTGAGTACCACAGGGCAAAGCATTCCCCACTGGAACTGGGAAAGCTGATATTTAACAGCTGGATCCTGCAGACTAACCAAATTACTTCCATGGTTTTGTTACTTATAGCAAAACAGAAAATATTAATAGCTACAGTTCTCCTAAATTCAGCTTCATCCTTGCCCTATTTGTCAACACACTAGGTGCAATTTCTGGCAAGACTCTTAGACTGTACCTCCTCACCCACACTTTGTGAGGTGTTTTGCAATTCCTAGTCCTGGTTCAATGGCAGAGAGGCTCCCACACCTTGTCCCAGCTACCAGGTTTTAGGGATCATATTCCCGTGCAATATAAGGGTCTGGAGCACAAGCCTGATGAGGAGCAACTGCGGGAACTGGGGGTTTTTAGCCTGGAGAAGAAGAGGCTGAGGGGAGATTTTAACCCTCTCTGAAAGGAGGTTGTAACCAGGCAGGGATTCTTCTCTTCTCCCAAGTAAAAAGCAACAAGATGAAATTTCCTCAAGTTGGGCTGGGTGGGTGTTAGGCTGGATAACTGGAGCTTGGGAATCTCCGCTCTGGTGCCTGAAGCACCTCCTCCCCCTCCTTGTTCCCTGACCTTGCTGCCTGCAGAGTTGTTTCTCTCACAAATGCTCACTCCTCACTCCAGCTGCAATCGTGCAGGGGTTTGGTTTTTTCTGCCCTTATTAAACTTGTTATCCCAGAGCACTGCACCATCCACCACCACTGATGGGCTCAGCCTTGGCCAGTGGCAGGTCTGTCCTGGCTGTCAGACACTGGGGAAGCTTCTGGCAGCTTCTCACAGAAGCCACCCTTGTAGCCCCCCTGCTACCAAAACCTTGACATGCAAACCTGGTACAACTGCATGTTTGTAAGATTCTAAGTGTAGAAATCACAAATGGTGTATCTGTCCTGAACTGATGATGGATAAACCCACTAAAATCCCTTTTCCAGTCACTTTAGAGGCATTAAAACACGATTAACTTTGCATGCTGCAACGGAGGGAAAAGTGGAGGGGCTGATTTTTCATTGGTTCTAGTCATGCTGTATTTTTCTCTCCCTGCGAGCACAGGGGCTCACTCACAGATTCCACAGTGCTGCCACTCCTGCCAGAGTGTGTCTGATGGCAGCACACAGCCATCCATCCCAGCAGTGGAGAGCTACTGCTAAGGAATCACACACACATTTGGCAGCAGGCAACACCAAAGTCACCTTCCAAACAGGCAACCAAGGCATGCAGGAGCAAACAGAAGAGCATTCCTTTCCCTGGAAGCAGAGGAAGACAGTGGCTCCAAATCCTACAGTACTGGGTCATCATCTGGACCTGGCTGAGTTTCCCTGGGACTCACTGCTCTCCATCTCAGCCTCTGGCTGGGACAGGTGGCATTGGGACACCTTCATGCTCCTGGCTGTCCTGCCAGAGGTCACAGCTTTCTATTCCCCCAGGCAAGCTGGGGGTGGTTCCTGGAAGCATTGTGGACTCTTCCCATCCTCTCTGCCTTTTGAGCTCATTTGCTCTCTGCTGTGCACTGACTTTGTGTGGAAGGACATCAGGAGCCACCCTGCCAGCCCCAAAACCGTGGGATATTTTCCTGCAGTAAAACCCCAATTTCTGTGCAGAGCTACAACACACCACAGGCACTAAACCCCGGGAACATCCCGCATGCCAGCAATGAATATGGGATGAGGCAACCTCGGGAGTGTCAGACACAGCATGGCAGCAGTGCCATGGTCTGTGGGGACAGGCCAGCATGTGGGGACAGGCCACACAGAGCCCCTGGGGACACACAGCCAGAGCCAGAGCTGTCCCACAGCACCTGGGGGGAAGCTCCGGGTGTGCCTGAGCTGAGACAGCATCTCTGCTGTGTAAGGAAGTGAAAAGGCTTTTTTGCTGTCTTTTGAGGTTGTTTCTTTCTTTTGTTTTTAAGAGAGAAGACTGCAGATCTTGTCTGTCCCGGGAAATACGTTATAAAACTGCAATTTGCCTGTCTTGGCTCTTTCACCCCAGCATTGACCCTAAAGATGAACTCCCACGAACAAGTCTAATCCTGTTTTTCATGTTTCCCCAGGCTAATGAATATTTATGAATTGTTTCTCCAGAGCCAAAGCATGGCCCTTACAACCGGCCATGATAGTTCAATTTGTCTGCTTGCCAATTCTTCGAATTGTTTTTTTGTTGTTGTTCTTTTTGAAACTTAAAGGAAAAATAGAATCTCATTCCCAGTTGGCTCTTATCAAAGTGTGTGGGGTTTTTGTTTAGTTGTTGGGAGGTTTTTTTTTTAACTCAGCTGGTGCTTGGAGGCTTTCCAACCGGCTTGAATGATTAATGTGGTGCCACTGACTTGGTTTGTGTTTGTATTAACAAAAAAAAAAAAAAATTGCACAATTCATGTTTTCCAAAGAGCCAGTTAGGTATCTCTGATTGACCATGCCATGTAAGTTTTAAATTGTTCTTTGTATGCACAAAATGTATAGTAAAAAGGAAGCATTTCAATAGAGATGAATGGAAAATTCAAGGTTAGAGACACGGGCAAAATACCGCCTCTCAGCAAGCTGTGTGTTAGACTATAACCATTGAAAGCCAGGTCTTAATATCTTACATTTATTTAAGGGAAAAGATTTGTTCTTTTGCCTGCTATTTATTTAGCTAGTCTAAATTCAGCCTGAATAGCAAAACAGCTTTCCCAGTTTAGCTGCATTATCAAGTCAAGGTCATTCCCCTCAGAGAAAGATCAAGATCCTCTATAAGGAAGAAAAAAAATAAATTACTCTCTCCCCCTGATTGATCTACTGAACATCATTAGCGAAGGGTAACAGATATCTGAACAGGCTCTGCAGTCCACTGATGTGCATGGTGCTTTTTTAGTGTGAAACAGAAGGAAGTTATGCAATTACCTTGAGGGAAAAAACTGTTCCTTTAGTGGTGTTTGGAAATCAAACAGAGTTGTGAACAGAGGGGTATCCTGAAGGACTCCTACGAGCTGCATGTTTGTGAGTCAATAAAGTGGTAAAGAAATGCAGCTCTGTTGATTTGCATTATGTGCCTTTTCGCAGGTGAGAGTTCAGCCTTTTCTAATGCTTCTCATCCAATGTTATAATAATATCTAGAGAAGTTTGATAGCACTTAATAGCATGTGTTTCTTTAGAAATAATAACTGTTTGTGCTTAAACTCGTTAGATTAAGATGTGCCATCATAACACTGTGGCTCAGAGACTGCTTGGCAAAGCACACAGGAGCTACACCCAGCAAGGGGAACTTTCACACCAGCCAATATATATTGCATCATAAATCCCCAAACCACAAAAGCTATCACACTAATTTTTGTTATTTTATCTTTCTGCCAGAGGAAAAAAAAAAAAAAAGGTCCTTTGAAAGCCTGAGAGTGAAGGGCAGCCTTTCCCAAATCGTTTTGCTGCAAGGAGACAGACCATTACCAGAGATCCAGAAAGGGTTCCAAGGGCTGGAATTACTCACAACATATTAAGGGGGGCTTTGCCCACGTGCTTAGCACTCCCTGGGGTGTGCAGGTGGGTGAGTGGGCTCTGCTGCACCAGCCTGGCCAGGGGACAATGCTCCCCATCCAGGGCCACTGGGGGATCTCCAGGGCAGGAGCTGCTTCCTCTGATTTATTTGAGCAAGAGCAAATACAGCTGAACCCCACAGAGGCAAGTGACCATGGACAGTGGTCAGGGCAGCACTGCAAATTCAGCACTGGGCAAGGAGGCACAGGCGGCTTTAGCTGGGGTGCCCTGAGGAGGTGACACTGCTGGAGGGATTTACTCCCCAGATCCCCAGCCCAGCCTGTGCAGGAGCCCTGGGCTGCCTTCCCTGAGCACCCAGAGAGGGCTTGGGGCCCCCACGGCACCTCCCTGCCTGCAAGCACACGAGTGTGTGTGTGTGTGTGTGTGTGTGTGTGTGTACTGACATAGAAGAGATGTGCACACACCTCAGCCCCTGACAGCTTCATCAGCCAGACCTCAAAACTCCCTGTTGGGAGGATGCCTAGAAAAGGTCTGGGAGGGCTCAGTTACTTTTGAATTGTAACTCCTTTTTAACAGTTGAAAGTGCAAATAGTGATTGCTGTGAAAAGAGCCTTTTTATCCACAGAAAGCTCCAAGATCCAGGCAGCTCAGCACCTCTGGAGAGTGGAGCTGCTCTTGGTGTCTCCACCACACTCCCAGGCACGTAGGTGGGGCAGGGGACTGGTCTCAGAGTGGCTCAAGGCTCTGAGGGAAGGCCAGCACAGCTTAAACCTGTCTGCTGGCAGTGTCCTGCCACACCACAGAGGCAAAATGGGCTAAAAGATTCTCCTCTGCCTCCCTGCCTGGCCACTGCCCAAGCTAAGGAGAGAACAACCCTGCTATGGCTTGCAATTAAAGAAATTAACAATTTTTTGCCAGCACATCTGGATCACTGATACCCCATTTCAGAGGGTGCAGCTCTCCCCACCCACATTCTCCCCACCAGTAATGATGAAATAGTGAGCTCACACTGCCCAAGGCTGGAGGGGATACCCAAAGTGGGAGTTATGCTAACCAGAACCCAAATCTTAATGAACCATTAAGGAAAAACACTGCAGGAAGCCCCACGAGATGCAGGCAGGCTCCCTGGGCACAGGCATCAGGCAGCTCTGGCAGCACATTGCTGCTTATCATTGCAGTAAATCAAGGCAGAATTAGCATAATTGTTCAGGTCTGGGGTTTGTTTTTACGGAGGTCATAAACAAGCTGATAACACTGGGGGTTTTTTACACCACATTGTAATTGTGTTGGCAGCCTAATTTTCAACACTGTGCTCACCTATGCTCACTCACAACCGTGTTAATGCCAACTTTCTTCGAAAGAAAACCAAATTGTTCCAGGAGCAAATCTGAATTCAGTGTTATTTCTGTCAATCCAGTGGGCTGCCTTTGCTTCTGCCTTCCTTAGGAGACAATCACTGCCTGCTGGGACTTCATGCATAGATTGCTAACTTGCTGTGCATATGCTGATGCAAAGAATGAGCTTTGTAATTTAAATAATAGACTGTGGGACTGATGACAGACACACACAGTCATTCACCCAGCTGCAGAAAACTGACAGTGGAGGCTCCAGCAGGAAGGTGGAGAAATACATTGCTTTTACAGGGAACAGACACACAGCCTGCAGCCATGGACATCTCTTGGAGGACACCACTTGCAAAATAAAGCAGACCCCTCCAAAACAGAAGGGTTTATACAGAATCCTGCTCAGAGCAGAGAGGCCTCCTGTCCTTTGCTGCTTGCTCCCATTCCACTTGGCTGGAACTTCAGTCCAACTCTGATGCAAAGTGGAAATGCTCCTTCTTGCTAGGAGAATGGAGAAATAAAGTGGGCTTGGTAAAATGCAGGTGGGGGCTCCGTGGTGCCTGAGAAGGGCAGCTGGGGAAACAGCTCAGGAACGCCAGAACCTCTCTGCCAGGTAGTGTCACACCCACCGACCCTTCCTGCATCACCAAGGGGCTCCCTCAGCCTCCAAACGGGGCCTGTTGCTGCTGGACACACTGATTTACACCCAGGCACAGGCTGACCCACTGTGCTGTGTCCCACAGGCCCCCTGTGCCTGCACTGAGCATCCCTGGAACCCGCAGCTGGAGCAGTGCTTGGGGAGCAGCCCCGAGAAACAGCCCTGTGAAAAAGAGAGTCCTGCTGCTCTGAGAGACCCCATCAGCAGGCTCAGAGCCAGGGAGAGCCCTCCTGGGCATGGGTGGGGCTCCCAGGTAAAGCAGAAGAGGATGTGGGTGGACATGAGCATGGGCCAAGGCTGGGCAGAGTCACAGGCTGCATGACAGAGCTGAATTCATCTTGCACAGCAAGTCAAGGGCTCTGCAGACAATAAAAATGACAGCAAGAATACAGAAAATAACCACAAATACCTGTTCAGGTAAAAGAAACCTCCCTAATCTGGTATGTCTCATTTGCATAACAACAAAGGCTTTGTTGTTTTTTTCTTTTTAAGGTTGATAAATACCTTTTCTTTTTGAAAAGAAACAAAGTCTCTGACAAGGCCTTTAATCATCAAATCAGTACAAACAACATTATAATACATTAGACTTGGAAATTATAACCTGTGATTATGCATCAACTAATTAAATTAGTACTGACAGTTTTCAAAGTGTAGGAGAAAAAGGCAAAATACATCTCTTGCTTTCAGGCATGATTTTTACTGCAAGAAGTGAAGACAGACGAGCTGTAAGTGCTTTCTATCTGGGAATGAGGATCCACACAGGAAACTCCCACACCTGAAACACAGCCTCTCCTAATGCTTGCCAGGAAACCTGTTTCTAAGTGGGAGCTGAGGTGGGTCAGCAGTGAGGAACAAGCAACAAGTTAAAGTCCTGCTTATAATGAAACCCAAGGAGTTTCCCCTAGAAAAGACCAGGTCCAGCTGCTGTGCCACTGAGTGAGAGCCACCAGCCTTCTGGAAACAAACTGAGTTTCATTGTTCAGGAAGATGAAAGCCTTCACTTGGCTGAGAAGCAGCATAAAAACAATTTATAAACGGGAGCAAGACTGACTGCATTTATGCATAAGTAGCATTAATAGCCTTTTGAGGGTTCTTCTAATAATTTAGGGTTGCTATGCAACACACAGGTCCAAACATGATTCCAGCAGCAGCAACTGAGCAGATCCTCTGGTGGCTTTTATAGGACCTGGAGTGACCCTGCACTGACACTGCTGGCTGCACCCAGCACGGTGTCCCAGCTGCTCAGTGCCAAGGGAGCTGGGGCTGAAATGCAGCAGAAGCATCTCAGCCACTGCTGCACGTGGCTGTGTTTCCATTCCAGGGAATAACAGTGATTGTGGAAGCAGAAACGCCTCTCAGTCCAAACTCCTGCCACATGCAACACTTGTCAACTTGTCAAGATGTTACTTTATATAAATGAGCTTAATTTACATGTTAATAACACTAAAAACCACGGTGTGAGAGGGAGAGAGGGGACTGAGGAGAAAGTGGAGAGGCAACTTCCATTTGAAACCTTGTCAGAAATGGGAATTTTGAAATATTTCAATAAGCTCAGAATAAAACCCATCCATTAAGCCTACTTGCATTTCATGTCTAGACTCTCTAGTGGCACACCAGCTTTTAATCTTCTGGAAACTCTTGCAGGTGGCAAGATTTTGAAAGCTTCAATTGAATGGTTGTATGCAGGCACATTCCCATGATAACTGGGCTTGGGGTGGATATATGGAGAGAATTGGGAGGAGCCAAGCCAGTCAGGTCTGTGTGTTTATATGAGAGGAGAGCTGGGGGAGGAGGGGAATCAAATTGCTAATGTCCATTCAAAAATGAAAAAAAAGAAAAATCAGTTTGCAGTGCAAATGGCAGCAGCCAACAGCCTCAGCCATCCCACACTGTCACAGGTCATTTTGCTTTAGTTGCCCATCCATGGCACAGCAAAACCAGCAAAGCTTGCAGGATCAGTCCAACAATTCAGCTTAGGAGACAGCAGAAAACAAAATTTTCTGCATTTAATTACTTTGTAATAATGACCTGTGTCATCATTTCAGCATTTGTGTTTGCCTGAGTGTTTCAGGGGTGAAGTAAATTAAGGTTTTCTTCTGATCCTTTGTACTTGGTCGTATCACGTCCTTGCAAAGATGCCTCATCAATTCATTTGTGCATGAAAGGACAGACAGAGCATCCTTTCTAAAGGGCCTCTCCTAGCACACAGGTGACCTGGAAAGTGACAATTAAAAGAGAACTTACCCAGGACTTGTAGCCCCTGTACAGCTGCACACATTTAGAAATGTGTGGGCAGAGGCCCCTCTTCTTCCCTCTCCCCTTTCCCAGACCTCACGGTTGGGCTTTTCAGAAGTGATGCAGCCCCAGACTGGCTCTCCAGAGGTGCTGCTGAGCACAGCCAGGGGTGAGGTCCAGAGACCCCTCTCCTCTCCCCAGAGCTCTCACCTGGCCTGTGAGGGGATGTAGATCCATCAGGTGTGAAACACTCAACTTTTAGAGCCGCTGAAGCCAACTTTCTGTCCTCTGATACACATCAGATAAACAAACCCATCGTAGAATAAGTACAACCAGTACTAGAAAAGTCCTGCAGCCAGCAGGTATCTCCTGCATATTTTATCCTATAATCCACTGCACTAATACTTAACCACCACACCAAGCAGGTGGAAGTTTGAGGGCCATTGAGCACTGTGAATTTTCCCAATGCATCACAATTACCAAAACACCTGTGCTAAATAACTTTGCGCTGAGCCACTGTGAAAATTCACAGAGTGCTCAATAGCCCTTGAAATTTCTCATTTCTAACTGGCAGCAGAGTGGCTGAGTGCTCACACATCACACAGCAGCACAGCACACACGGACACTGGATCAGGACCTCAGGAAGGCCCTTTTCTCCTCGGCAGGATGTTTTGCCATCCCCGTGATTTTCAGGCTGCTCCTACTTTGTCTTTGCAATTACACTCACTTGGAGCTGGTGAACTTCGATGTGAGCAGACTCCAGACACAGCCAAGCTCCCCAGCTCCCCTGTCCCTCCTCCCCAGCCCAGCACAGCTGCCTGTCTCAGGACCTCCCCTTCCTTCCTGCAGAGCCAGGGCAGATGCTGAGTTAGAGGCAGAAAAAGCCCATGGCCATGACAGGCTGAAACCCAGCTCAGGGCTGACCTCTCCGTGCTGCCCATCCCCTTTTCCTGCAGACACCAGAGAGGGATTAAGGGCTCAGCTTCACTCTGGACACAGCAGCAGCTGGGGACAAGTTCAGCCCTGGCACACACAGAGCAGGGCAAAGCTCAGTGGATGGCCAGAAGCTCTTTAGCTGTGGTAGAAGACACGAAAGGCTGCAGGAGCCCCTGCTGCACCCAGCTGGAACAGAGGACAAGAACAAATTGGAGGGGTTTCTGCAGGCAAAAACAAGAAGAATGGGAGGCTGATAAACCTCCCTTATGGTGGGGAACTACAGCTATTCAATCCATTTAGTCTGTCCCTGGGAAGGTTAAGAGGTGACTTGAGAGTGGTCAGGAAATGCCTCTGCAGAGAGGAGTAATAATCTGGCAGACAAAGGCATCTTGAGACCCAGTGCCTGGAAACCAAAGGCATTTCTACAGAGAAAGAAAATTGGTTTTGGTGCAGAACAATTAAGGTAATTCAGAGGAACAATTTTCCTGAGGATGAGACAGCTTCTCTGTCACTTCAGCTCTTTAGATTGGACCTTTGTGGGACATCTGAACTCCTCCAGAGCATCTGGGTTTTGAGGACTGGAGGGGCAAGGTGAAGTCTTGCAGGAACAATTGTTGGTGTGGGCTCTTGGGGGCTCCTCCTGCATGTCTAGTCCAGAACTGGAGATCTTTGGAACGTTGACGTCAGAGATCTTCAGACACCAGTAGCAGCCAGATGTTGCTGTATTAGACACAAATACAGAAGTAATAGCACAGAAAAGTGAGAATGATCTGGAGAATATCATGCATCTCATGAGATGTCCCCCATGTGTCCTGCTCTGTGCCCCTGAGCAGGGCAGCAGAAGAGCATCTGCTCAGGGATGGAGGCTGAGCATGGCCCCTCTGGGTGCCACTGCTGCCACTCCCACCCAGGGCTGGGAACTCCCCAAACCACAGCCTGTCCTGCTGGGCTGGGCTTTCCACACCCTGAGTGCTCGCCGGCCACTTCCAGCTCATCTGTGGGACTGCAGAACCTCAGCTTCTCTGCATTGCTCCACTACTTATTTGTAAAATGTTGCCATGATAATGAAGTTGAACTTCTATAGCAAATCTGTTGATACAAGTACTATAAACCTAATTTTCAGGGTTGCTTAGCTTATTGCTGAAAGGTTCACTGCATCTCTACCAATCTCTGACTGAAATCCAGATTATTTTTCAAGAGATGAGTTTTTAGAAGCCTTAGGCTTTTATGTTACTTCTTGTATTTTAAAAAAAGACAGGTTTTGGAGCCCTTGACACAAATAGAAGGTGAACTTCTATGGTCCCAATTTAAATGTGTTTTAGAGTTAGTGATGTTTAAATGCGATTATTTTTGCTACATTAGCATAAGAATCTTGGGACAAAAGCCCAACTTTCTCATGTGTTTTTCTAGTAATTAATACTCTAGACACTTCTGATTATAAAATTACACATCAATTCATTAATACTAAGTAAAATAATTAAAAAACCTAAACAAACAAAAGAGGAAGAAGTATATCACATACACACAAACAGACAGAGGAGATTAAAACCTGGCTGGACAGGCACAACATCCCCCTTTGCCTAAGAGATCTATCACACCAAGGGGCAAAAGAACCATGAGCACCAAGCTCTGGAAAAGTAACTTCCTGCTTAATCCACAATTAATGAGGCTGCCTGGCAGGTTCCCATCTCCACAAAAGCAACTGGAAAATCCCAAGACCCCCTGGCAGCCCACTCCCAGCACTGAGGAGTGTGTAAGCCCCAGCTGAACCCCAGGTGCCACTGAAGAGCCCCCACTCTGTGCTGGGATCCTGCAGGGCAGCACAGGCTCCTCCCCAGGGCACACAGAGCCTGCCTGGGTTCCAGCAGCCTCTCCACAACCTGGACCTTTCCCTGCCTCGCTCTCCCGTGGCCACAGGCACCTGTTGAATGTGCTCTTGCTCTCTGCCACTGCCCATCCACAGACAACAGGACCGTGTGACCTCAGTGCTGCTCCACAAGTTGTCAAACAACTGCCTGGGCAATAAAACAATTTACATTTTCCATGGATTTTGGTATATTTCTTGTTAGGTAATAAAAAACCCTGACATTACATTGCTCTGAGTAGATAAAAGGCTTATTTCACTGATTGCCCAGGCTTTAATTTCCTTTAAGCAACTCTAAATGGATGGTATTAGGGTGCAATTAGCCATCCAGTAATCACAGTATTGCAGCCAAGGACCATTGTAGGCTGTCCAGAAGTCTCATGACTTTACTATGATGCACCGAGAAGGACTAATCAAAGTCCCATTATAATTATAACAAATCAAATGACCTGCATCATTGGGTCAATGTCAACAAAAGTGACTCCCAAATGTCTGTGTTGCAGGATTTACACAGATGCTGTTCCCTCTGCAGCAGCAAGAGACCACTCCAAATGTCACTGGAAGGTTGTTTGCTTTGTAACAGCCACCTGAGTTTTGTTTGGCTGGCTTCTAAATTACTCCCCTCTCCTTTCTGATTAGGAGAGCTTTCAGATCTTACACAGAGGGCTCTCAGGCTCTCTGTTCTTCAGGAATTCTCTTCTAATTAAAAATAAGTAAATAAATAAAACCACACACAAAAAAAAACCCCTCACATCTGCAAACAGAAATGCAGGAAGACAGCCAAAAATCAGGCTCTGAGCATTACCATTTAACTGTGGCTGTATTTCACTGTGGGCCTGTGCACATCTTGTACCAAGGCAGACACCCTTATGCTCCGTGTCCCCTGGAAGCAGGGAGTACACATGCTCCATTCATAATTAATGGCCCAGCTTTTCCACAGGCACTAACAACTGCATCTGTTCCTGTCTGCTGAGGGTCTGACCCTCAAGGTTTAGCTTCACCAGACTAATGCTCTGCCTGCAAAGCAGCCACCTAGGACACGCTGGAGCCAGGCTTTATCACCTGGATCCCAGATGGACCCGAGCCAGCAGCAAACATAACCACACTTGTCCTCTCAAATCAATGCTGGCTTTGGCACCCATCTCGAGGGCAGTGAGCTTGGCCTCCAGCACACAGGATTCCAAGTGCTCAGGATTGGGACTAAGACCTCCTGAAGCCTCAAGTGAGCTGAGAGCCCTCAGCACCCCTGCCAAACTGAATTACTACCTGATTGCAAGCCTTTGCACTGCCCAGAGGACAGACACACCAGAGCTGTGCCTGCACCAGGCACTCAGCACTTCAGCTCTCAGCAGGGCAGCAGCAATGCTCCTGGCAGGCAGGTTGCTGCTAAAAGGCATCAAAAGCCACCTGGAAATGGGCTGATTGGTTTTATTGGCTTGTTACCTGGTCCATGGAGTGAGATACGCCCTGAGTAGATTTGTTCTGCTGAGGTAACCAGAAAGAAAGCCTCACCAAAGCAGGCTCTCTACTGCCAGAGGACTGATTCCAGTGAGTTTTTGATTTTTAAGAGAACACAAATACTTGGTCTAGTGTGGACTTGACCTGGAAACAACTCTCCATTCCTTCTTCTTGTGCCTTTTATTTGTGCTTCTCTCCACCCAGCAAGACAGTCCCCTCTTGTGCCTCCTTGGGAGGTTTCTCAACAAGAAAATAAAAGTTTGGGCCCACCAGAAGGCATCAGAGGCTCTGGATGTGCTCTAGGAGAGCCCCCATGCCAGGGCCTTCCATAGCTGATGGCCCAAGAGCTGCATGGCAATATTCTTTAGTCAAAACAAAGCATTCTGCAGAGGGGAAACCCCTGAAAATAGCAACCACAACTGTAGAAATTAAACTTCTTTGTCAAGAAGACTCCAAATGGGTGCAAAAGACTTCGGTTGGAAGAAAACACCCTGATACACTTGGTCTGTTTTCATCTCAGTGTTGTCTGTTTCTCTCTTGTTTTACGTGATTCTTCTGTACTTTGGAGTGATCTGTGTAAAACTAAAGGGAGAACATGAAGGGAACAAAGCTGGATAAAAACCTTAGAGTACTTGCCAAACTGAAAAAAAAAGAAAAAAAAGAAAGAAAAAGGGAAAGAAAACATCAAGCCAAGCCAATCCAAATATCCCTCTACTTTTGTGTGCTTTGTTACATTAAGCTTATTTTATGATTCATTTGAAACAAAGTAGGGTGGATAATGCGGACTTGCATCACAAACCTCTGTGTGCATAAGAAATCACTCATGTTCCACATAGAAGGACTGGATAACAAAAACAGAGCCCTCTCATTTGCAAAAGTGGTTGGTGGTCTGAGCCTGAGTGGAGATCTCCCAAGGCCAGCGCCCTCAAGCAGTGCTGAACTGGTGGCTCTGGCAATGAAGTGGTCATGTCCTCACCAGAGCATTCCAGCCCCATGGAGACAGCCCAGCCCATGGCATTCAGGCCTGCCAAGATGCCCTGAAAGCACATCTTGGAGCACAGGATGGTTTTGGGGCAGCTGCCTCCAGGTGGGTTGCCCAGGAGACACCCACGTGTGGCTGGGCCAAGAAGTCTCCCAGAAAATGCTGTCAAACCCTGTCTTAAAAGTCGCAGCATGGTAAAGGCCTGAGGCTGCTGAGGTCTGAGTCTGACTCATTAAACTCAGGGATAATCCTTCAGTTCAGGGTCAGCTCTATCTCCACCAGATCACCCAGGCTCTTTAGGATGTCACAGCCTGAGATCTCCAGGCTTTGCAAACACAAAGGAAAACATCCCCTGTCCAAGCTGCTCGTGTTTCTGACTGAGTGTGTCAGGTGGACAAATGCAAAGGGGAAGCGAGCAGATGGTGATACCACATAAAACAAAATAGGCTTTGCAGATGGCTTTATTGCCCTTCCAACACAAGCCCCTTACACTGTGAAATTCCAGCATCTTTCTGGTTTCCTTAACATTCCTAATATTTCACTCACAATTCTACGAGGAGTTGGGTCACTATGAAGATATTAGGCCTACCCAAAATTCAAGATTCCCACATACTAATCCCTGGCTGTGCCTGTCACTGGTGTCCTTCAGCCAGGATCCCCAAATGCCCCAGGGAAGCAGGGAGCAATCCCAGCTCCCCCCCTGCTGCCCACACTGCTCCCAGGAGCTGCTCCAGGAGCGATAACTGCAGTGCTGGAGGGGCCATCTCCCAGGTGACAGGCAGCTAGAAACGAGCTGAGCAAGCAGCAAAAAAGCATCCAGGGTTGGACTGGATTGCAGGAAAGCTGCAGGTGTTACGATAACTGTAAGAGTTTGGGAAACCAAGGGAACAGCACACGTTTCTGAAACGACAGCACAGGCTTTTATACTTTCATTGCACATCTGTGCATCAGTGTCTCAGCCACTCTCCCAGGCATTTTGAAAGTACACCAGAGCCACACAAAACCTTGGAGTGAAGTTCCAAACACTCAACAAAGTGATAAATGGGATCACAGCCTGCTCTCCTCTCTCACACCAGACCAGCTGCTGAGGATGGGAATGTGTGGCACAGTGAGAGGTGACTCAGGGGGATGCTTCATGGTGCTGTGTCCACTGCAGAGATGGGAACCTGTCCCTGGTGGACACTTTCAGCCATTTGGCTTGGTGAATCCCTCCCAGCTATGCAGGAAATAAGAGCAAAGCATTCATTTCATGCCTTTTGCAAACTAGCTCTGAGGGAAGAAGTAGCCAACAGGAAAGCTTTCCAGTTCTGCCAACTCCAGCTCCTCATCATCCTTTTTTGTTTATTGTTTCCCCTTATATTCTTAAACACTTGCCAATTTTCCCAAAACTTCTGTGTAAGAATATAGATTCTTTTCTGCTATAAAACTATAGATTCTTTACTGCTGTAAGACCCCAGCAATAAAGCAACATTTATTAGAGCAAGTTTTTCCCCATCTCTGCTGAAGCAGAATTTCTTTTTTGGAAGGGGAACCCAAGCAAGTTTACCAGCTTTTGCTTTTCTGTGCATCCTGTAAACACACATTACCATTCCCTGCCCATCAATCCTGCAAAGGGGCACTTACAGTGTATTTAGAATGGTTTTCCTCCCTTACTAGCTCCCTGTGGTGCCATCCAGTTTCTGATCTGAAGGGCAATCAATAAATAAGCCCTGCCACCCGTCGAGGTTCCTGGCTGCCCAATGAGAGCAGCAAACCCCAACGTGCTGGTTTATTACCCAACAGCAGCAGCCAGCCTTGGCAGTGCCAGAGCTGGCTTTAGATGTTTGTGTTTGAGTAACAAAGCAGAGTGGGCCAGGGAAGTCAGCAGGGCTGTTCTGTGCCAAACTACACACAGATTCACTCTCCCAGCCCTGGAGTTGCACCATGGAGCACTTTCGCCAACTGGCTGCATGGGGGTGGATGTCCATGTCATCATTTTAATTGCTCAAAACAGCAAATGGGTGGATTTCTGGCTTGTCAAGGACATTGTACAGAAAAGAGATGTTATTAATCTCTCCAAGTTCTAGCTGGTGAGCGGGGCCTTAAAACAGCTGAACAGCAAGGCAAACACACTCGGCAAGTGGGCAGCCTGCCACGGTGAGGGACAGCAAGGACCAGGGCTCCAAGGGAAGGTGCTGCTGGCTGCTGAGCTCTGCTCCAGCTGCTAATAAATAATGCTAAAAAGCCTGGCAGGAGGGAGCATAAACAGAAGGTGCTGCTCCATCTCCTATAGTTTTCAGAAAGAGGGGTGTATTTTCTTGAGGCACCACAAATGTACTTTCTGCACCCCTGAACTGGCAGTGCCAGCAGCTGCTTGTGCCACTGGGGTGTTGCCAGTGCCTGGCTGCAGGAGCCAGAGGCATCCTCTGATGCTACCAGTGAAAAGAACTGCTTGGCTGGCCCAGAACTGGCCTGAGGAGACTGTGCAGAGAGCAAGGACTGTGTAGACAAGCTCTGTCTGCCTCTCCCACAGCCCCTGGGATTTGTGTTCTGCAGCATATCTGTGCTGACAAGCTGGCTATGGGAAAGAAGCCAGAGGTGATGGGAAGAGCTGGTTTGCAGGTAGCTGAAAAGAGGAATCCCATCTTGCCATACTGAGGTTTTAAGTGCATTTTAAATGAAAATCAAACTAATTCTCCAAAGGTTTTGACAGGAGGGGGCTGTATGAAGGGAAGCACTGCACACCCATCAAGGATTTGTTCCTCTGTTACCTCTCCTTGGGTCACTGAGCTCCAGTCACTGCAGAGAACACACCTTCACAGGGGAGCAGGTCACTCAGTGCTCCCCATCACATGGAAGAAGGTACCAGCTGGAAATATCAGTTTACCCAATACACCCACTGGTGGAGGAAGGGGTGGGAGTCCCTGACAGACACACTGTCCCCATTTTCTCCACGTGCACTCATGTCACCTCTTTCCTTGCCTTTAACTCACTCAGCTCAGCCAGTGAGTCTGAGCCCAGGTTTGCCTGGCTGCACATCCACTGCTGGACCCCAGCTGCTCTCCTGCTCCCCTTGTCCATCACTAAACCACCCAGTTACATCACTCCCCCAAACCAGTAACTTTTGAACTTAAAATCAGATGCACAGCAAAAGCAGCAGCGTGTTCAGGCTCCAGCCAGCCCAGCCCAGCACCTCGGAAGTGATGAGCAGAGTGCTCCAGCAGGGAGCTAAACCAAGCAGCTGCCAAATTCAGAGCCCTTTCCCACAGAGGTTCTCAAACGTGTGTTTAGGTATTTCAGGAGCACAGAGCTCAGAGCAGCCCCCAGAAGGAAGTGCACCACAGGGCCAAACCTCTCCCAGACAGCACACTGCCTTTTGCTAATGGCCTTAAATCCTTCTTAACCATAGAAGTGCAAGAAGCAGATTTGGAAATAAAGGATGATAGTGGTCACTCAGCAGGGGATGGCATTATCCTAGGTGAGCCTCCCCCAGGAGGGCAGCAGAGATCATTAGAGGAATTGCTTGTCCTTATTTAAGCCTCCCCAACTCCACCAGGAGCCCAGTTGACCTGCTGTTACCTGGTGGGTAAGCACAGATACAAGAGACTCATTACTCTAAGCTAAGGCATTGCAGAGCACTGTGCCCCCTAAGAAGTAAAAAAGATAAAAGATTCCAAATTTTCGTGCTTCTTGAGAGCAGCAGCCATTTTGCACCTCCATAAAGCAGGTCTCATCTGAGCAATTTGGCCTATACAATAAGTAGCCAGCACTAACTAGCTGCCAGCTTAACACTAGCAAAAATGTTATATTCCTTCTTCAGTCCTATTTTTAAGCACTGACATTAAAAGAAAAGACACAAGGGAATTAAATCTGTGGGAAGTCTTTAAGAGAGAACACATTTCTTCCACCTGCACTTTGCAGATAACACCCTACATTTCCAGCTTTTCTGATTTATTCCCACTCATTTTTCTATTCTCCTACCCACCCAATAAGTGGGATATTAGCAGACTAGGCAGAGCTGCAGACACCTCTCACAGGTAGATAGAGCATCCTCCACATGAAGGTCTCTTTTCCACAGCTGCCTTCCAGCTCACCCCCAGTTTTATATCCCCATCTTAAGTAGTGAAGTTCTTCGTCCTCCTGAGCCCTCAGGTGATGCACTCCCCACCTGATCTGTCTGTATTAACAACTTGGCTACTTCTAACAGATGTTTGGTTTGATTTGGTTTGGTTTGGTTTGGTTTCATTTCGTTTCATTTGGTTTTCTAGGTGAGAATTCAGATTGGCAGCTGCAGCCGATAAACCATCTCAAAAGGTTTGGTGGTAAATGGGCACAGAGGAGGAAATTAAACTAAAGGGTGTCCTGGCAGACTAGAGACATGCAGGAGAGCCAGGCAGTCCCATCAAAGCCACTGCTGCCAGGCAAGGACCTGTCTGGAGGAGAAGGAAATGGCTCCAACTTTCTTGCAGGAAAGTCAGCTGAAAGGAAGAGCAGCTGCTCTCCTTGAGTAGTGTTTTAAACAGGGAGATTTTCAAGACCTTCTAACAATTTCTGTGCTTTATGACTGTCGTTTACAGTATTTTTGCTTGAGACAAAGCTGATGCTCCAGGCCAAACACTGCTGCCAGATGTGACAGCTCCCCGGGGATTTCATTTGGCTGTTTGCCCGGGCCCTTCCACAACTCCCCCAGCAGGGACCTCCCTCTCTCAGAGCCCGAGAGCCGCAGGCTTGATTAGGCCTGGCAATTCCTGCCAAACTGGACCAGGGCAGACAAGTACTCTGGATCCAGCAGGTCCATAGCAAAGCCTGGACGTGGAGTTTGGGCTACATCACACCAGAGCTTTGCAGGGTGATCAGCTTGAGTTTCTCTGTCCAAGTCAGTGTTGGAGTATGCTAACAGGCATTTCACAAGGTCTCCCAAATTACTAAATTGGTTAGAGTGACTGGAAAGGTGGCCCCGGGGCCACCCTGCTCCCAGGATTGTCCTCCTCATCCACAAAGCCTGTGACACAACTCTCCTTCCTTCAGTGCATTGCAGCAAAGCAAAAGTTGAAGCACAACTGAGAAGCTGCTGCAGTGAGGGGCTGTATCTGCTCAGCAGTGCTGCTGTAAGGCTTGGGTTCAGACCAGAGCCTCCAAACCTGAACTTCCTGAACTTCCCAGACCCCTCTCCATGCAGCACCTGAAACTCTCACAGTGGCTGAACCTGGTGGACGAAGGGCTTCCTGCTGGCAGCAGGGCTGGCCCCGGTGCTGTGCTGCAGGTTAAACACATGCCTCAGTGCCATGCTGTCAAAGGCCTGAAGCACTGGTGGCTTCCTCTGCTGCTGGAATAGCCTCATCTCCCCAGCTCTTATTAAGCCCAAGCCCCACGGATGCAAATCTTTGCTGAGCAGAGCCCTAAATAAGTAAATCAATCATTCTCCAGCGTACGATCTGTCAGTGCCCGCTGTGCCGCCATCCGTGCCCCCCCAGCCTCCCCCGCAGGCTCACAGTGACATTCAGCGGGCAGTGCAGATGGGAGCCGCTGCCTGGGGTGTCCCAGAGGGGTCTGCAGCCCTGCAGGCAGCACCCCACAGTGCCACAGCCCTGCAGGAGCCCGCGGCCACCGCGCCTCACGCTGCGCTAATGACCACGACAAATCACCGCCAATTCTCGGCCAGTCTGCACCAAGCTGCTGCACGATCCTGCCTGATGCAAGTGGTGATTTGGCAGTGACAGGAACCATTAGTCATCCTTAGTCCACAAATGCCAGCCAAATCCCTCGTCCCCTCGATCCCCTGCCTGCAGTGCAGCTGTGAGAGGGAAGACTGCTCTGCACTGCCGGGACCACCTCCCTGTGCTGAACTGAGAGAGAAAAACCTCATTGCTGGTGCTCAGCACCCTGCTCCCTCCACTGCAAAGGTGCCTCTGTGGAGACCAAGCCGCCTGGTAGGAATACTCCATCCATGATTCATGGGTTGCAGAAAACCACTGTAAAGAACTCAGCTACATGCATGGAAATGCCAGTATTCCTCCCCCTTTCCCACACATGAATTTCAAATATCTCAGCATCCAAAGAGACCTCAGCATCCAAATAGTCAGGCTGGAGTCAGAGCTGTCTGGTGTTAGCAGCAGGGACTTGTCTGTGCTAGGGAAGCTGATAGGCATTGGAAGCAAAGGCATGGCATTGCCACCTGCAAGTAACGGCCCAGTCTATGTGCAACCCAAACTGATGCTCTGAAGTGCACCAGGTTTGCCAGGGGTGGGAGAATTGTGCCAGGGACTATCCCAGACTATGAGCTGGAAGCCTGCAACTGTGCCCTGGCAGGGCATTGACTTTGCTATTAGAATCTAATCCTAACCCTTACAAATTCTCCTGGCCCCTGGTAAGACACTGTACGTGCCCTGCTTGTTTGCCTTCCTCTCCCTCACCCTACACACCCAGTATCAGCTTTCAGCATTGTGGCCACAATCACTTTATGTCTTTATATTAATTAATAAGGTATAAGTTTTCCTCCCCATGAGCTTATAGGAGTTCGGTCTGGATCTCCCAGTGTTTCCCAGGCAGAGAGGAAAACACAGTACTCTGCAGGAGAGGGAGGAATACCTGGCTGGTTGGCTGAGCTCCCACTATTTCACTGGACACAGCAAGGAACAATCCAGGGAGATGAGTTTTGTGACTTTTTTCTAATGAGGTCAGGCATCATGGTATTTTAGTCGGATTAAGGGTCTGCAATCACATGCCCAGTCTTTGGTTTCCATGAGCTGCTTTCTGCTGTGTAGGGCCTGAGGCTGAATCAATCATTGCTGTAGTGGAGCTTCACCTTTCATGCAATTAGCTCAGCATTTCTGGAGCAGCACCGTGGCCTCAACAGCATGAGCTCTTTCCATACATCATTAACAGGACTCAGCTCTGCAGGGTTGGGTGGCACGAACCCACACTTTGGGCTGCCCAGGGTCCTGGCCCTGAGAGGTTGGCAGAGGCATGCAGGACTCCTGCTGCCTTTGGGGAGCTGGGCTGCACCTCAGCCAGAGTCTCCAGGAGGGTTTCAATGCCAGCAGCTGAGAGACCACCCTGATTTTTGGGGAATCTTCCCCAAAAATGAGAGGAAGCTGCTGTGGGAGGGCTGGGAGCACTCACTGCAAAACAGAGCTCTGTTTCTCCCTGCCCCACAAAGGTTTCTGCCCCAGGGTGAGCCTCGGTCACAAGCACAAAAAAAACATAAAGGTAACGGGACACTTCAGCTTCAGTGCAAGATGGGAGATGGTGCAAGCAGCATCCTCCAAGGAGAGATTTAAGGAGCAAACTGCAAACAGCAAAGAGCAACTTGAGCTCCCTCTCCCACACAGCTCAGTCCAAGAGGGCAGTGGCCATTTCTTAAAATCCCAGGGAGAAGCAAACTTGGGAGTGGCACAAAGAAAACGCTGATGAAAAAGGCATGACACACTTGAGGGGTGAAGGCAGGCCCAGCCCCAAAGGCAGCTCTCACCTCCTCACCCTCCCCACCGCTCCCCTGGCAAAACTCTGTGGCAAAGCAGTGTGGAATGCAGAATTCTGTGTAGTGTTTTGGAGCCAAGACCAAAACATCTTTCATGGAGGAAAGCTGAGTTAAAAGTAAGAGATAACTCAAAGGATGACACATCCTTAGTGCCTGCTGAGGAGCTCCAAGGGGAGCCCAGCCCAGGAGCTCTGTGCATACGGAATTGCGCTGAGCTGCTCTCACGGCAGTGCCTGGGCACAAACATGCTCCATATCACAGCAGCACCTTCAGGCAACAGCTTTGAAAATCCAGAATTAGATGTTGCTATTAGACATTACAAGAGAAGAGATGCTGGCTTTTCATGTTGCTTCCATCCTGAGCCTGGAAGAAACGTTGTGTTTGTTTGCATTACTCACCAGGAGTGAAGACACCAGGAGCATCCATTGATAGCACGTTTCTGTCTTTCGTGGACATGTATCAGCCTCTGCTGAACTCCACCAGCAAAACTCAGGCAGCATCTGGCCAGAGCTAGTGCATGTTGAATATAGACTGTAAGAGCTTGAATTGATTCATTTTCAGAGGAAGATATTAAAAATCCCAGTTGTAGAGCAATTTGTGTCAGCAGACAAGAGCCAGCTCTCCATCTCTAGCTGGAACTGTCCTGTCTGTGCACCTCTGTCCCATGCAGGAGCACCCACACAGCTGCTACCCTATTGGTAACAGCAGAAAACAGAGCATTGTTCCAGGAGATAAATCCGTGTTTATTCCATGGAAATGGAACATGGAAACAATTTTTAATCCCAACATTATTTTGAAATACATGACCTGCTGGCAGGTGACTCCACAGCCACTGGGCAGTGCCCTTCTCCATAAATGATCATGACAGAAAGAGGGCTGAAACAAAGGTAGTGATCAACCCAAAATCAAACTGTCCATACATCCACTCATTTACATATCACACTGGAGGCAAAAGTAGTGCCTTACAGGACAATGTCAGAAAAAGAAAGTTAAACAGTAGAAAGGAAAAAGACTAACTGCTATGTCAAATTATCAGACTGCCAAGGAATAAAACTTTGTCATACATCATTCATGCACTAAATACAGCAGTCTCACTTCTGCAGCCTCTTCCTTCCTTCCTTCCTTGGATCTCAACACTGTTTGCAAACATAAATGAATAAAACCTCTCACCTCCCATGAAGCAGGTAATTTGTTTTTATTAATACATAAATGATAGAGGAAATTAATTAAGGAACAGAAAGGGCAAGAGGCCCAAGATCACACAGCAAGAGCACTTTAATCACTACATTCTGGCCACTTAAGAGTAGTGTTTGCATGTTAATGCTTTCCTGTAGGAAGCAGGCATTTCCAGCAGACCACCTTTCCTCAGACCAAGGACTCCCCCAGCCCTGGCCAGCTTTCCAACTTTGCAACATCAGGGACATGGAGTTTTTCCTTCACATTCACACCACACCTCTGTCCCCTGGTTTAATTATTATTTATGCTGAATAAAAATAGCACAGGAGATGACCCTAAGATGAATAATGTAAAGGCAACAAGAGACACAAAAACTGCTCCAGTCAGCTCATATCCTACCTGCTTTATATTAAACCCATCTTAGCACTGGGTCTCTGCATACTAGAGGAGGATGGGTGAGTTTTAGGGCCATTGCACAATATGAACTTTCCCAATGTATCACAGTTACAGAACCTCCCATGCCAAATAACTTTGTGCTGATCCCCAGTGAAAATTCACAGTGTTCAACAGCCCTTGAAATTTCTAATTTGTGCATTCCCAGAGAGGAGTGGTGCAGGGGGTGCATTTCTTGCTCTGTACCCTGCCTTGGACACGGGGTCAGGTACTCCTTGGAGCCTGACTGCACTCCCCGAAATTCGTGCTCCTATTTTAATTAATAAGCAATGCATATCTATCTGCTTCCCCATTTGCATCTAGTGCTCTTAATGACAAGAAAATACATCTTTTTAAAATGCTAACCTAGTAAGAGGTATTAGGAAAAGCGAAAGCTGTTACATGTGCAAATTTCAGAGCAATTAGTCACAGAGGCAGAAGCACAGACAGGAGATTAGTTCTCAAGTCCCCACTCCCATCTGCTTCCCCACTGGAGCCAGCAGTTTTGTGCAGACCCAGGAGGTGAAGGCCACGCTCAGCACCAGCAGCACGTGTCAAACCAATTTCCCTGCACCCACCTTGCTGTCAGCAAGTGCAGTGCCCTTCAGTCAGCATCTCCCACAGCTTGGTGAGGCTCGGGACAGGGTGCAGGCTGTCAGAGGCTGGCCAAGGGGCAGGACTCAGAATAGGCTCATATCTAAAGAAGCACTTTTCTTTCTCCATTTCCCTGCAGCCAACATGATCCCTCTGAAGAAAAAACACTGAGTGCATGTAGAAAGAGAACACAAATAGCTAAATTCTGTTCAAGTGAAGATTTCTTCCCCTGACAGTGCTATTCTAGATGCATCACTGCATATTTGCAGTGGAAGATGGAAATACTTCTAACATTAAAGATAGTGACATTCTCAATTTATCTCACTTGTGGAAAGGTGCGTGTGGGAGTGTGAGTGACTCTTAGGAACATGTCCTAAGTTGTTTGATAAAGAATAGTACACATTTCTCCTAGGGTTTTTTTTAATAAAGCTCAAAATTGTAGTAGAAGATTCTTGGCAAGAGTTTAAAAAAAAACAACTTTAGGAAATAAATCTCATATTGTGCTCCTTCTTGTAGGAGTTTTGAGTCCTCTATCTCTCTGTATAAAAAGACATTAAATTATTAAAAAAACCGAATCCAAATTATTCTGCTTCTAGAACACTCCTGAGCACTTGATTGCTCCCAGTTTTGAACAAATCTGTGGCTAGGGTTGTGTTGTGGCAAGGGAAACCTGTGCCTGAACAGCCAAGTGTTTGCCACAGGTTTGGTCACCTGTACTGTGCACAGCAAAAGCCTGTACCACCAAACTGTCCTAAAAAGGGAAAAAAAATAAAATAATCTGGTTTTCAGCATCAGAAGGGACTCTCTCTGTTGTCAGTTAAAATCTCCCTCAAGAGATGTGGGGAATTTGGACCCATTTGAGCAGAAACAGCCACCCCTGCCCGGGCACTTCAACCCTGACCCTCATCTTCCTCCGAGCCTGGGGCAGCCGGCCCAGCCCTGTTCCATCACCCATCCAGAGCTGGCAGGGACACCTCAAGAGCAGGGCAGGCTCCCAGCTCAGGCTCAGCGTATGCAGAAGTGCCTCCCCACACCCCACAAGCTGCTCCAATTCCTCACAGGAAATTGCACAGTGAAAGTGCCACAGGGCACAGACAGGGCTCCAGACCCGCCCCCAATACAAGAGCTACAAATAGTCTATTTTCCTCCGGCTGACAATACATTAGCAGACACATTTCTGTTGTTCGAGGATGTTCACAGAAGGCCTAAAGATAGCCTAGTATTGTCAACAGAAAATGCAATTCAATTCCCTAAAAATATCAGGAACACAGGCCATGAAGAGTTTGTTTTTCCCCAGTAATGCACTTTTTCATTATTGCCCCGGATTAAAATTAAATTGCTAACATAAGGACAAGCAGATGAATCTGTGGTTATGATAGCATAGAAAAATGTCAATGCAATGCTTGTACACTGTATGCTCCTTCAGTATTTAAAGATTCTTATCTCCAGAATAATATAAACTGAAACACATTGTGGGGATCTCATGCTATGAGATGAAGCAATGCTGCTCATATTGCTTCACTTCTGGGCACTGGCAGCAGCCAGGCAGTGCATCACATTTGGAAAGAAAATTTCAAGACTGCTTTCTGGGTCTCCTGCACAGGGAACCAGTGCTGTCATTGCTCAGAAACAGAACAGGATTGTGTTTTCATGCATGCAACTCCATTCATAACACAGGCAAAATATGGATAGAACCCCTAAAATCTGCTATCAACCCTAATCAAAACAAGCCCATATCAAGCCCTGGCTCACAGCATCTTTGTAGTGGGGGCAATGAGCTGTCAATTTTTGGTGACAGGCAAAGTGGTGACTCAAGTTCTGAAACATTTAATAATATTATGACTTAAGGAGTCAAATAAATTGTATAATTTCTAATCACAAATGAAAATAGAAAAGTAATACAGAAACAAACATTTCAGAAAAAGACACATTCATACATTCTTCCAAGGTGCTTTACAGAGACATCCTTTGCTCTGAAAATATCTTTTCCCTTTCCAGGGTAGCAGCCCACAGAGGTGGAGGCTGCAGCCAAATGCCACAAAACTGGATTGAATCTCATTGCCTCACGCATTCCCCCAGAGCAGGAGCTGGTCCTGACAGCTCCAGCTTCACCCTGGAAAAGTTCCTTTAAAAACCCTGTTTCTCCCAGTGTCAGTATTCTCCTTGGTTTTCCTTTTTAGCTGGTGAAGGGTGATTTAAGATGCAAAATGCATAATTTCACACATGTTTCCAGTAGTTTCATCACTAAGCCCTATGTAAATACATTGGACCAGTGACTGACAGAAGCAGGTTACCAAAACCAATCATTTTGAACCTACTCGTTAGAAAATGCTTTTGACTGATAATTTTTTTTCTTAGCAGCTGTATTTTCCAGGGGCTGTTCCCAGGATTCTGCACAAATGGACTTTCCCCATGGGCCAGTGGCTGGCATGGACACTTGGCAGTGTCCAAGAGAGAGGAGTGCCATGAGAGCAGGATTAAAGCACGTGAAGCTGCATGAAATCAGGCTGTGAGTGTCTGAAGTCAGTGCACAGTGCATATTGCACATGCTGCAGGCAGCCCTGCTGGCTCCTGGGCTCTCTGAGGAGATCACACAGGAAACCACAGCTTTGTTCTAGGAAAGGCATGAAGGGCTTCAGAAGTCACATTACCAAAGAGCTCTGCAGGCACGGGCCAGAGTGCAGCATTTTGTTATGTAGTCTCACCTTGCTGGAAACACACTCTTGGCTTCTGAGGAAAAAGAATAGGAATTGAATTTATTTCTATAAACCAAATCGTTTCCTGCTTTGCTTGCTGGCCAACTGTCCAGGCTCGTGTTTCTATATATTGCTGTTTGGAAAATATTAATCTAAAATAATATGGACAAAAAAAACTATCGCTGGTTATTGTTGGAGGATCAGGGGAGCACAAAATGGAGAAAAAGTAATTCTGGACAACTTCTGCTCTCCTGTAATGAAAAAAGTAAATGGAAGTATCAACGTGACACCTCCGTCTAGTAGAATTAAGGAATTGACTTTTCCTATCTTGAGTCAGAACACTGCAAAAAAATTCTGACAACCTCAGTTTAGAAAACTGTCATAGGGAAAGCAGGTAATTCATTCCTCAATGCAGCCCTTTAATGTATAAGTATACTTTGCAAACTAATATACCTACTGAATTTTACTCTACATTATTTTTGTCTCACTTTTCACTTCCAGGCTTTGACTAATTGAGCTTCTGTCTTTTGTTATTTGTACAACAATATCTCAGGGGATCCTCTTGTTCTCTTTATAAAAATCTAACTAAAGTGCTTCCGTTATATAACCATGTCTTTGTATTAACTTGTATTAGTGGGTGTGCTTTAGCTGCAGAGCTGGAACATTTAAACATACTGGAGAGGATGCAGAGAGTATAGAGAAAGCTTGGATGGTGTTTACACAGCCTTCCCACGCTTCTTCCCAAAACTGTATTGCTCCAAGTCCTGTGACATGCAAAACAAAAACAAATTTGAGCACCAACAAGGGTAAACCTCAAGAGCAGAAACACATAATATATGAAAACAAGTGTTATTTACCATAAATCATATGGCTGAGATCTTTAAAGGAAGCTCTTTTCCTATAGGATCTCGATGTTACTGAAAGGAGTCGCCCTTCAGGATGTGATACTCCCCACAGGAGAGCTGAGCATTAGTGCTCCACAATTATGTTTCATGAGACCTCACCATATGCCACAAACAAAACTCATGTAGTGTAGCAATCAGGGCTCTATCCTGTGAGCAGCTATGAGAAAGCTCAGCCATATTCATGCAAATCCTGACAAGGAGGAGGAAAAAAAAAAAAGAAAGTAAAACTAATTACTGAAATTTATGGGCTCAGGTATTTACATAATGATTGCAATTAACAAGGTGTTTATCTCCATTTTTATTCTTCATCTATGTGCCTGACATTTATATCAGTCATAGAAATTATATATTTAAAAAAGGAAAATGTAATTCAGGTCAGCCAGGAAAAGCTCTTTGGCACCAAACTGGAGCAAGAGCTGCACAGAATGGAAGTGGCCCTCCATGCCTTTTTGCATCCAGCATGGCAAATATCAGACCTGGGAGCTCCCAGACATCTGGCCCTCAGCCTGGCTGGAAACACAGAGGTGGCAGCAGACTCGAGTTCCCACCAGGTGAGGATGCTGAGAGCTGAGAGCGGGCTGTGCCTCAGAGCAAAGGTGACAATGGAGGCAAATACCCCCCAGGTAAACAACCAAATTCACCCTCTCAAAAGGAAACCTGCCTGTGAGTGCAACACATCTGGAGCAGCCCTCAGTGCTCCATGATGGGGACAGCTTTGGGCCAGTTTGTGGACAGAAATGACCTCCTGGCCATGCAGCACACACTGTCTGGGTGTGCAGAAATGACCTCCTGGCCATGCACCACACACTGTCTGGGTGTGCAGAAATGACCTCCTGGCCATGCACCACACACTGTCTGGGTGTGCAGAGGGGCATCTGCTCCAGCAAGGCACGGGGCTCAACCTGTACTCAGCTCCTCGCCAGCTGAGAGTGAAACCCTGCAGGGATGGGGCATAAAAACCTATGAAGATCAAATCTGGAGACACAAGATCCCAGAGGAAAGCATCCATTTCCAAAAATATCCTGAGGGCCACTGACTCCCAAGTGCCACCAGAAGCCACGTGGTGGGTGCCATCCTCATTTCCATTCCCGTCACACCCACCCAGATCTGATGCATTCCCTGCAAAAAAAGGCAGAGAAATGCAATGGCAGTGAAGATACAGGGTTTTGCTGAGGGAAGGACACTCTGTTTGCAGCTGCTGCTGTTGGATTTTAAACAGATAGTCAGAGACTGAGCCTATTCTGAAGCAATAATGAGAAACCACCTTTGCTCTTCCTGCCCCTCCAGGGCAGATCCCAAGGAATTCATGACAGGAGTGCAGTGAGGAGGCTGTGCTGGTGCAAATGGGGTCACAGAAATCCTTTGTGCTGTGCCACAGCTGGCCCAGGCATTCACAGCCCCTTGTGCTCCACCTGAATGTCCTCTCTGGGACATTTTCTGGGACATTCTTTGGGCTGCATTGCTCTTTACAGAGCAAATGAGCAATTTTTGTCAACAATCAGTTCTTTACACATTTTGGCACCTGGCCTACACACGGCACATCCAGTCAAGCTGCAGGATACATTACACTAGTGCTGCAAGGAAAGATAGATAGATAGATAGATAGATAGATAGATAGATAGATAGATAGATATTAGATATATACAATATATGTATTATATATATTTATACATACATATATACTGTATTGTTCTTCCAAAGCATCAGATCACTCTACTATAACAGAGAGCCTATTACAGGCAGGTTTAGTTAGCTGTGCATCATTACACACCCTCACTACAATCTTTACTGGGAAAATGGATTGCTTTTGAGCCTCTCTCCATTCTCATTAAACTTCCACTCTTGCGAGGTGTCAGAACTGTAAAATGCCTAATACAGACAGTTAATTATAACACCACTCACTACTTCAGCCTTTTCAATTACCCAAGTTCCCACTGGCTGGAGCAGCCAGGCTCCCACCCAGGGTCAGTCAGGGCACCTCTAACAAGGGAGACCAAGGGGTGGCCAGAGGAGAGCACGCTCTGCCAGACCATGCAGAACCTGGAAAACCATCCCAAAGCTTTCCACCAGCAGAAAACAGCATTTCTTGGGAGGTGGAATGGGAANGATAGATAGATAGATAGATAGATAGATAGATATTAGATATATACAATATATGTATTATATATATTTATACATACATATATACTGTATTGTTCTTCCAAAGCATCAGATCACTCTACTATAACAGAGAGCCTATTACAGGCAGGTTTAGTTAGCTGTGCATCATTACACACCCTCACTACAATCTTTACTGGGAAAATGGATTGCTTTTGAGCCTCTCTCCATTCTCATTAAACTTCCACTCTTGCGAGGTGTCAGAACTGTAAAATGCCTAATACAGACAGTTAATTATAACACCACTCACTACTTCAGCCTTTTCAATTACCCAAGTTCCCACTGGCTGGAGCAGCCAGGCTCCCACCCAGGGTCAGTCAGGGCACCTCTAACAAGGGAGACCAAGGGGTGGCCAGAGGAGAGCACGCTCTGCCAGACCATGCAGAACCTGGAAAACCATCCCAAAGCTTTCCACCAGCAGAAAACAGCATTTCTTGGGAGGTGGAATGGGAAGTTTGTGATCATGCAAGGATGAAAGATGGAGATGCAGAGTTGTTTTCAACTTCCTTTGCTAATACTGGTAACTAAATTCGAACAACATAAACGTTATTAAGGAAGCTGTCCTTGGAGTTGCTCAGGGTAATAGAAGCACTTTGTCAGGTGAAAAATTGGCAGAAATTAGCCTGAAATCACATAAACAACTTTGATTTCTGCTTCAGGACACAAGTTGCCAGATAGGAGTTACCTCTCTCCTTGTCACATTCATGCCTGTACGGCAAGAGCTGCAGAAACCTCAGCTGATTGCAGCTCCCAGGGATCAGACACTGGAAGTCTCCTCCTGGTCCAACAAGACAACTTCCACTCCCTTCTGCACATGGCAAAAGCAACCATTCAGACAGAACCTCTGACACTTGTGCAGAGCAAACTGTGCCCATACCCCTGGAGTTTGTGTTGGTACTGGGGGTATCTGGAATTCTGGGGATGACACGAGGCTTTCTGGAGTTCCTGAACAGCACAAACACTGTAGTGATTGTAAAGCCTGAGAGACCTTCAACAGCTGCTTCACAGGGGAATGAAACCCCTCTGACCACTCTGTCCAACTCCCCTCCCAGAGCCAACCGAGCAGCTGCCCCCTGAGCTGGCTCCAGCCTCTCAAAGAAACCTCACCCTCAGGTTTCTCACAGCAGCAAACCCACTAGGATGCAAACCAAGATTTTCCAAGCATAAATGACCCTGATAAATTGCAGGCACAGCACATGGCCACACAAAGGTCACTGCTCTCCTTAGCTCTTTTCTCTTTTTACAAAAACAAAGCAACTAAGGATTGTCCAAGTCACACCTTGCTGTACAAATGAGTATTTCATTTTGAGCAGGTAACTCTCAGTGTATTTCTGAAGAGAGCACCCTTGGTGTAAAGGAACACCATGTTTCAGCAGAGACATCCCAAACACAGCTGAGAAAGCCATCTCCCTTGTGAGGGATCAGAAGATCAGAATTGTGTTTTATTAGTTGTATAAAAAGTATCTTTAGCTCTCAGTTGAAAGGAAAAATTTGCATTTAAATAGAAAGATTAATAACTGTAATACACAGAGCCCACACTGAATAATTTTTTGTAACAGAAAATAATTCACATTTTTATATAAATTGTTCACCTTAAGTCAAGCTACAAAAAATGATAATCATAATATTTTATGGAACAATTTTAATCTAATACAGCTTTGTTACATTATTATTCTCCAGTGTAAATAATGCATTTTTGCAGTTTTGGAAAAGGCTGGATTTAAAATACTTGTCTCTGAAAATTCAATAGGGTGTGTGCTTTTTGGTGTGTTTACACTGTGCATGAGTTCTACCTATTAAAATAAAAAAAAATCCTTCAGAAGGATAATAACAAACCATTCCTTCTACTGCAAGGACAGGCCAGGAGGTGATGCTTATGGAGAGCTTAATGAACTTTTTTGGAAAGAAAGCTTTTTCTCTAGAACACACAGATTTGGATTCACTCAAGTATTTCAAAGCAGTAGTGAACTGTTGAGTTGTTCTGGTCAGGTTTAAAACCTGGAAAAGTTACATTTTGGCATTCTTTTGGCATTGAGGAGCAGATTTTAATTTTATTTTGCAATTATTTTTCACCTACATCTATATTTTTTAAACACTGACTCCAAGACACAGGTAATCAACCTCCTTTTTCCCTTTCAATCTAACCAAGCCTTTAAAAATATATAAAAGCATTGATGTTTCAGAGAACACTTCCAAAAAATCCTCTAGGATCATCTTGAAGCATTTCCCTTTTTGTCTGTGTGCATTTTGCTTTAGTGCATGGGTTATTTTCTCAGTGCTCAGGAGAACAGCTGGGAGCAGAGGGTGACAGTGATAGCTCCTGGTTCTGGCCCCTGGATGGTCTCCTGGAGCTGCCCCAGCAGGAATTCCATACCCTGGGGGACAGATGGATGCAATTCTTTCCTGCTCCATCCCCCTGTGCTGCCAGTCTCCTCCCAGCTCCCCAGCCCACCACAAGGGATGTGTGGGGAGAGCCATCAAGAAGAAGTCAGAGCTGCTGCAGTTGTGCAGAGCAGCTGCATTTTCCCCCTCTGTCCTGGGAAAGAGGCCAGTGCAGCCCAGGGGCTGCAGCAACAGCTTGAAGCAGCTCTACTGTTGCTTTTTCACTGCTGGAAGAAGGCAATTCCTTTGCTTTCCCCTCCTGGACTGATGCCAGCAGAGCTTTACCACACTCAGAGCATCTATTCTGCCTTTACCCAGGGGGTGGCTCCTACATCCCATGGCCAGCTGGCTCACACTGGCCAGTGTCCCCAGGCACAGCACATCTGGCAGGGTGACTCCAGGCTGGAAGTGCCAGCAGCTCCTGTTTGCAATGGGAAAGGAGCAGTTTCTTCACTGGCCTGGCTGTGAGATGCAGAATCCATCTCCTGCTGCAGCACGAGCACAGAGTGGGGAACTCATGACGTTTAATTTATCACTTCCTCATCTATTACAGACCTTACACATAAAAACCTTTTAATTAGAGAAGAATCAGGAGGGAGTTGCCTGGCGTTTCCCTAGTGCCACACGGATAATAGCAGAAAGCAAACCCCCTTATTCTGCTTGGAGCCACTGGCACCACTAATTACTCTCCCAAAATTCAGCTCAGGTTCCTCTCGCTGCTCATTTAATCTTTGTCACTCTTGCTGCCTTCCATTTCATCACTCAAGCACCAAGCAACAGGCACAGACACAATCAAGGAAGTTTGGAAGGGCTGCTGCTGGTGTGCAGTGGAAAGCCCAGCACTGCTGGAAACGAGGGCTCGACAGCAGACAATCAGCAGAAGATGCAGGATGCTCAAAAACACGGCGTGTGTCCATTAGGGAGCTCAGCTCTCTTTAGGCTCTAATGCATCTGGACTCCAGAGGCTGCAGGCTTCACTGTCACTGGGATATGTGCCACTTCCCAGCCTGCTTTCAGGTTGGATAGTAGTGCAAGAATCGAGATATTCATCTTCACCTTCCTGCTCTCACCCCCTGTGTCACCCTGTGCCCAGAGCCCACAGTCTGGTGCCACCATCAGGGACATGCTGGCAAGGCTGGCAGCTCCTGGAGAATCCCTCTTCATCACTGTAATTACAGAATTACAACAAAAAACAAAGGGGGCAGGAAACCACTATAACTTGTGAAATGTTGTACAGACAGAAATGCACCAAAAGCCTCATTAAAAAAGGCCCTTTAAACAGTCAGAATGAAAAGGCAAAGCCCTTGATGACAATTAGTGAAGAGCACATGGCAGCTAATGAGGACAAGCCCCAGCATTGGCAGCAGCCCACCTGGACAGCAGGTGAGGACTGGGTGACCAAACACCTGACCTGTCAGTGCTGGCTGGGCTCCTCCTGCCCCATCTGCTTCCTTGGTTTGGCAGCTCAGCTCTCAGGGGAACACAAAAGGATGGCAGGAGGTCAGGGGCAGCTCTTTCCAGAGAGTGAGCTGGGCTTGAATTTGGTTAAGGAGGTGCTTTGACTCAGGAGATTTGGTACCAGGGATGTGAGGTGGATGGATGGCAGCAGATCACACAGCTGGAATTACAGCTTTCATTGGCTGCCCCAGGACCTAATGACACAAGCAAGTACAAGCCAAAGCATAAATCCCTTTGTTCCTAAAGAAAAACAAACCTTAAAAAAAAAAAAGTGATGCTCAAGTAGGAGTTTATGTTACAAATTTTCCCTTGTTGGAAAACGCTTTTGGAGAACCTCCACCACAGCAGGGCTGGTTTAGGAACCATCAGGGCAGTGCTGGGGGCTGAGAGGTTGAGCTGAGCTGAAGGATAAGTCACCCACAAACAGGGGTAGGTGGGCAGGCCCCTTCACCCTGGTCTCCACAACAGATCCAGCTCCTGCTCCTGCCTCTGTTCCCAAGGTGATGCAGCTTCCAGAGCTTCACAGGAGCTTGCAGCGAGGGGCAGGGGATGAGTGTGCCACAGGGAGGGGATTTCTGCTCCAGAGATGGTGCCAGCACTGCACTGGCAAAGATGATGGGCAACTGGTTTAAACCCCAGTTCTCAAAGCATGGTCCCAAGATGCTGCTGTTACACACTGCTCTCCCGTGGCAGAGACACCTCTGCCCCCTGACACCTCTGCAAGTGGGAAAGAGGAACCCCTTCTCTAGCAGCTGTAGTGCCTTCAGGCAGCTTCACAGGCATTTGTGCTCTAGTCACCTTTCTTTGCCTATTGAGAGGGCCAAGACTGATCAAATCTTTTCTATTTAAAACAGCAATAAAAGGAAACTAATTTTCTTGTGCACAATGTCAGTTAGCTTTACAATATTCTGTCATATATTCCTTAGCTACTCAATGTTACTTCTGGAGCTTCTGAATGCAAATACTGCCTGACAAGAAGGATAAAACCAGATGATTTTTTTATCTCAGTTATACATTCACATATCACATATCCAAAGTTAACAAGTGACTCTCTTGTGTAAAGCCATTTTCTACTTTCCATGCATCCCAAATAACAGCTATGAAAATCCTTGTCTATTATATAGTAAGATAGTTTGCTGCTTTTATTTTTCTGACCACATGTGTATTGTACAAGCAGAGGACAGAGGCTTTCATGTTATCATCGTGCTCCCTGGTAATCCCATTCTGCAATCTCTGCTTTTTCATTGCTGTTTTCAGATGTTTAATGAAGCAACACATGGATATGAGATACCCCTGGTATTTATTTTGCCCAGTCTCTATCATTTTCAATCTCAGAACTACTGAACAAATGGAAATATATTTACCAGGCCTGCTTTGCACTTCTTGAACAGAACTCCCCTTGGAGGCAATGAGAAATGTGGCTAACACAGACAATGCAGGTGTAAGTCTCCTTTTTTCCCCCACATTGTCTGTGTGGAAGAACATAAAAAGAACACATAGTTAATAGGCCTTGTCTGCTCTTTAGCCAAATATAACCATTAGGAAAGAGCGTTTCCTAAATGAAGAATCTATGTTTACACTCCACCACAGCCATTCCCTTACCTGGTTGCCGCCCCCTGGAGACCTTGTGCAAGTACCAGCAAAAGGCTGAGACATGAATGTGCCACACTCTGCACACAGGTGGGGATTTGCCATGCAAAAGCTTATTTCTCCCCATTTCCAGCTCAGAGCTGCTCCACTGACCTTTCCTTCCCACACAGCCATCTCAAGTGACAGGAATGATCAGGCTTCCATGCTGAAGGTCAGCAACATCAACCTTGTCCATTTTCTCCTTGCACACAAGTTCACACACATCCTTCCGCTCCCTGGGATCACGCTCAGCCCACTGGTCTGCGAGAGCATACATTAGAGGGAATTTTAATGACTTGAACTCATGCTGAACTTCCTCTTTGAGCTGCTATTTTAGTGATTTGTTGACTCTCCAAGGCTCATTCAGGACTTTTTTTTTTTAGCCTTGACAGAGTAGATAGAGTAGACATGGATTTTATGTGCCAACTCTTCTGTATTTTTGGCACTCCACTCGTCACATAGCAGGTCAGTGAAATACAAGTTCAAGAAACAGAGGATGCCTCCCACGTATATCTGTGGTGTCTCAAAGTAGCCTAAACTAATCTCTTCCTCTCTTCACCATTAGCAGTGATGCTAAGCTGGAAGCAACGGCTGAGGATGATTTAACAGCCACACAGAATCTTAATAAGATCTACTTACATTTATATTGTCCATTTCAGGCTGACTGGCTGTTTCCTTAGCCACAGCCTCACAAAAGGAGCTGAGTACACTGTTTCATTTTTTCTGGGCTTTTAAATTATTTTAGCATTGTCTCTGATTTTTGTATCAGCCATCTGCAAAGTGTGGCAGGATGTGTGTAATCTTCTATGGCACTTCTTGTACTTTCTCCATTATTATCAGATGGGAAAGAAAACCAAAGTTAAGGGAGATTAAGGTCAGCGTACTCTCAACATCCAATCGCTGTATAATCCACTGCGTTATCGCCAGGGAAGATTATCAGCCTTGATAGGAGCCATTCTTTGAGCCATTCAGCTCTGTCGAAGCCCTCTTTTCTGACAGAATGGTATTTCTCTTCCATCTGAAGGCAGAGAAATCATACATAAATTTTCCACCACGTCCCACTAATGCGCAGCAAGTGACTGTGCAGGACACTGCAAAGCACAGCTGTGCTCTGTGTTGTGCTCTGTGCTGGGCTCTGTGCTGAGCTCAGGGCTCTGTGCTGTGCTCTATGCTCTGTGCTGGGCTCTGTGCTCTGTGCTGGGCTCTGTGCTGAGCTCAGGGCTCTGTGCTGAGCTCAGGGCTCTGTGCTGTGCTCTATGCTCTGTGCTGGGCTCTGTGCTCTGTGCTGGGCTCTGTGCTCTGTGCTCTGTGCTGAGCTCTGTGCTTTGCTCTGTATTGTGCTCTGTGCTCTGTGCTGAGTTCTGTCTGGGCTCTGTGCAGAGCTCTGTGCTGAGCTCTGTGCTGGGCTCTGTGCTGGGCTCTGTGCTGGACTCTGTGCTGCCCTGGGCCAGAGCAGAAGGGATGCCAGTGCTGCCCCACTGATCATTTGGAGACAGACCCTCCCTCCCAAACTGCTAAAACACCACGTGGATGAAGGAGAGAGAAGAAGCTGCATTGACCAAGGGGCTTCCCACCAGCCAGGAAGGTGTTCCTGGGCAGGATGAGGCCCCACAAGGCACAAATCCCGTGCTGTTTCTTGCAAAGGGCTCACAGGCATGATTTTTTTGATGTTAAATGGTCCAAAGAATTATCTGGGGAGGGTGAGGCACAAAGTGCAGCACGCTTGGGATGAGTGACTCCATGCCCTGCCTCCGCTCTCCCAGCAGAGATGTGTGACATTCCAAAAAATACCCTGAACTGCATTATCTCCTAGCAGGAACGATGAATCTCTCTCTAGTAGGACTATAACTCAGCAGACACGCTTCATCTACCAAGGTTCAGTAAGGCTGGGCCCCACACAGCTTCTGAGTAGCACCACATTGACCTGTTAATGGTCTCTGCATGTCTCTCTGTGACGGGCGGAGAGCAGAGACAGGACCCAGCAGATGCTGGGCTCTGCCACACTTTGCATGGCTTAAACACCTCCATGGTCCAAGAGCAACCAGAATACCCCATATTTCGGGATATTTTCCCTCTGTTTCTAGTTAATGTATAGAAGTGTTTTCAAACCACCCTAACTCACAGCTCGTTATCCACTCCCAACAAGCTGATGACTGTTGCTCTTCCAGAAGTCGTCTCTTAGCAACAAACAGGCTCATCAGCTCGGAGGGCTCCCTCCAGCTCCACGCTGGGGGTTCATGCGAGATGTCAAAGGAAGGCAAGATGGAAGAGCAGCTGCTGACCCTGGGCAGGCAGCATTCAGCTCCAGGAAACTCCCTCTCAATTATCACATTGTGCACGAGTGAATGAGGGATCTTCCGCTCGGGTGCCCGGGAGGGGACAGAGGAAGAGGCACCATCTCTTTCCCACAGGAAGATCCACCATGTACTCCAGGAGCCAGTGCCTCTTTGCAAGCCTCTGCCACAGAATCTGCTTCTCAAAAATTCCTGCAGGCCTGCAGCAGGCAGTGGCTGCAGTTCAGGCCGTAGAAAAATGCCAGAGGGTGACTTGTAATTCAGTCAGAGGTACCAAACCTGTACCAAACCAACACCTGGATTTGCTCGTGGGGCTTCGCAATCACTTGAAAGTTACTTGTGTCACAGCTACCCCCTAACAGTCAAAATTCCACAGCTCCTTTCCATAGATTTCCACTTATTTTTTGTTCTCTGACTTGTGATTGCAGTACTCATCTTCTGTATCCACATCTTAAATATTGTGGAAAACACATGGGGCAGGAATGGAGACCTCAAAATGGATTGATCTGGAACTGATCAAATGAGCAACCAAAGCAAATACTGCAGAAGGAATCTAAATAATACAATTACAGCAAGCTACAAGCAAAGGTGGAATAAAAATTCATAAAATACTTCCATTGTTGGAAAACACAAGGCAAATAATCCTAACACACTAAAATGTTTCATTTTAAAAGGTAAAAATATTTCATTTTGGCATCATCCAAATGAAGCCTGTAGTCTTCATTCTGGTATACTTTTAGTTCTTTGCTTATATATTTTGCATTAATGTATCATATATAACTGTACTTTCATGCTTGGGCAGCAGCAGTAATAGATAAGCATCGAGATTTCTTGCATCTAATCTCAGGAGAAAAGGTTTTATTAAATCATTAAATAAAATCATCACGTGGTCTGCCTTTACAAAATAATAAAGCTCAGCCTTAGAACTGAAACACCAGTGGGAAAGAGTGGGAAAGCAGTCATGAGCACTGTCCCAGAGCAACTGAAGTAGATGCTGCCTATCAAGGAGAAAATGAAGTACACAAATTCAAGATAAAAAGAGAGAAAAAGAAAAGCAAAAAAAAATCCTTTCAAATTAAGCCTTTTCTCACCTCTAACAAGGCTCTAGAAACAGCACTAATCAATCCAAATGACACTTTAGTGTAGAGATCTATTATATTCCTCAATGATCATATGGCTTTATATGTTATAATTTGGTTCTGAATTATGACCTACATCAATTATAATTGAATGCTGCTTCCCACTCTACAATCAGACTGTGATGAGAACAGAAAGGCAGTGGACATTAGAGGATTACTATCAGAACAACCTAATTTAATTAAGGAGGAGATTTATTAAAATGGTAACATTAACAGGTGTTTTATGAGACTAATAATTAATAAGGTTTCTGTAGAACATTTGTAAGAGAAACAGACAATATGCACTGGCAGCAGAACTCCCTGTAATGGGATAACAATAAAGCATTAGGAACTGTAGATAAGATATTATGATCATAATCTGATACTGTAAATTATGGTTTGAAGAGGATTAAATATCATTACTGCAAATTAGTATTTATTTAAGCTCCAGCAGGCCTTTGCACAGTGCCTGGAGGAAAGGTGGGCTGCGGACAGGCTCTCCAGAATGGACACTTGATGTTCTCCTGAATCCCCCTCCAGTGAGTTGGGATCTGCCAACACAGCAATAACGCTGCCAGTGTCCACCTAGGAAACCACACTGGGGCCATGAGGGAGGATCTCCTGAGTGTGAAGTTCAGCAACTCATTTTTGACCTTTCTGGAGTTACTTCCAAGCACTGGGGACAGCCCCAGGCTGCTTCCCGAGCTGCAGGCTCAGGCGTGGCCCCACGGGCAGAGCTGTCCCCTGGGGCTCCTATTCTCTCCGAGCACACAGCACAGCAATGTGTGGGAATGGCAGGGCTGCTTTCTCCTTTCCTATTGCAAAACCTCCAGGTACAGCAAGAGGTGAATTTCAGGAGGAAAAGTTGGGAGTGGGGGAGAAAAGCAAGAGGGAGGAGTGTGCTTTCACAGCACGGAGCAGTGCCCCAGCTCCCTAAAGGGAGGAGTAGAGAGAAAACAGCCTCAGGATCTTTTCTGGAAATGAAGGTGCTGAGGGATTTTGCCAGGGTAATTTAGCAGTTTACAGCTCATGTTAACACCTGGCCCTTTCTTAGCTCTAGGCTTAGAAAAGTTTTATCCCAGCCCTGGTCCTGGTGGCCCCCAAGTAAGAGGTGGGAGATGGCTACGGAGCACAGAGCACTTTCTCTAAACAGCTGCAATCCCTGACACAGTGATGGAAGAGGATATTAGCAGTGGGAAATTTTTTCAAGGCCAGTACTTTAATGAGCTCCTAAATAATGACTTTATCTTAGAGGCACACTCAATATTCGTTCAGCATTGCACCAGAACAAAACCGCAGCCTGACTTCAGTCAACAGCAAACAAGTCCAGAACAAACAGCCCTCCACTTTGGGAAGCAGTGATGGGGCAGGGCACTCGCCCCTCGCTGGGCCCAGGGTGAGAGCCTTCCCTGGTGTGGTACAGGGTGGAGTGGGCTGTGTCCCCCTTCTTCAGCTGAGCGTGTAGCACTGCTCACTCCCACCTGTCCTGCACCAAGGCAAAGCTGCCCGTGCTCCTGCACAGCTCAAGGGGATGTTCCTGCCACTCAGTCAATGTCTGAGCCATGTATTTTCCACTTTCAATTGGCATCTGATATCAACAACAAGCACAGTTTGCAGAGCAATGAAACAGCCACTTAGTGTCAAAGCAGGTGTTACTTCCCCTCTTGTGTGCAGAGATGCTGATTTTGGACCAGACCTCAGCTTCTTGTTTGCTCAGGGGTGGGTTTGATTTGCTTTTTAATCAGACTGAGCCAAGGGAGAAGGCCTTTGGCTCTGCTCCTAGCACCCAGTCCAGCAAACCCTTTGTCACAGTCCTCTTTCACAAATTGCCACCGAATGGGTTTGGGTTATTTCAAACACGCCCATTTATCAGTTTTGCTTCTGTGAATCATTCTGGTTAGCACATCTCAACTGGACAGTTTTGATCAAACTTTTCCATTTTTTGTTTCCAAGTTGTGGACTGTGAGCGTCTTGGAGATCCATGCCTAATCCAACATGAAATATTCTCTCTGCCAGACCTTGGGGACTTCCTGCAGGAGGCTATTTCCATTAAATTTTTCCCAGTCCAGAAACAGACTCTGGACACGTCATTTCTATGGTTCTGGGACACTTATGAGAGCAGATTGGTAACTAACTTGTCTTGACAGAGAAACCATCCAGCAGCCTCTGGAGCTCCCATATATCTACTTTCAAGTTTTATTTCATTTTTAGCAGTCTCCTTTACTTGTGTCCGGCCACAGGAAGCCAAAACCCAGGCTGGAGTGCTGGGAATACCTTGTTTCTCCCAGCAAGCACCTTGTGGGCAGCAGAGAATGAGCAATGCCTCTCAGCAGTGCAGTGTTGCAGACCTTGAAGGTTCACAGCATGTAACAAAATATCCATCCTATTTTCCACGGGCAAGCAAGGAATCCCAAGCATCTTGAAGGGCTCATGTTGAGCTCCCACTTCATTGACTGGCTCTGTGAATCCAAACCTCATGAAGTCCTTTGAAATTCCCACCTGTAAGAGGCACACCTTTTGTAATTATTAATTATCCAAATGTCTTCAATTTCACAAGAATGCTCTTTTCATTTGCTTTGTATCATGGGTTGCAAGAATAGGCCGGGGCTTGTTTGAACAGACAGCAGCTCTGTGCCCTACACAAATAACCTGTTCCCACCTACAACCCAGATATTCATACCTGCTTTCAAAGGCTGCACCCAGCAGTGCCAACAGCAGGTATCCTGTTGGCTTCACAGGCATAGTACAGGGCTGGGAGAAAAACAGATGACTTATTTCAAAGGAAAAAGGTGCCCAGTTTATTCCCTCCATCCAAAGGAGTTCCTCTGTGCCAGTTTGAGCAAAATTGTTGCAAAAGTAAAGCCTGCTTTCTTTCCTGGTACTGCTATTTAAATTACTTTTATGGAATGCCAATGTCAGTCACTGAGTTTTAATATTACCACGGCAACATTACAGGAGAATGAGTGCTGAATCAATAAAAAAATTAAGGAAATACAGTTTTTATTACAGAGTGATATTTGGAATTGATCCCTCAGGCTTTCCAGTCGCCTCAGTTTTGTTTTATATGCCCATGGATGGAGCGTTGTTCAAAGCAGTTTGAATGCAGGAACCAATCAGTCGTAATCTAATTTTAAATGGACCACAAGCAAACTGAGAAAATAAAGACAGGCAGGGGCATCATGTTGACAGATGTGCCCGTGGTATATTGGAACTCTGCTCCGCCTAACTAGGAGAAATACTCTCTGAAATTGCTTTATCTATGTATAATGCCAATAACAAAAACAATAGGGGGGAAACTTGGTTTCTGCAGAGACATTAAGAATAAATTTATAGGAAAAAAATGGTGAAAATAAAAAATAATGCCATCTCTTCTTGGCTTCACTTGTAAAATGCTAAACTAACAGCCAGCAAGCACATGAAAAGCATAGAATAAGCAGCATGGATGTTTTACTTGCTCAAGTTAACAAGAATTTCTCTCTGAGGCCAAAATTCAATTGTTCCTCCAACTCCTCAAGTGAAGGGGCTACAATTTGCCTCGAGGAATTGTGGATGAACAAAGAAATTGTGATAATCAGCAGGTAGTTACACACAGCACTGTGTGCAGCTTTCTGCAACTTCACCTCATGCTGCAGCACTAATTAATTTCAGCTGCTTTCACCTGCTATTTGCAATTATGATTTCCTCTCTCATTTCTGCCCCCGTGAGCTCTCACAGCTGACCGATCCCTGCCCTGCCCTGCCCAGCCTGCAGAGCCCCACGGAGCAGTCCTTGGATCTCAGCCTCCTCACTGTTCCCAGAGCAGGGAGAGCAGAGAGAGCTGCCAGCTCTGCTCCCCACAGCCAAATCCTGACCCCCCATCCTCAGACTCCTTGTAATTGTTTGAGTGCTTGAAGCTCCAGCCTCTGCTCATTCCTCCACCAGGGCTGATGGTCTCTGAAATGCCCATCTTCCACCTGCCAACCCATGAGAGTGATTTGCCCCCATATCAGACAGTGGCTCAACTTGAGCTAATTCAGATGGATTGGCCAGATAATTTATTTAGCTGGATAATGCAGCTAATTTCAGCTGCTGGCCCTTCCTGAGTCAACAGCTTTCATTGGCCCTTTACTGAATTTGCACCTTTTACCTCTTCATCACCCATGGCTGTAATTCCTGCTCTGTCCTGACTCAAACAGCTGTATTTGCTTCCTAAACATAAAGAAAACAGAATTAGAGGCTTTTCTTTAAACTTAAGACCCAGTTAGTGTGGGATGCTACCATGGTGCATTAAGAGCTGTCCCTCTGAGAACCCTCCAGACCTACTGAAATACATCTACCATGATATGAGGAAAAAGTTACATTACCACAGGGGCTCAGCTTCAGGAAGCACTTTGGAAACTGATATCTTTCTAAGAGAAAAAAATTACAGTGGTTGCAGTGAGGTGGTTCAGCAGTCAATCTCCCTGGATAAAAAAAATAGACGAAGAGAACGAATCACCAACCTAAATATTCATCATGGATTCACTACTGGTAATCATGGCCACATTTCATTCTGCTCTGCAGATACCAGCTTGACCATTAATGCTGACTGCTGGTACTCTAGAATACCAGCAAGGCAGAATAGAAACTGAAAATGCTTTTCAGGCAAATAAACTGAGTGAATAACAATCAGAAGGCAAGAAAAATAAACAAACAAACAAACAACCCTTTCAACCATGATGGAAGGTTTCTTTAGTTAAACGGGAAAAAGAGCCAATTAAAATAAAAGCTGTTAAAATTATTTTAAACTCAATTACAAAGGGAAAAGTCATGGCTATGATCTCAAGGAGCATAGATCATCAACAAGGAAGAGCAGACAATAAGAAAAAGGAACCTAAAGGTATCAGTGTAGATTCTAAAACTTGTAGAATAATAAAAATATGGAAATTTAATATAATAGCATGATATTAAACCCCAGCCAGGTTGTAAATTTCATTATAGATGAGGATGGAATAATTGTCAGACATCATGCAAGAAATACAGAAATAAACTGCAAACATTTCTGTTCTGTATTTAAAATGGTGGAAAATTTGTTCATCTTTTACAGAGACATGGCAATAATTTCTATTTCAACAGTAACAGATTTTAAATAGATATTAAATGTAAACATTTAACTATGAGATTGAATAATTTTCTCTGAAGGCTATCAAAATAATTGACAAAGATCCCCCTGGAACAGCCACATTTTTTTGAATCATCTGCATTCAATGAGGAAGCCTCAAAGAAACTCAAAGAAATTCAGGACCACCCTCGTACTGAGCAGGTCTTACAGGGTGACCACAGCATTTACCCCCCTACATCCACAGGCTGGGGTCTCATCCCTGCCCTTCCCCAGATCAATGAGAAAAGGCACTGCTAGGTTATTTCTTGGCTTTCAAAACTTTGCTGTCGGTTTGGTTTCCCTGTTCTCCAGCCCACCTCAGAGGATTCTATTTGCCAAACTGATCCTGCTTGAGAGGCTGAGCATATTTTGATTGGATTTGACTATCACATCTAAACCTCAGAGCACTTGGGCTGGCCAGGAACATAAATACAATTAGCAGTAGTAAAAAAAATTAAGCAAAGCTGCACTGACTCAGTGCAGAATGCTCTTCAAGCCCTGGCCAAACAACTGCTTTTGCTTTGCTTTCCTGCCCACTGTTTGTGTGCAGCAGATGCTCCTCAGAGGAAAAGCTGTATCACCTTCACCCAGAGTCCAAGTTTGACTTTGCTCCACGTTTGCTCTCTTGCTTAAGTTATGCCAGCCCATCTGCAGGCGAATCTAATCCTCTCGTTAGCGAGCAACTGGTGGCTCAGCTCTGCTCTGCTGTGCTTCGCATTACACAGATCAGCCAAGTATTGATGCAACATCACTGAGGAGAATCTAGATTTCTTTTTTTTTTTTCCCTGTGCTTTCTTCTTTGGAAACTTAAAATACATGCTGGAAATAATTTCAAGGGCTGCTGAGCATTGCCACTGGGGGAATGCAAGGGGCTTTCAATACTAAGACTAAAAGACAGTTGGAAATTTGCAAGCGGGTACCTTTGAAATTAGATTTTGAGGTTAAACTCAAAGAAGCTCATGTGTCTTTCCCCAATCCCTCAAATACACAGTGCTTCTGGCAGAGGGTAAAAAAGGCTCTTCTCTCTTGCTGGGTTCAGCCCACTGTGTCTCATGCAGAGCCTTGACCCAGCTGACCATGGGTGTGGGGCCAGCAGCAGCAGCAGCAGCAGCCAGAGAGGCCAAGCCAGCACTGCAAACTCCCAGCAGCAACAGCAGAGCCACCCTGAGAGGAAGGTGCAGTTCAGTCCATGTTTGCTCAATGTGCAAACCAAAGTCCACATTTCTTCCAAGCCAACTGACCAGCAGAGGCAGGATGGTGAGGTCTCACCTACCACACCTCCATCCCACCAGGTCCTGGATCATCAGAGACAACCTCCAGCCACCAGATGCTGGTGCAAGTCTTGTGGTGTGATTTGCCATCTCTGTTTCAAAAACTCCAAAGGAAGCCAGGACTGCCTCTGTTACACCCTTTTAATGATAAATCCTTTCACAAAGAATTGACACTCAAACTAGGCAAGGTAGACCAAATATTATAAATGCAACACTACAGATGGATAAAAAACCCACAGAACTTGCTAAATTGCACAGAAGTCTCCTGTGGTTCAAAAACAGAAAGAGAAAGTAAAGCCAGTTATCCTCAGCCCCAGCTTCAAGCTCAGACACTCCCTACAATCCATTTATCTGAATCCCCCAGTGCTCCTTGGCCCTCTGAGGCATGTCAGTGCCCATTTCCTGTTAAATAAAGGAAAGCACTGCTGTATCAGAAGAGGAACTGGGCAGAGCAGTCTCTGGCCAGCAAGTTGTGTTTCCCTCTTGGTACAAATTTCCATTCATATAATAGAGTTTATCACAACAAATTTTCACATTTCATCTTCCTGTAACCTGAATGTAGCCACATTGGCTTCTGTGCCATCTCCACATCCATGCACTGAGTGAAGGACACGTGCCAAATCATCCTCATGGAGAGGTCACTTAATTTTGGTTTGTCAAGCCAAATCTCCTGCAATCTCCATACTTATCAATACATAAATAGCAAAATTAAGCCCCATTATTCTCACTTGCCACAAAATTAAATGAATTAATTAAACATGGGAAAAATGCTGGAGTCTGCCAAATTGTTATTTCCAACAGCTAAAAACAAATTGAGGAATGATATGCAGACAGGAGAAGAAAATTAGCTTTCCATCCAGCAATGCAGTGAACTATTGCAAGGAAGACTGTAAATAACAATCAGTGGGCCAGACTTCTGCATCTGAATCCTGGGACAAGAGGAACACATTCTTTGTTGGAGAGGAAAAAAACCACTCTGAAACAATCCCCTTGTTTTTGTTTTTGCAGAACAGAAAAGGCCCTGGGGACTGGAAACAACAGGCTTCAGCAAGAATGGTTCTTTCAAGCTCTGATTTACAAAAGGACTGCTGCTCTGTAATTATCATGAATGGTTTTCACTAAACATCTCAAAGGAACAAAAGAGAGTGCAAACACTTGGAGACAAGTTGTGACCACTGGAAGTCTTTGCAGGTGGCTGAATAATAGCAGGGACAGAGACTTTCCAGGACTCAGGGTTGGAAAAATAGGGAAAAATTGAACTAGAGCATTGAAGAATTTGGAAAATTCAGCATCTTCTCCTGTCCTAATGAAGATGCATCAACAGGCTGGTTCTGAAGTTACAGTCACAAGACAAATGCATCACTGCAAGCAGTGTTTGAAAGACACTTGCAATTACAGCTGCTCTGGAACAATGAAATATATACTGTTCCTTAAATAAACTGAAAAAATGATAACCTCCTTTAACTGTCGTGGTGTAGTAGAGAGATCTTCATATCTTCCTTAATGAGATTTTTATTGCCAGTGTAAATTTGTCTTGAACTGAATTTTTGTCTTGGGAACTCTGAATTATGTTATACCAAGTTGTTCCTGGTAAGCATGCAGGCTTGCACACATTTTTTGCTGTGAAAATGGCTCCTTCTGGCAAACTGAAAGCAATTGAAGCTCAATTTAATTAGCTGCCTTCTGTAAATATGCCATTATTCTTCTGGCTCAACACTGGAGTTATATTTACAAAGGGAACAGATAGCAATAATTATTTTGGGCCGTAGTTAGTCAGCATTAGTTAATGCCTGAGTGTAATTGAGAGGAAATTAAGACAAGTGTAGTCTTTGGGGGGGAAAAGAAAGAATCTATCAGTCTACAGCAGTGTAGACACTGCACCTGTGTGTTCCTTCTTGGGCTGGAATACAGAGAAAAGTTTGGCTAAAAAAAGCAAACATTTACTCTGTGCTCTGGAATCAGAGAAGGATAACAATAATCACTTTACATATTCAGTCATTCAAAATTTGGTGAAAGCTTGAAATAACCTTTACCAACCACCTTCTCTGAGTTTCTATTTGCTTCTGAAGTTACAGCCCCATGATCAGCCACTGCTGTGTTCTCCTCACTGAGCCAAACAGCTCAGACAGCTGCAGAGGATCCACAGCTCGAGGGGCAAAAGTTGCTTGGGAAGGTTCTGCAGATGATGTCCAAGAGTCCTTACACAGCTCAGAACAGGGGGAACCTGTTCCAAGGACCTTTTCCTGCATCTCTGAAATGATCTAATACTTTCCAGTGCCCATCTTAATGGGATTCTTCAAACTAAGCAACTGCCCCATAGCTCTTTTCATTGCTCTGGATCTGATATTCAAATTAACTCTCAGAACATATTAGTTTAATTGCATCACTATGTAGATGCATCTATTTTAAATTAAAGAGACCTTAATTCAATTTACCTTCATCCACTATCAAAGTAAATTATAGCAAATGAAGAGTTTGTTAATTCTGAACGATTGTTCACACTCAGGTTAAATGCAGTTTAACCAACTCTCTTTAAATGTATGTATCTACTCAATTTTCATTACTTCCCCTTTATGTCACCACAACACATTCTTCTTTTTCAGGCTTGCAAGTGTCAAATTATATATGTAATACTAAAAATTAATTATTCAGATATTCATACCTTTCTGTAGCCAAGATTCTTGAATAAATTTATTGGGACTTTTTTTGGCACATGGGTGAACAAATTGGGCCCACTGTTCCCATGCTGGAGGTTGTTGTTAACACAAGTTGTAGGGTGAGGATGGTTTTGTGATTAGCTTACTGCACTGAGCAATAGAAGAGTGATTTGAGACTCACATTTCCAGCAAGAGCTCTCCCTGTCATACTGGACAGCCCCAGGGGTGTGTGAGAGCTGAGGAACATGCCCAGGCCATCAACATCATCCTCACTGGGACCTTGCACTGACAGCTCTGCTAAAGGGCTCTTGGCTCCAGGGCTCACTCTCTTGCTGTGCTGCCTTGCAGGATGGAGAAACTCCCTCCCTGGTCCTCACTGTGCTCCAAGACAGGCCCATGAAACACTTCTTTCCACCTGCTGAATGCCCTTCCAGTCTGTGGGCTCAGCACCCTGCTCCCAAATTCACTGTTGTTGCCTTCCTTGAAAATCACCTTGAATTCAGGGGTTTCTCCCTGCACTTAATGGTTGGCTAATCAGCAACACTATAAAAACACCCACAAAGCTACCTAATCTGCAGGGGGCAAGTTAATGGGCTTTGAGTGGCAAGACTCTGATGAGCCAGAAAATATCCAAACTCCACTGATGCTACTGATTCCTGTGCTTTTTCCATGCCATACAGAGCTCCAGAGCAAATCAAAGGACCCCCAGGGTACCTATTCAACAGGTAAAAAATTCAGTCCTTATGCAAATGAAATGCTAAAAATGTTCTTTTGTTTCTCTGAGGTATTAGTACTAATAATGCAAGGTGCACAAACTTTATAATCATGTAAAATATTATCTTGTGGTACTTGCAAAGTGCTAGAAGTTTATTGACTCTGTCTCCGAGAGACCAGCAATTCTCATGGAGCTTTAGATGTCCTTTAGCCAAAGTTCAGATGAAAAATGTTTTCATAATTTAAAATTCTGTTGTAAGGTGGGATGGGATATGGCATGCACCTGGCATGCAGCTACTTAGAAATGAAGAGTTAGTACAATAACAATAAAAAAAGATCTAGTGTATCTGAGCACACATGGTTTCTCCTTTGTGTAACTTATGATTTCAGAGCATCCTGCCAAAGCTAAGCTCAACTATGAATACCAACTATTTTAGTCTTCAAGAGTTATAGTGCAGGAAATTCACATCTCTGTATTCTTCCCCGTAGCTGTCACTCAGGCTGCTCCTTGTGAAAGACCTGAATTCAAAAGGCAGCTTTGGACATTAATTTGACAGCAGACAGATCAGATAGATTGGCCCCCATTTCAGCAGTACAAAGCTGGAATACACTGCTGCCATGCATGCTGGATTGCTGCAGTGCCTGCCTGCACAGCAGTCCCCCTCTGCCCTGCGTGGTGACACCACGGCTCCATGGGCTGGTGATCCATGGGTCTGTCCCAGGGTACTGCTGACCCCCAGACTCTCACAGGCAGATTCATTCTGATGGGCTACACTGGCAGAGTCATGGGAAACCAGGCAGAAGCATCACTTTCACAGAAGCCCATATCAGACCACAGAGAAGAGCTCTGAACCAAGCCTCATCCGTTCTCATGGCTTCAACTGCTGGCGAAGTTGATAAAATATCAAAGACAGATACTCAGAGAAACATCTGATACTCTAATTGGACCATCTCTCACAGAAAATACATCCATCACACCCAGAATTCCACTAATTCAAGTTCCTTCCCTGTAGCCAACTTCAAACCAGCACTCAAAAATAAAATTGAGTGCTGGGGCTGTATTCAGCAAAGCAGCTCTGAGCAAGTGTCATCAACACTGACCCAAGTATACACCATGTCAAAATGCTCCAGTCCACCAGGCACATTTGGAAATTTGGCTCTAATGTCTGCAAAACCCCACTGAGAGCAGCTGTAAGATATTCTAGCACAGGGACAGGAGATGCAGAGACAGGCCCAGAGCTCAGGGGGAGGAAGGCAATGGAGTCATTCCAGGTGTGCAGCATTTGTGTGGACTGGGTGAGACTCTGAGGAGGAGCAGGTGCTAAAGAATGAAGGTCCAAATGAGACCCCTGAAGAGGGCAGATACAGACCATGGCTCCTGGGAAGATGACAGACAGCTGGGGGGTGGGTGAGTTTGAGGGGCTGGAGTAGTACAAAGATATGGGGTAAGATTTCCAGAGAGGGAGGCAGGGACAGAGTACAGAGTGACTTTCAAAGTCGGAAGCACTGGCCTGATGGAAAGGCAAAAAAGGGTTCAGAGCAGGCAGTGGGTTGAACCAGATGCAGCAGAAACATGAGCTCAACCTACCTGCCAAGAGCCTCGAAACAGCAGCAGGCAGAGAGCCTGGGAGCTGCTGGTAACTCCTCCCAGCTCAGCAGTAGCTCTTCCCAAGCAATGCAACCACAAGAAATGCTTTTGCTATACCTCAGATTAATTCCAAATGAAGCATTAAATGGTTTTAACACAGGAATAAGCATGAGTGGACTGTGAAGGACTCCTTGGGCAGTGACTCTGGGCTTCTGCAGGACTCACCCCCATCATCCCTTTCACACCCTGAGGATCCTCCTTTGAAAAGCCAGCTTTGGTTTTTGCCTGATGTTCCTACTGAGCCGTTGTCCCAGAATTGCCCTGACCAGACATGAAGGAGCTTCTAGCATCCTAAATTAATTCAGGACAAGTCTAGCCCTCTTTGTTCTCCTTCTAGTATTATCCTCAGCTCAAACAGCTCTTCCCCACCCGCTTGTGCTTTTGCCCCTTGATGTGCTCACAGAAAACTAATCCCTTCACAGCTTTTGTTTTTCTTGGCTAAGGAGGTCAAACTGAAGTTTAAATCTATTTGTTAGCTAAGATTTTGTAGCAGTTCCCATTATTTTTAAAGGGAGTTGAAATTATGTGATAGGGACCCCTGTTTTTTTCCTGCTACAGGCACAAACTAGAAATACAGACACCAGGCAGATGAAATGCACACAGGATGGTTAACATAACAATCCAAAGCTCAGTTCTACTGCTTACCTTGCGTAACCAGGTAAGATGGTTGGAAAGAAGCCAAAATTAGCCCTCCTGAAATGGAGGGAAGCCTGCCAAACAGACATGCCTTGCTAATGTAAAGTACCTATGTTCAGAGGAAGCTATTTACATTCCTGTTAGGTCTGCTTAGCGGTTAAAAACTTCTAAAGCTTTTGAAATGCAGCAGAATTAACACTGAACACTGGGTATCTTGGAGCCAGAGACAAACTGGCAGCAAGAAGCTGGAGAGGAAGATCACAACAGTGCAGTGTCAGAGGGGAAAATTAGGAAATGTCCAAAGGACATGCACTGGAGCAAGGAAGCGTGGGAAGTCAGGAGGTGCCCAGACACAGCAAGGCACCGTGTCCAGAGGCAGCTGGAAGATGATGCTATTACCCCATCAGTGAAGTTAAGAGAGAAATGAGAAAACCTACAAAGGGCTAGATTCTCATTAGCTTGCAGGGGCCAAATGCTGACCTCTTTTATTCCAAACTTACCTGGGTGCAACAACCATTCTGATGAGCAGCAGGTAGCTCAGGGCAGGCACAGCCATGAGACATAATTGGAGCAGGGCTGTGCTTTGCATGGCAGGAGAGCTGTCTCAGTAACACAGATGAAAATGTGCCATTAGACCTGTTATGCTGCTCAGCACTGCCATATATAAAAATATTTTTGAAGATACAATTCACTACAAAAAGAGCTGAGTACATTTCTCTGTCACAGCAAGGAAAAAAATATGGGTAGTTAGGTTTAAAGGAGAAGAAAGCATGTGCCCTGCTTTCTGACCCTGGTTTTTGTTTATTGTTTGGATCCTACACCATATTTTTCTCAGTTTCTCATTCAATTATTTATTACGAAAAAAAAGAGATGGAGAAGGGCTCTCTGTTCTTGTTTGTGCCGGTGCTCATGGCTGCTGCTGTGGGAATACTGCTAACAGCAGCTACTAGTGTTTTATTAAAAATAATAAAGTATATCGTTATCATAAAATACCAAAAGGACTATTCTGTTATGCCCTTGTCTAAGTTTCAACTGTAAATTAGAGCTCAGGTAAAAACGATCTACAGTAGACAGTAGAGTATATAAAGTTTGGAAATTATAATATATTTCTGTACAAACTCTTCTGTTAATCATATATATATTACAGAGCACTCCCCTCACAGAAAATGGGAAACTCACTTATATTTTTTTTTATACTGAAGCTTCTATTCTGTATTTTATAGATGCACAGGGGCCAATCAGCTCAACTCCATTGACTTTCATAGCGCTGCTACGGATGCGGCCGCGCTCCCCCCGAGCGGAGCCACATTCACCCCCCAGCATCCCTGAGCGCAGGAACACTGCTCCATCTGCTGGGCTCCCGCACCAGGACAAGGACAGGGGACGGCTGAAGGAGCATCCAGTGCGAGCGACAAATCCGAGGCACATTGACACTGGCATTAAATCCATCGAGTCAGCCCAAGCGGAGCGCGGGGAGTGCGTGGCGTGTGCCTCCCCAAAGCAAGCACGGTCCCTTCGGCAGTGCTGGGGTGCAAAGCACGGCTGCACGGACGGGAGTGACTGCACACAAACACTCCTCACACACATCACCCTTCCCAACAACTCCTACATGATGTCCCTGTAAGCTCACACACCTTTGCTGGTGCTCCCGAGGTGCATTCCAGGCTCCCACAGATTGCAGATTCCCGGCTGAGAATCACAACCCCTCTGCAGCAACCCCTGCTCTGAGCATCCCCGTTGGATAAAGCTTTGTTTCTTGGTGGCACATAAATCTTGTTTTTATTTTCAGCCCACAGCATTGATAGTTCTCAACTATTACTAGTGAGTCTCTTTCACTACCTGCTCTCTGTTCTGGTTCCTCATATACACACACAGTAAATTGCACAGACAAAACAGACCTGAGGCACATCCAAACACATCTTCCAGTGCTTGATCTTCCAAATGAAGGTGGGTAGTGTCTTTCTCTGTCCCCTCCACACTCATACTCCTTCAGAAACAAGTGTGAGTTAGATGAATAGAATGATGTCTTTCCCCTGCAACATAGCATGGCTTTGCATTGAAACAATCTGCTTAAAACTTGTTATTAAAAAAAAAAAAAAGTCCTGGTCTTGATTATTATTCAGAGCATATTCATTGATTCAAGTAAAAAAAAAATAGACATTTGCATTTAACTTCTCTTTTTATTGTGCTTTATTCTCTTCCTGCATTTCTAAGAGCTCAGCTAGTGCAAAATACAGGAACTGACTTCTGGGCTTTGTTTTTACTTTTTAACATATCATCACCTTATAGTCAATTAACTTTGAGGTCCTTTTTCATTAACAAAAAGCACCAACATCTGGATTGCAAATGCTGCAAGGTGATGTTCATTTATACAAAAAAATTATCTGCTGGAAATAAAGAAGCAAAAGAATGTAATTTATGGAGGTGTTTTTATTAACTCAGCAGGCAGCAGAGGTTGAGAACAGAACCAGAACAGAGGGACTGGGTGAGCTGGTGACTGATCTGTAACACTCAGGGATGGTTTTAAATTCAGAAGTTTGGGATATGAATATTGCCAGACAAAGTTTTGGGGAGAACCTCTAGCAGCAGGAAGCATTTGCAGAAGCCTCTGCCACTCACCTTAAGGCAGCTCAGGCTGCAGGTGAGCAGTGAGCAGTGCCCATCAGATCAGTGGGAAACAGAATATCTGGGAGCACACTGATCCACAGGAGCAGGATAACAGGTGGCAAGTGAAGGGAGCTCAGAGATGATGAAGTGAACTGGGTTTATGCATCCAGGATGCATAGAAAAGCAGCAGACTTATCCCCTAGCATTAAGCATTATATTGATGGAGTGACTTTTTGGTCAGAAGCCATCTGCTGTTTCCAAGGGTAGGAGTCTAAAAGAATTTGCAAAGCTGGCTATCAAAAGGGGAGAGGTTTTATATGGCTGTGGGTGCTTTCATGAGGCACCAGACCAGCAACAACATGGAGGTACAAAATTAAACCATTTCTGAAACAAATGCACAAGGCTCACTGCTGCTGAAGTGCCAGGGTGATGGGCAGTGACATTTGCCAGTGTTAGCTGCCCTTTGAGGTGTAGAAGGCAGCAGTCTGGTCTTTCTGTGAGAACTGAGGTAACTCCTAGGGCCTCCAACACTGAGATGGGCAGGGATTGGGACTGATACATTTATGGACTTCAAATCTGATAAGGAGAGAAGGGGAAATGAGAGACAGGAAGTCAAGGACATCTTGGAGGCAAAGCAGAGCAGGGCAGGAAAGAAGGGCAGCAGGGAAGGCAGGGGACAGGGGTTATGAGGAGCTACCAGTGACTGCAGCAAGAACAGGAACAAACCATCAAGGAGTGGCTGCCAACCCATACTGACATCTGAGGTGCTGGGGGCCAAAGCACCCCACAAACCCATGAGCAAGGATGCAGCCTGCAGCAGGGTGCCACCAGGAGCACTTCTGGCAGAGGACTGCAAGGATCTTGTGCACATCCTCTGGGGCTGAACTGCCACAACAGCCCCCATGCCTTCAGGATAGGTCAGGGAGGGTATGAAGGAAGAGTGATGTGCTTTTCTCTGAACAGGTTCAAAATTAACACACACCACTCCAACAATCCCCCCACGTGCCCCAGGACGCCATTCTCTTAGTTCAGAGCTCAGAACACACCATAAGCCAATTCTCTGTGCTCCTGACCATGCTGCAGTAACTGGACTTTCTGGCTTCCCTGGTGTGTCACAGTCTGTTTGAATGCTACAAGAAGTGCTCAGCCATGGATGGACAGTCAGGGCCAAGGCACACCCTGGAGCAATTGTCCTAACCAGATGCTGAGGGCATTTATTTGTTCCTCTCCACACTCTCATCCCCACCTGTGCAGAATAAACAGCAACATTTAAGGTGAAATGGAGCCTCACAGAGCTGACAGTGTAAGATAAGAGCCCAAGTCACTGGTAAGAGGATGGGCAGCTTTTCAAATTTTCAAGCAGGTCAAGGCAGGGGCAGAGGGAGGGACAGGACAGGACGGCAGGAGCAGCCAGGACTGCTCCTCTGCTGTCACTCCTCTGGCACAAAGCAGCCAAATCTCTTCAGTTGTCAAATGTGCACTATGCTATTGTTAATGATGCTATTACTTACCATATGTTTAGCAGTATGGCTGGATTTATTCAGCTTATTCAAATGTGGAATTGAACATTTTGGTGTAGCAAGCGGCCTCAGGCTCACAGGGGGGTTTGAACTGTGGGAGAAAGCAAAAGCTAATGCAGAGGAGGAAAAATGTTAGTTACTTAACAAGGTCAATAGCATAAATTCTTATTTTGTTTACTTCAGAGAGCACAGAAGCCGATTGTTTACACCCTGTTTCTGTTAATTACGTTCAGAGTAGGCTTTGAAATCATTTGCTCTCCATGTAACAAATGTGCTTTATGCTGTTAAAAAGAGCTTCCAGCCATTTCACCCAGGAATGGCTACACTCCATAGAAGGATAACCTGATTCGTTTTCATCATCGTAGATGGGGTCAAGCTAAGATATTCAGAGCCAGTGCTTGCAGGACCTGGAACATTGGCTCAGCCACTTGAAAAGTAAAGGTTATTTGTGAAATTTAGATTCAGATTCAGATTTCAAACTTGTTCGAAGATTTGGGTTAACCAAAGAGAAGACTCTGTCAAGAGCTGGCTTGCCTGGGTTTATCTCTCAATCACAAGTGCTCCCATCAATTTCATATAAATCTGTGTTCTGCATGTTCAAAAAGAAAGGCCTGATAATCACTGAAAGTAGCATAATGTTCCAGAAGGCGTGGAAATAGAGTCTTAGGAAAATCAAATTTCTTTGAAAGCAATATAAACACAATACCTGTTTTGCTTCCATGAAACAGATATTGCCACCAGATATCCCCACCATGTATCTCACCCATATAATATCCCCATTGGATTCTCACCCAGTACAACCAGTTTAATTACCAAGATCTTCCTATTATCAGAACTTATTCTGGCATTCTAGAATATCCTGCAGATTTGGCTGCTTTTACAGAAGAATGCAGCACAGTGACCTTTTTTACCCCTGCTAGTGCCATATTCTGGCACTTCTTTGATATATCCAAGTACAGTTGTAAACCCATCACCAGCCCAAATTCATATTTTTATTCTGGCAGGCCTGCTGACAAGAGTTGACAGAAAGGAAACATCATCCAAAATTATCTTAAAAACCCCATTTTATTGGGAGTCTTCAGTAAAACTAGTAAAAAAGAGAGTTGCTGCAATATGCAAATAGTGCCAGCTGATTTGCAGTTTGGTTGGATCATGTAGAGAAGATGAAAGAAACAGCAAAGTTGCAGAATAGTAACTGCAACCATAGTATTTTCCAAAGTAGCAAGCAACCTTGCAAGACCTCTTCAGCTATTTAAAATCAAATATTCTTCCAGATATTAACTCATTTCAATATAAACTGAACTAGTTCAATGCCCATGAACTGTGCCTTCACTGCCCATGGTTTCCAAGGAACGGATATGGCAGTAATTAGTGGGCATAAAAATCAATTCTGATGACTCAAAAGACAATCTGTGATTGTGGAAGTGACTGTGCCTGGAATAACAAGGAATACACCTTGCATTCAGAACAAGACAGGCTCTTCCTTTGACCACAACCACACTTACATTGTTCCAGCCAAACAAGAGGTAGCTCCAAACCTGGCCACTACATGGAATTACCAGGTGAAACACCTTAACTGAAGAATTAAAAATGCTTGCTGAAATCAGTGTTGCAAAACTAACTGCTTGCCTGGCTTTCATGAAACTACAGAGCTCTGCTTTAACATCCCAGACTGTCCCAATTAGCACTTTACTGCAGTGTCCAACACGGTGCTCTTGGAGCAGGCTATATTTCTGCAGCAACAAGGACATGAAGATATGGCCCTCAACCCTTCTAATCCTCTGTTGGCTTCTGCTAAAAATGTGTAATAGATCCTTACTTGCCTATCAGTGCACTGACAATACAGGGAACTGAACACTCACCTCTTGTAGAGTACCAATCCAAACCCATTCTGGTTACAGCACTGGGAACATGATGTCCCAACACACACTAGATAATGGAGGAGTATTTCACACCTCATTTTAGTGGATCTTCAAAACAGAAAGCCCATCAACTTCTTCAAGACTGAAAGCTACTTTGGCAGAAAAGAGCAGCCATCAAGCAAATTTGCAACAAAAAGCGTGAACAAAACCAGCGAGTTTCCCCCACAAACAGCATCACATGCTCTCTGTAGATAGCACTGTAATTTTCTCAGAGCATCCCTAGCCTGGCTGAGAGGCTCCTATTTTGCAGGAACACATTACATGGGCAACCCCAAGGGGCACCTAATCAATGGATAATACAAGGATGGTTCTTGCAGTGCCAGGTCTTGGTTAAAACAGAAAATGTGTTTTTTCCAGAATGGCTGCAAGGCCAAGGTGCTTTGTAGCACATACAAAACAATAAATAACTGGATGTCCTTACTGCTCTGAGCAAATACAGCACAGTCATTTGCAAAAAAATCAGCTCATCACTAGCTGCCTTCATTACTTTCACTTTTGCACACAATGCTGCAGATGTGGGGTCGCAAGCACGATGCCAAATAACAGAAAAGCAAAAACCTCAGCCCACTTGTAATTCTATTTGCAACAGCAAGACCTCCTCAAGGGGACCATGACAGGAACTGGCAGCCTGTTTTCAGTGTCCCAGAGCTGCTGGCACTGCTGGCATCACTGCTGGGCCAGGCAGGCCCAGTCCCTGCTGTGCAGCCCAGCCTCTGGCCACACTGCTTCCCAACACTGCCCCAAGCACAGCCCCACTTCCATTACAGCTGGGGTGTAAAAGATTAATGGCACAAAGAAATCCCTGGTCAAGGGTATCAAAGTACGCAGAGAAAAAGACAACTTCGGTCATATAGAACACAGAAAATACAGTGCAACATGTAAAAAGAAATTTTGACAAGGTATTTCCTTTGGGTCAAGATCTAGGGCCTGGCTTAGCGAAGTAAAAGCCATGAGGAAAGAACAGTAACAGATGCAAAAGCATCTGGGACCGAAAAGGAAAAAAAATTAGAAGGAAAAAAGAGAGAAACATTTCAGCCCTTAAACTTAATAGTAGCAGGCTGTTCTTTAGCACAAATACTGCTTTGATCTGTCATAGTTCTGCCTATGGGTTTGCTGTCTTGAGCATTTCAAAGAAATCTCTTATCATTGTGTACCTGCCTCAGAGAAATCATACCACTGAAGGAACAAAAAGGTTGATTGTTATTTTAATTGAATTTGTTTTCAATTTATTTTCAAGCTGTCTGGGGGAAACCTTTTACACGTGCATTGTTTGATTTGTTTTTAACTTTGGTTCCATTATCCTAATAATGAAGCTTTTAAGGCATTTTAAAAAGCCTGTTTGTCCAAAAGGGTACTCGCATTGATCAGATCAATACCTACGTAAGCACCTGAAAGCAGGAAATAAATATGGATTTAAAAAAGCCAGCATTATTTTACAGAACTTGAGTTTTGTTGTGAATTCAGATGCTCAGCGTGAAGCGCTGGCTTGATCCCTGCCAACACACACATCCATGAGCTAATGTGCCAGGGGATTATTTTCCAGCATCCCTTAATGCAGGCTACCTGCATGTGGTCTTTTTCTCCAAGGTGCTGAACACTTCCAGCTCATGCTGCTCCCGGTGTTAAGCTCCAGGCCAAACAGGACAGAAGGAATCCTTGAATGAGATTAACAGTAAAGCCAGGATTTGTGCTACAATAGGTTAATTAGTTTTCCAGGTAATAGTTCTTTTCAATTTTATAACAAACCAGAGTCATAGGAGCTGTGGAGCTGCAGGAGAGGGCACTGCACCAGGAAAGGGCTGTCAGGCAGCTCTGCCCTTCTTCTGCAGCTCCCACTGACACCAATGGGCTTCCAGATGAGGCCCTGGACTGCACCAGCTCTTCTTCCCCCCACCTGCCCTTTATGCTGCCCTGGAGTGCAAAGGGATCCTGTAATCCCCTGCTCAGGGCAGCAGCATCCTCCCCACTTCCCTTCACACTCAGGCCTGTGGAGCTGCACTCTGCCATCCTGGGCCTTTCTGCAAACCTGTTTGTCCTGCAAGCCCAGCTGGAACTGTGGTGTGATGGCAGCTCCCTCACTGCCCATGCCCTCCCACTCTAATATGTCAACCAGGCAAAACATCCTATTGCACAAGAAATTGAGAGGGTTTTGCATTAACACAAAAAGATTTTAGAGTTACCTTTTCACTTCTCAGCTTTCTTCTCCAGGTGAGACATGCTTCATTCTTTAAAAGATGTTTGGAGTCTTTTAACACTTAGAAGTAGTTTTCATTAATAATGAAGGAGTCTCAGCTGATATCCTAATGATCCTTCCTTTAGTGCAGCTTTATCTCAGCTAAGAGCTGAGTTTGCCTGTGCTGCCTGATGCAACAGCAGTGGCTTCCAACAAGCACTTACAGTCACTTTCTAAATTTATGAATGAAAACTCATTATTTCTTTTCCATGGTAGTAAAACAGTGGGGTGGCATTAGACAGACAGGCCTCATTTTATGTTATTATTCCAGTGGAGATCTATTAATTTTTCTGAATGTGAAATTTCTTCAGGAGCAGAAATAAAAGGACAAAAAAGACTTGTAATGAGTTGTTTCTGTCGCTCTCTTCCCTTTCGTCTTGCCCCAAAAAGGAAACAAAGTGTCAGCACCATTAATTTTTAAAATGCCATTTTAAAATTAAATATTGACCTAGGTTTTTAAAAGACAGGACAGTTTTAAAAATTAAAGCACTAGAACTAAACTAAGTACTTTTTTAAAGCACAGAGTATTTCTTTTTGGCCACTCAACTATGGCTGCTTATTCCGTCTCGCCAATTTTTCATTTTTACTACAGATCCAAAACACCCACGATTTGCTCAGCTCTGTCTTCACCTAGAGCAGCAAACCAGAAGTTTTAATAATCTGAGGAGGAATCTATTTAATATAAAGTCCTTAGGGAAGGACCTGCCATTAGTCACATGTTTGCTCAGCATTAGGTTTAGGTCTCAGTTCCCTGGGAGCCCATATTGCAGAGTGTGTAAGGAGAACTCCCTGTGGCTGTGGGATCCATTAGACAGGCTGTGCACTAAAGCAGAAATACTAATGTGGGTACCCTGGGCCAAATTTAAACCCGGGGAATGACACCAAGGAAGTTTATCTGAAGACTTCCTTCAGTAGGGGGGGATCTCTCTGAGCTGCAATAATGTTGTTTTAAAGTCCTGCCTAGGATGGCCACAGTTCATGTTTTGCATCCAGCAGGATGGGTGAAAGCCACAGCCCTGGGTCCCAGGGCAGGGCTCACACATCTGCCCTGGGCATGATACATGAGAAACTGCTCCAGCCTCATTTGTTACAGGTTTTTCACATCTCCTCATGAAAGCAGCAAGCTGAGGAATGTTACTACTGTGTGCTTAGATTATACCACCCCTACCTGTATCAGGGAGCACTCTGCTGTTCAGGCAGTCCCACTGAGATGGAAAAAGGCCTCAAGAAGTATTAGATATGCAGGAGGGAGCAGCCTGGCCCAGAGTAAACACCACTGCCACAAGTGTGTCTTTTGAAGAGGAAACCTCTATTGCTCCACTTGAAAGGGTCACTCCACTATCCAGCACCAGCTCTGTGCCCCCCTGCTGCTGGCAAGGCAAATCTCTGCCAGGGTGTGTCAGAGGGGCTGATGGCAGCACCAAGCAGAGCCTGCCATCCTCACACACCTCTGGGGCACAGGGCACAGCACTGCAGCTGTGTGGGGACCTGGTGCTGCACCCCAAAGCTTGGGTAGCCCTCTGCCAAAACAGCCACGGACAGCCATGAGCTCTGGCAGTGTTCCCCTGGGCAGTGTTCATGCTCTTCCAGCTGGAAAACCTTCATGACTCCACTCCTGCCTCACTGTTAGCAGCCACCAAAGCAGGAGGGACACGTGGCTCTGGCCTCCAAGGGTGGGCAGTACCATCACCCTGGTCCCTTGGTGTGTGCACAGGGCACAGTCCCAGGCTCCTGCTGGGGCCAGGAGCTGCACACCTGTGTGCCAGCCTCCCCACTGTCCTCACAGACTGCTGGTTTAGATGCCACCACATTGCCCTCCCACTTCAGCTTTAATTTCTGTTCCCTGCCGCTCTCAGTAGTGAACAATGATGCATTACAATTTTCAGGTGCCTAAGGCTCGCAGAGCTTTCTCGATATAACCAGCAGAAAAGAAGGATTTTGCATCGAAAGCCAGTGCCAACATCCCTGCAGTGATAACCATCCCTGTATAATTAAAATGAACATTTCACAAAATGTCATCTCCAAGCAGCATATTTTAGATTAAAAAAAAAAACAAAAAACATTTCCAAGATCAAAAGAAGAGAATTATAATTGGGAAAGGGTGGAGGTGGGGGAGGACAGTGTGACAGCCCCAAGAAATATTACTATCATTGTGAGGAAAAGTTTGCTAAAATGCCAACTGCTTGCCCACAGTCAAAGGAAGCACCAGTTTACTTGTTAATCGCCTTAATTAATTAACTGGCATTGTCCTGGATTTCCTGAAGCTGGGTTTACTGTGGGAATCAATTTTAAAGAGCTTCCAGAAAGAAAATTTAAATTTCTGCTTAAAGACTTTACAGCTTAGTAAACAGGAGCCTGCTTCCAAACCATTTGGACAAAACCACAGCCATGATTTATGGAGACAAAGTCTTTTTTCCCATGGAGTCTGTTGTGATCAGCTATATTGACCTACTGCACAGCACAAACTTCCCTGAATTAATCCCTCTTTGAACTACAGCAGCTCTTTTAGAAAAACACCCCATCTTGATTATAAAGCTGGCAGTGAATCAGAAGCCAGTGCCATGGGGCTGTGCTGTACCAAGGGTTCCCACTGAAAGCCTTGCTCCCTTCCACCACTGATTTGTTCAGTTCCATACTCCACCCACTGCTGGCCTTCCCTTCTGCTGGACCAAGGGCAATTTGGCAAGCCCTTGCTCCCTGTACAAGAACTTACAGATGGTGAGTGAGTTTTCATTACTAGGGCTGTGATCTTCCAGACTTTCTCAATTAAATGGGAATGAAAACAGGCCATGAGCGTCCTCATGGTCCTCTGAGGCTATTCCATCCTTTTCAAGCTCGGGACACAGTGACAGATATTGGGGCAGCACCATTTTACTGAGAGTCCTGTTAACATACACAATTATCTGCTCTGTAACTTCTGACCACAACACTGCATTAAACTTTCTCCCATCCCACAGATTATCCAACTTGTGCTCTAAATTTTACTTTAATCACTGTTTCCAGGGTTAGCAATTCTCACTCTACAAACTTGACTGCTGATCCCTCTTTGGCTGCGGTAAAACAGATCCTAAAGTTATCTGTTACATGAAACAGAAACTAAGATAGCACACACATACACACACAAGATTTTTCACATATTAAACTCAAGTTTTCTCTTCCTGAGTTCACCAGGGCCCTTTGTTTCCTGGAGTTCTGCAGAAGACTCTGGTGTGGGGCAGTACTCACCTTACTGCAGGCTTGAACCTTCGAGGCCCAGAACCCAAAATGTCCTTTGTGGTCAACGGGGTGAAAAAGGTGCTTTTAGGATTTATCTCACTGCTCTTACACATCTATTTTTTGGATGATAAATGACATCTCTGAAGTACCAGTTTCCTCTCACTGACTAGTAGAAACTACATGTCCAAATGGCATCACATCAAGTTAGGTGAGTCTCAGCCTTTGAGTCTAAATAAAACAGTGCAGATAAGAAAAGCATAATATGTATGCCCTTATTAAAGCATTCCAGCATTAAAACACCCATCACATAAATATGGAAGTGCATATTCCTTTAAATAATGTATTTTAAGTGCTAATTTTGATGTCAGATGCTGCTCTTACATATCTCTAACTAGACAAGGGTAAGTGAGGAGTTCTCCCAGCTCAGCCCTTGTAGCCAGAATAGCCAGGCAGAATCTGTTCCTCCCAAGAAGAGGCACACAGAGATGGCTGTTTGGTTCTCCAACAAGGTCAGCAGCACCAAGTGGGGTGGAGAATGTATCCTTCTCACCTTTAATATGAACATCACAGTCATTTTCTGCCTAGAGGTGCAGGAGAAGATCACAGCCCCGCAGCATTTCTCTATTTTGTGGAATGGCTCATTTAGCAATGACAAAATTTTCCTTGAGAAAACTACATTCTGTGAAGGAAAGGCTCAACTAATCAAAAGAAGTTTTAAAGAGAAAGCTGAATGGAAGGCACACACAGCCATTTTTCATCTGTTTTTCCTAATATGCAAATAAAACAGTTCCCCACTCCTCCTGGCAGGAGCAGAGGAGCAACTAATGGAGCAATGCTGATCTCCTGAAAACAGAGAACAGCTAAGAAAAATGAAATGGAAGAGGTGTGCCTGCCATGCTGATGGATCACACCAGGCATTTGGGTGTTTACCCCGCCAAGCAGCTACAGGAGCTGCAAAGAAAGTGGTGAGAACTGCTATGAGGAAGAGGTAGAATTTGCATAAATTCATGTATGTCTCAGCTCCTGAAGATGCACTTCTATGAAGGACTGAGAGTAAGAGAGTCATCCATGTACTGGTGTCAGGTTTGGTGTGAAATGTGTCCTCTGGCACTGAATGGGGGCATTTACATCAGGAAGAAAAGTGTTGGATTTTCTGTTGGTTTGTTCATCAGCTGCAGAGAAATTTGGTGAGACCTGAGGAGGGGCAACAGACACAGTGGGAAACAGAGGGAGAGAAGGGAAGAGGGACATGGCCAGTTAAGGGTTGGCCTCCATATTAAATCATTTTGTCATCCAACAGCTTCCCTCACCTTAGAAAGGGCTCCTTTCTCAGCACAGCTCTTTTGCACTTGTCTGACTGTGAATTCCTCTCCAGGAACCTAAGCTGGGGTTGGTCTCATGGCAGGGGGGAGGATCTGGAACACAGCATTATGGATCAGGGCAAGGAGCTGTGTGCTCCCAGGGGCTGCCCAGATACTGGCAGCAGGGAAAGGCTGTGAAACACTGCAGTTTGGTGGGTTTGGCCCATCTGGAGCTGCAGCAGTCCTGGCCCAGCTGGACAGGCTTCAATTTGCACACACAATCTCACAGCAACCTCATGGCCCAAGCAGATAAACTGGAGCTTATCTGCCATGGCCACTTCTCTGGATACCCAGCACTGGTCATTTCCAGGAGAAGACCTTCCCATTAACTTCTTGAAAGATTTGACGGAAGTTGTTCAGTGAATCCTGTATTACAGAGGACATTTTTGATAATCCCTAGCACTGGAAATTCAGTCCTTGTCTCTCAACCAGGTGACCAATGGGAGGACAGAAAAGGAGCCTAAGAGGCAGAAGGAAAAGTAGAGCAAGGGGGACTGATAAATGTCAGGTAAATACTGGGGTCCCAGGCAGAAACATCAAAGCAGCCCACATCAAGAATGCACATTGTAAAAGATAAGTCTGCATAGATTGAAAGAGGAAAGTTCACTTTTTGCTGTAGGAAATCAAGTTGCAGTGATGGGTGCTGGGTAACCTGTCCCCAGTCAGGGCATAAAAAACACACCATGAGCAGTTCCCACCCTCTCTCCCCTCTGAGGCAGTTCCACCTTTTCTGGGGACAGGAAAGGCACACAGTGTCTTTCTTCAGCATTGAAAACTCTTCCCACTCATCACTGAGCTTTTGGGCCGGATGACACCTGAATAATCCTGCACAGCAGGGGAAATTTCTGCTGGACAATTAGCAGAGCATCCCAGCATTATGGAGCTTTGCTTGACTTCATCTCCAACAATAGCAAAATTCACCTGACAGTTTGGTCTTTCCTCTGCAAAAATCCTCCAGTATCAACACAGAGGCACAGATAAGTCATGTACTGGCCCATTGCCCAGCGTAGTGCTTGGCTTGGCTTCAGCAGTTCAGCTGACACACACATCTTTCTTTCACTTCCTTTCCCGAGTTCCTTCTCCTGCCTCACCACTTTCCATCACTACTCACCCCCGTGCACACTCTCCATTCACAGGAAGGGCTGCTTGTGATGCCCTGCTCTGCTCACACAGGCCCCCCTTCAGGCTGTGCTGTGCCTTATTCTGCAAATTATCACACAGAAAGAATAAAATTACAATCGATAGAACTATTGAGCAGAATACACCAGATCTGACTGGAAAAGAGCAAAACAGCCCAGAGAGGAAAGTGGGAGATGATCTTGTCAGGTCACATCCCCAGAGCCATGAACTGCCTCCTGCAGCAGCAGCCCAGCCCATTAGACACACTCAGCCCTTCTCTCACCTCTTTAGACACCAGCCATTGATAATCTGTGCAATTAGTGTAAGGCTTATGGTTGGACTCAATGATCTTAAAGGTCTTTTCCAACCTAAATGATTCTGTGATTAATCCTGCCTGTCAGTAAAGCTACAGCAACTCTGCACACGGCAATACCCTACAACAGCTGAATATATTGCATAAGAGCAAGAACCTTCTTAATGGATTTCTGCAGCAGGAGTGGAAAATGGGGGTGTTCCCAGCTACATATATCCTAGTGAGAGGTAATGAACAGCACACCCATAGCATTTTGCTAATAACCTCAAATAGAGTGAAGAGTTCAGCTGGGAGGGGAGAATTTTTTTTTCTAGTAAAAGTTTGATGAGCTTTCAGAATCAAATATTTCATAGCTTGCTCATTGCTAATTAAGGGTTAGTATACTAAATTAGCAGTAAATTAACATTCATTTCTCTGCTAGTACACTAGAGCTGCAGGAAATTACCCAAATTATTCAGGTAGTGACATTCATCACTGGGTGGAATTACTGTAGCTAAAACAAGATTTAGTGCTATTCTGTAGCTAATATTCACAGCTGCAGGAAAAGAGAGGCAGGCTCCCTCATTCACAGCAATTTTGACAGCAGAGGTGCCAAGACAGGGGAGAATGTTCATCTGAGCTGTTGATTGTTGAGGAAAGAGAAGAGGACAGGCCATGCTTTGCTGAGATATCACTGCATGCTTGGGGTGCAAATGGCGAGGTGGCACCTGGCTGGTGGCTGCAAGTGACCGAGTGCTGCTGCAAAATGAAAATATCACCCTAAAAATATCCTTGTGCAGTTGCTGGAGATAATTGATGCTGGTGCAGCATTACTTCAAACCACTCGTAAAGCTCCATCTGTAGCTGCAGCTCTATAGACATTTCATAATTATGTTTAATATTGCAATCCCCTATTTCTAGGGAGGATTTGAGGATCTTGGCACATTTGTCTAAGTGATGAGCGTTTTATCTGGGGCTTAGGAGCTTTCCTCCTTCCCTGGGGAATAGCAGGCTCTGGAAGCTGCTGACTGCATTCAGAGCCCACCCTCACCCCTTTTTAGGTCAAACACAACTCAGCCACAGCAGGCTGAGGACACCAAACAAGTTTTGATGGTCTAGGAAAGAGGGAGTGAGCATCTTACTGAAACCACGAGCCCATATCCAAGGAGACCTTTCCTGATACATTCATCTCCAAAGAAAAGAGTACACTCAATATGCTGAAGCTTGGGGCTTGCTGTGTTCCCAGGGCAGGTGGCTCCCAATCACTTTTGTATCAAGAAGAATGTAAAACGTGCACACTGGGGCTTTCCCAGGCACTCTGAGGTCCTGGGCAGACAGCAGAAGAGGTGTGCAGGCAGGGGAAGTCCCCATGGGACAGACAAGGATGGATTATATCCTAGTGCAAGTCAGCCAGAGGGAGGGAAGCAGAGTGCCTGTGAGAGAAGGAAGGCGGCAAAGGGGAAGATGGAGACTGAGAACAAAGCACTGCTGCTTTCTCATTCACTAAAACTTGTGTGCCAGGAACCAAATCCCTGTCATTCTTGAGGAGAAACCCCAGGATACCATTTTACCCTTGACTATTAAGAACAGAGCCACTCTGTATAATGTATCTGCCTGAACAGACAGTTACATAGACAACAGGACATATCCCTTTTGATCACAAAGAAGTCCACGTGCTGTCTGAAGTCCTGTGCAGAATGCCAGCAGGGGTCTTCACACTCTATTTTTAAATTTTCCAGCACTCAGACTAGGGGAATGAGCTGTTGCCCCCTGCAAATAAAGTCCCAGTCTAAAGCAGGCATGTTTTTAAGTTCACTGATGGAGATTTCAGATGCCACCACTATTAATTTTCACTCTTCTGGCTCTGTTCCTTGTCTGCTGCTGGCAATCACAGTGAGATCAAGAATGAGTCTCAAAACAGGAGGAAAAGACAGTTGTCTAGTTGTGCTTTTTACATTCTCTCACAAGCAGCCCAAAGCAGAGATGATAATACATATCTTAATTAACTAAGGCCCTCCACAAACTCCAGATACTGGCTTCTGGCTGGACAACTGGCAGGTAGACTTTTACTTCCTGGAAACAAAGGAATTGCAAAAAGTCAGTAAGTTAAATCAATGTTCCATTAATTCATTTTTAAAGTCTCACAGGAACATTGTACTCTTTGTCCAGAAATGTTCCAGAGCTTTAACAGCTGCACTGCTAGCATGGGAAGCAGAACACCAGGATCTTTGGATGTCTGTGTGTGCAGGGACACTGCTCTCTTCTGTTTAAAATCCACCAGGTTTCATACAAAGCTGGTATTGGCCCCCTTTTGTCATCCAGCTTGCCCTTAAAACAAAGAATCACCATATTGCTGTGCTAGGAAGCAGCAAATCTCTCATCTGTGGGGCAGGGGGAGCCCCCCAAGACTTTCTCTCCCCCTTCCTTATCCTTTATGGCATGGAGTCCCCACATATGTGCCCTAATGCTAAGCAGTGGCAGGAGGAACAAATCCACTGTCATCACTTTTCAGCCATTCCTGGGGGAGAATAGCAGAAGAATCTATTTACTTGCTCCTTTGTGACCTGCAGTGGAGAATGAATTTTGAACAGTGCTCCCAGGAGGAGCAGCAGCTGCCTCCTCTCCCAAAGGGATGAAGTTTGCTCTCCGGGCAATGTGGAGAGGACTGCAAGGGAATTGAAGTGCCCTAGATCTTTTTTAGAGACAGGACTGTTTCTCTCACCAGCCATGGCCTTCTCTGAGCCCCTCAGTATCAGCTGCCTCACCAAGCCCCTCCTGCAGGACCTGGTTACAGACAGCCTTGGTGGAAAACAGCACTTCCACATGTGACTGTTGAGGGGAACATGGGATAAAGTCTAGAACTACAGGAAGAACTAATGAACAGAGAAGCCCAGATGTGTTATTTGGTGCTGAAGCTGCATTGTGATGCTGTGAGGGGCAGGAAAGCCATCAGCTCACAGCACTGGGGGCTGCTGGGGGTGTCTGCACCCCAACACGGCCCCATGCACAGCCTCATCCTCAGGAGGAACAGGAACCAGCTCACCCCAAATTCAGTCTCACTGCTCCCCAGCAGCTCACAGAGCCCTTTTGTGGGACTGGAGGCTCTCAATCCCCATTCTGGAGAGAACTGAGGTTTCTGCAGTCCCCTCCCTAAGCTCACCCAGGAGGCCTGAGTGGAGCCCAGAACAGACCACAGGACTCCTGCATGCCAAGCTACCAGCTCTACATTAGGCTAAACTGTCCTACAAGCATTAAGTGCCTCAGAGCACAATTTTTGGGCATGGAGTTGGAACTGCACAGAGCAGAGCATCTGTGCCATCACTGTACCCCAGGCTCAGCCTGCTCTGACTTTGTCCATCCATCTGTACCCTCCCCTTTTCCCAAAGGGCTCTCCCCAACCAAACACCAATGTACATTTGAAGGATTTCCATCCCGTGGATGTTTCATATGTATTTTTAGCTTTCTGCATTTTCAAAAGAAAACAAAAAAAAAAGCAATGAATGTCTTGCAACGGCAAAGAACGTATGCTGTGACATTGAAAAACATGCAGCATGTGATTAACAAAAGCTGTAGAACTGGTCTGTTACAGGGACAAAGTCAAAGTGCCAATTTTTTAATGCTGTTTACCAAATCAAACAGGCATTCTGCAGCCCACCTGTTCCTACTGCCTCTGACTTCACGATAGCCATTTTCTGAAGCCAGAGAAATAATTACTGGACCAGTTTATTGATGGCAGCTGGTTTGGAGTGAAAAACCAAAATGTGCAATAATTAAAGACTGTAAGGGATGCAAGCTATTATGAGGACAAAGAAAGCAAAATAAATGGATCCAGAATGGGCAAATGGACACCTTCCATGGGAAGCCAAAACCTCTCCTCAAAGCTGATGTACTCACAGTCAATTCATAGGGAAATCCAAGAGGTGGGGTGGGGGCAAACCACAACATTCCAAACTTCTGCAGTTATTTTTTATTAATCCAGGAATTATTATCCAGTCCTTGTCACTAACACAGAATTCAAAGTGCTGGAATCAAGCAACAGCCTAGAGACCAACCTGTGCCAGCTGCTTCAAAAGGCTCTGTAAAATCTCATAAAGGAGAATTGTACACCAGCATGCCTGAGGGATCAGCTGCATGTAGCACATGGCCCAAAGTGCAAAGGATGGAGCTGCATCCCACCCAACTGGAGATGATATTGCTAATCATACAAACGATGCCAATCTGTCAGTCTCAATATCCCACCTTGTGGCAATGAGTCCCAGAGGCTAATTAAAACTTAGGTTAAGAGTGCTTCCTATTAAAGCTGTTCAATGCATTGATTTCAAATTTAATTTCACATCTCACTTTCTTATGCAAGAGAGGAAAAAGGCATGGTATTGGTGTGCTATTTAAATCCATCACAGCCTGTCTCTCAGTGGCACTTCCCATGTATTGTTCTCCCTAAAATAAACAGGCCTAACCTTTGCAGTCTCTGCTGCATGCAAATCTTCCCTCTAAAGTATTTTCTATGCTTCTGATTAGGTTTGCTGCCCTTCACTGAACCTCTTCTATTTCCTGCTCTATCATTTTTTAATTAGGGTAACCAAACCAAACAGGCTTCTCAAGGTGAGGCCACATCACCATCTCTAGAACAACACTGTCATATTTGCAGTGTTGTCCTCTATTCAGCAAATTAATGTCATGCCATTTTATATTTATGCTTTCCTGATCACTGCTCAGACCTCAACAGATGTTTTCCATTGAGCTCTTTGAGATATTTTCTTTTGTTTTGAAGCTCACCCCATTAGACAGTCAACTGTTCCATCCAATTAATAGTAACTTCCTTTTAGTCACATTGCATTTTACTACCAGTATTTTGATTAATACAGCTTTGGTAAATTCAAAGGAAATTCTTAGTCACACTTAGATTTGATTAAATTTTGGAGCATCAAATTTCAGCAATTTGCTACTTACTTTTTCAGATTATCATAAAATACTAAGTACAGACTCAAGGGGTGCCTGTCATACAAATTTCTGTATATGTAATTACTGAAGCTCTCCACAGAGACATGATTTTTAAAAAATGCATCTATCATAACATAAATAAAACCTAATTTATTTTAAAAGCATTTTCAAATCTCAAACCTCGACTTCGACTTTCTGCACCTGCACCACAAATCTACAAAGGGGGAAGCAGTAAAGTGGCCTCTGTCACTTCCCAGGGTGCATTCACATGCACACCACCAAGCCAAACAAACCCGCCTCCCCTGGCTGCTGTAACACAATTTTCAAGAAAGGTGAACATGACAATCTTCAAAGGGATTTAAACAAAACAATGTCAGGAAAGGTTTCTCCACCCCACGTACCACAGACTGCTATAGCCTGTGAAAAGAGATACCCCTCTCAGTGAAATTCAGACCACATAAGGTTTTTGAATTCAGAATGTCTTTTTATAATGATATATTCATGCTCACTGCCATCCATCAGAAACTTCCTATAGAGAGGATGCTTTTCTGTCAAAAAAGAAAAAAAAATATACTGAATTACTTTAGAGGGAATCAAGTTTTTGAACATCTGCAGGGGCAAGAAGAGAAGTGAAGGGAATCTTCAGCAGTTTCTCATCTAGATGGATGCCCCCTTTCCAAGGATTTCATCACAGAATGGTTTGGGTTGGAAGGGAGCTTTAAGATCACCTAATTCCAAACCCCCTGCCATGGGCAGGGACACCTTTCACCCATCAGTCTGGTCTTGAACACTTGCAGGGATGGGGCATCCAGAGTTTCTGTGCCAATACCTCACCACCCTCACAGCAAAGAACTCCTTCCTAATGGCTAATATAAACCTACTCTCAGTTTATATCCATTTCTTCTTGTCCTACCTCTACACATCCTTGTAACAAGCCCCCTCCACTCTCTTGCAGATCCTTTGGGTACTGGAAGGTGCTATAAAATCTTCCCAAAACCTTCTCTTCTCCAGGCTGAGCAACCCCAGCTCTCTCAGCCTGTCTCTGTGGGAGAGGTACAGCCAACAGGAATATTGAGCAGCAGTGGTCTCAACACCAACCTCCAAGAAATTCCACTCATCACTGGTTTCCACTTGAGTATCAAGTCATTGACCATAGACACGGAAGTAGATAGATAACCCTCTTCCTACCAGAGAAATATTCCCAAGTTCCTGGCAGCAGCCTCCTGCAGGAGGCATTTAGCTGTTCAGATACCACAAATCACCAGTGAGTACCGTGGCTGGTGGCAGTGGCTTCTGGGATATAATTAATTAGCATGAATGATTTTGAAAAAATATTTTCCCCAGCATATGACATACTAAGTTGTCACAAGTAGCTTTTTTCTAATGAGAATTTCTGTATATTAGATAAAAGTCCACAAATATAGCTGGGTGTTATTTGAAAAAGCTGTGTTTCTGATGGGAAGGAAAACTCATCACATTTTCCAGAGATCAGTTTTCTGGAAAGGAAAAATAGCAACTTTCTTTTTAGGACAAAAAGCAATAGTTTCTACCTCAGCTAAAGAATCCCATCTGCTGCAGGCTCTGAGTCATTGGCTGATTAGCAAAATTGTCTGAAGGAAGCATAAATCTGATTTGCTCAGAAACCAAATCTGCACTTAGACAAAAATCACAGTCTGCCACTTGCCCGTAAATGAGGCTCCTTCCCTGTCCTCAGTTCATTTCCTGGACAATGGGCAGCACCTGCTGCCAGACAGATCCTCCCCCAACTCCTGCAGCACTTTCCCTTTACCCTGGAGGCTTTTGGCCAGTGCCAGCTCCCAAAGGCTGGTCCTTTCCTCCCTGACAGGCAGCCCATCCACACACTAATTGCTGGCTTATGCTGCAATTCCTTTTTGGCCACGTGCACAGAGACAGTCCTTTTTCCTCTCTCTGCCTCTCTGTCTTCTGAACACAACACACTGTCAGAGCCCCACGTTGGTTTGTGTCTTTTCACAGCTGTCACCTCTCAGTAGCTCAGTCTCTGCTTCCTTATAATGGCACGTTTCTCCTCTGCTTTGCACCGAGCCATCCATTACCACTTGGATGAGCAGCACTGCTCTCTTCTGGGGTCAGGTGTGAGACTGCAAGTTTGCTGGGGTTAATTTCAGAGTTGGTTTTTCGCTGGTACTTAGACACACACTCTTCGTAAATCATCAGAGCTAATGGGGGAGGGAGTCTGAGGAGGACGATGGAGGCACAATTTACAGGCAATGTTTATAGCTCTTTTTTCTTTCTTCCACCCAAGCCTGTCATCTGGGGAGGCAGCACATCCTGATCTCTACCAACACAAGATCAAAGCTTTCCAGGTCTGTCAGAACTCTGAGCGTGCCGCTATCCCTATTTACACTTGTTTATTTTTATTATTGTTACCATTAATAGTAATTCATCTTGACAGCCTCTGAGCAGCCACATGGGTAAGGACCTTATCCCACTAAATGCTGTAAAAACACAAAGCAAAATGACAAGAGCTTACAGCCTTAGGACAGGCTTGCAACAGAGAAGCTGTTTAAAGGCAGGCCTTCATTCAGGTTGACTTGGGGTAGGCAGAGCCACACTGCACAGGCCAGCTCATCCCTGGAGTTTAGGGCCTCTGAGACAGAATTAGGCACTAAGATGTCTCTGAAGTTCAGTCCCTGTGCATCTTATTTTCACCAGCAGTCAAATTATTGGACTGTTGTGTTCCCCATGACAACCTGCTCCAGGAACTTGATTGCTCAGTTCATCAGTCACCCCACTCCCCCACAAGCAGCAAAGTGCTCAAGTAGCTGAGGGGTCTGAGAGCTTGTTTCATTTTGACAGAGTAATTCCCAAGGTGTGAGATGCCAGGAGCACAAAATCTTCATGTTCACAAGCATAGAGCTTTGCTTCCACCCCCTTCTGTGATAAACAGCACCAAAGGAGACGTGTGCCAAACGCAGTTGGAGTTTTATGGTTGTTCCTTTAGCACCTCTTCGGATTTTGTTTAGTTCACTTCTGCAACAACAGCTGGGAGTAGTATTTCCTTCAAATTACAGAAAGATTTAGTGTTATCTTAATGTGATACAAGTGTAGCCTGAATTATATTTAGGAGGAAGTACAATATGTACTAATGAATAATAAAGACTGTCTACAAGGGTATTAGCCTGTCTCTGGCTGCTGCTGCTGCTTCAGCCAGTTCTCACCTTCTCTAATAGTGCTAGCAAGTCACAATGGCTCTGCCACTCCACAGCCCCCTCCCCAGGGACCACACTGGAAACATTCTCCATTTGCTAAGGTTTCAGCTGGAAAGAGATCCCTATTTCCAAACATAAGAACTGAGCTGGGAAACAGACTTTCCCTTCTGATAAACATGTCTTGCAGGATTGCAAAGCCAACACCTGTAAACCGGGGTTGTCCAAATTCACCACGTGAAAACTGTCAGGCACAGAAAGAGTTTGGGAAGAGGCTCAGCCCCAGTTTCACTCCACAAACTGGCAGCAAGCCCCAGAGGCAGTCCTTACTCTGCCCTTCTCAGTCTGTCCATGTGCAGTGCAAGCAGGCACTTGGCAGGACACGAATGTCTGAATCACTGCTACGGACGTGTGGCTGGTGGGAAACAGGAGTTCAGCACAGTCAACAGTGAACTGACAGCTGCAATCAAGAACAGCACCAATATGGTTCACTGATTATCTGAATTACTTCAGGGTATCTTAGCAAATCCCTGCAATGGATCACAGCCACCAAAGGAACATGTGATTTTATGCAAAGAACATTTTTGAAAGATGCAACAAAAAACCCCACTGATACAACTAGCTGAGAAAATGCAGTGCTAATGCATGTTTCTTTCCTTCTGCATTATTGATCTTTCATAAAATACTACATAAACACATTTTCTCCTACAGAGAGTCAACAATAACATATTTGACTTATCTGTTTAAGAAGTAGTGACATGTGTCAACCAAAACGTTCCAACACAGGGTTTTTCAGTTTCAACAACTGTCAGAGGGCTCCTCTATTGAAAATAATCAATGCCTTTGACAGATAAAGAGAGGTAATATAGTGACTTATTTTGATACAACTTGACAGCTTTTTTTTTGACAGTATTTTTCACTGTCAGTCTATTGGATTTGAATTCTAGCTGGGGCCCATGAGAAATATGCTTTTGGTCTTTAGCACTGAATCTCTGCAAATCAAAAGGGCAGTGGGAGCTCAGTACTTACCTGCTTTTTATTTGCCATTATCTATCAGTCTCCAGTTTTAATTATTCATTTTTAATACCCTTCCCAATTTTTATACTCATGAGATGTCATAATAAGGCACATTTAAACTATACTTTGCTGCTCCCTTGGCAAGAAAGGACATTTCACACAGCTAGACTTGGAAATGGAGCTATTTCCTAATGTCACAGTGTTCGGACTGACAGTTCACTTCCATCAAGAGCTCATGTGTTCTGCTCTTATGAGACTGCAGCAACTTCAAAGAAGTTATTAATATTGATTATGAAATATTCAAACACTTGCCCATGCAGGAGATTGTGGGACTAAGGACCTCTTCATTAAAATGCTTTATGCAAAACACATCTTCCAATTAAAATAATTTTTTTATAAAATTCAACAATGGATTCAGATCTGCATTCTTATAGAACAAAATCAAGGCGTTTGAAAGATTTACTTAAATCACAAGCCAGTCCTTCACTGCTGCAAAGCGCCACCAAAAAGGTGAAAAGTTCCAGACTTGCTGCTGGCAGACATTGGCCTTGGACAAAGAGAAGGCAGCTGCGTGGTGAAGAGGATAAAGGAAAATTCCTCATTACTCTGTATTTTGATAATAGCCTTGTTCAATAATTACCGCTTTGAACAACTTCTCCCACTGAGCAGTCAGGCAGAGTCTTCTTATTCTGACCCAAATTGTTTGTTCCTGGCTGCAATTCTCCTATCATCATATAATTTATTTTGTCTTTGATATAAATATGTGACCTTGTAGGGCTTACTATCTAAATATTTATTTGTTTCCAAGCCAAAATTCACAGCGTGATGTGTGAAAATTCCCTTTGGTATAACAATGCTCAAAGAGACAAGGCTGTGAGATGACTGAAGGTACAAAGGTGCAGGAAATAAAAGGACTTGTATTCCCAACTCATCATTCCATATACTGCTCGAGACAAGAATTGCATCCTGGCTTTTGATGTATTGTTGTTGTATATGTTGAGAGCTCAGTTATGTTTAAATGTAGTACTTCAGCTCCTTTGCTTAACAACACCTGCTAACTTGCTTGACATCTCAAAGAGTTTCTTAAAATATTCTTAAACCTTTGGCATCCCTTCCTGCCCTGGGCTTCATGAATAAAACATCTACCCAGTCAGCAGCTTTAGCAAAGAGGAACAGCCAAATTCCATCCATCAACGTCAGCAGCTGAATTACTGAGTGATTTCAGATCCTTTAATAACTCTGTTTCTTTATGACTGTGTTGGTAAACAATCAAACAGTGCTGGCACCTGGCTTTCAGTGAACATTAGCTTTTTTTGCATTATCAAATACTACTAATAGAGCTTGTTGCTGTTATTGTTATTTCAATTTAAAAAATGTCTGCAATGCTGTCCACCTTTGTGAGAATGCACTGAGGTTTAGTCTTGATTCGTTATGAAGGTCATCAAAAGCTACTCACATTAAACCTGCTGGGATTCTGGAAAAAAAATCAGCAAGGATAAATAGAGCCTTTACTTCACATATAATGTGCTTCATTTATCATTGGGATCACCACGTAGTAATACACTGCCCTTTTGTAAGGTTGTTAATAGAAACTAAGCATTTTGGGGTGAAAAACCAATGATATAAAGCTTCTGTTGTTGTAGAAGTCCAATGAAGCTTGGAGGTCCAAGTACTATAAGGAAATTGCCTACAGATATTCAAAAGGAGGATCCTGGTATGAGCCTCTGTGTGAAGGAGGGGGAATGGAGAGAAGAAAAATCAGCTTTCTGAATTGAAAACCTAGCCAGAATGTATATGAGCACATTCAGTTTGAATTAAATAGATATTCAAGATAAAAATCTTTTCCTAGGACTTTAAATTGGCAGAACAGTAGGAAGAGATTTTCCACACACTTGGATGCAAGTGACGGTTTAGCCTCTAACCAGGATATGCAAATGGAAAGCCCATGGGTTCAATCCTCTGACCTCTCACACAGGAAAACTATTCTTAGGCATGCAGGAATAACACACTGAAGTCAAAAGCATCATCTAAATAAGGATGAGTGGCCAGGGTAGAGCCCCTGGTCTGCCTTTATTCACTAGGGATTTGTGCCTGGAATATAAACAGCAAATACCCACAGACACACGAATATGGGAATAACTTTGAGTATCTGATCCTGCAGAAAGGATCCTTCCCAGCTCTGAGGCAGAAAAAATTACATGGAATTTCCATAGGATGAAAAGCATGTGCACTACCAACAAGAGAAGAGCACGAGCCTCCCTAAGCCCATCTAGACTTACTCCTAAGACCTTTAGGCTCAGATGAAGGGTGCCAGTGTGGGATCACTCTAGAGACAGCTCCAAGGGGTTCCAGTGCTTCCTCTCCCCTCTGGGGAGCCTCTCTTCCCCAGCACAGCATCAGCAGTAGCTCTTGTGCCAGGTTTGAGCAGAGAAATGTGTGCAGAAATATGGGAGGGGTTTTCTCACCTCCCAATACACATTCCCAGCTGCAGAACCAGAGGAAAACACAGGCTGATTGCACCAGAGAAAACATGTTTTTTACAGGTTTCTGCATGTTTAAATGAGCTCTCTGCTACTCAAGTCAAGGGGCACACAGGTAGAGACCAGTAACATTTTCATTTAGAGGCATCTTAGAGCCTCTCCATAGGAAAATAAACAGACTCTTCAGTAAAATTACACCCAATTAAGCCACAGGTAAATAATTAAGCCACAGGCTTTACTATTTAAGCACTTCCCAGTTGCCTGAATAAGTGAAGTGTCACCATTATGGATTAAGCTTCTACACTCTAAGTTTTCTCTGTGGCATCTTAAAAATAAAAAGCAGTACTTAGTTATATCTAACAAAGACTGTCTCTGTCTCTATTTCCTTTGTTGAAATGAAGGCAGGTAGTGCTCCTGAGGAGCACAAGTCAGCTCATTCTTTGATTCCCAGGAAGAGTGATGGCAAACGTTATTAACCATGGATGTGCTGGCTTGGTAAAACAAAACCCCCTGGCAGAGAGGCCCAGCCCCAAACCCTTCCACACAGCAGGCTTGTACAGCCATGCACACTAACTCATGCATGTGCTGATCACGGCTCATCATGCTCACCAAACCCACCACCTCTTTTTCCCACCTGCTCCTGGATATCCAGGGTTCCTGGCCTCTCATGTCCCACCTTCACTGCACCTCCCAGGAGGCAGCTCCCTGCCCAAAGCCCTGCGCATCCAGGCTGGCTCCTGACCCTTTACTGACTCCTTTGGGAACACTGCCACTGGCAAAGGACAGGGGGGAGAAGTTCCCATCAAGATCTTCTCCCACCTGCACAGAGCAGCCCAACAAGGGCAAGAGAACAGGAGCCAGGTGGACTTTTGAGTGAGATGATGCCTGCCCTGCTGTTACTGGCAGAGGTTTGGGCACAGCATCTCAGGAATTTGCCTCCCTTGGTGAGCCAGAGACAGGAGCTCCCCCTTGACCTGATACAACAACTGAAGAGCTGGGATTAGCCCCAGCTTTGAGGCCTGGGGCTTTTTTTTCTAAATTTCTTTTAAAATTTGCAATTTTTCCTATGCCCTGTTGATGGAAAAACATAGGACCCAATGGATTGTCTTTGCACTGGCTTTGGAGTAAGACCTGTGAATTTCTATTTTCAGTTTAAAAAAAATCCAAACCTCATTCCATTTTCTTGCTTGATCCTCAGGCTCTAAAGCAGTAAATCCAAACAGCACCTCACTCATTTGAAATCTGCAACCTCTCCATCATAAATCAATCTCTGGAGAAATTAGTAACTACATTTCTGGGGGGATTTTTTGTTTTGTTTGTCCATTTTAAAGATTGCGGATTACATAACCAGATATGTGGGTATCAACAGCAGCTGCAGCTGGAATGCCCAAGGCAAAAAATCCTTTGTCTTGAATTTTAAAGAAGTCTGTTCCACCCCCATATCCCCACTGAAACACGTTTCATACTTTGCTACTGGAAACATACCCTGAAGACATTTACATCACAGGCTTTGTTATTGTAAGTTATAGCAAAAGACAAAAGGAACAAGGTTTTGTAACCAGAGGGCAAACATCACAACTGCTAATTTGTTAGGGGGTGACATTTCTGATAATGCCGTTTTAGTCGAGCTCCATATTGTAACTTCATCATGGTATCATATCACAGCACTTAATAGGAGAGATACACATGAACAGATCTATTACCTAAAACAAACAAAGGTATTAGGAAACTTCTTGGGACTGAGTTGTATATTGACTTCTGGTCAGCATTTCCAGAGAACTTCATTAAATTTATGTCATCAAAAACATAACTTATGGACCTTCTGATGGGGAACTCGTACCAGCAGGAGTAACAATTGTTTTTCCCCATTTTGTGATTTATCATCCATTCTATTACATGCTACACCGACTGTCATTTTTCTTTAAATGTATTTGATAAAAGAGTTCTTGTTCTCCTGGGTCAGGTATTATTATTCACCAACATTATGTACTAACCAGCACGAACAGCAGCAGCAGCTGCAGAGCTGTGGCTGAATATCAGAGTTGGAGCTGGGCTTTTCCCCAGTACACACTGGTCCCACGAACTGGGGACAGGTGAAGGGGGAGCAGCTCCCCATTCCCACCCACACAGGCAGTGCCACAACAGGAGAATGCAGGGAGGGCAAACAGCTCTGCCTTTCCCCAGCACAGCTCACCTGGAGGAGTCAGAGCTGCGTTTGCTCCCCGCTGACCCCGTGTAGCTGCAGCTGCTCCATGGCAATGCCCCTCCTGCAGCCCCAGCCTGGCCGATTCCCACGGATTTCGGAGCACAGGGGTGGCAGGGGCACTGCCCTGAGCGAGGCTCGAGGGGTGGGAAGTGTCCCGGGCACCCAGCAGCGCTGGCACAGCTGGGCACGGGCAGCGCTGGAGCTGGGAACCCCCTGCCCATCCTCTGTGCCAGCAAGGGCTGCCGGCCCCCAGCCTGAGATCGGGCAAGCAGAGCAAAGGCAGGAGCCTCTCTGGGCACCGTTTTCCAGTGCTTGGATGGTCCTTTATCCGCTCTTAATTATCCAGGCTGTTTTTACACAGTGCCCACCCCCCCCAACCATTTCCTAATTGCCTGATCTTATTTTCCTGATCGTTTTGTGCTGAAGAGGAATTTCAGGAGCTCAGGCCATTTCCACACGTAATTAACACCAGCACTCCCCTCATTAGGGAGTGGCCTACTTTCCCTTCAGTATTATCACCCCCCAAAAACGTTTGGAAGGACTTATTATCCCCCTGTAGCTCTCTGACTAACATTAACTCCTTGTGCTTCACAGGACCTTCTCTCCCTGTCTGCAGCTGGGAAATCCTGCCAGAGTCCTTTCCTCTTGCTGGTTTCCTTCTCGAGTCTTTGCCCTGGGTAGTTGTAGCTCCCACTCCTGGCTGGAGAGCTGTGCTGCCTGTCCCACTACAGAGTCCAGTTTTGACACCCATCAGCAGTCAGGATACAGAGCTGACACAGCTCTAGGTGCTGCCCAGACACATGAGAGTGCTCCCACCCCAGAGGGTTGGCAATCAATTCAGAGAAAATAAGGAAATATCTTGGAAAATCTGGGTTCCAAGGCACAAATACATGCAGCCTACAGCAAGCCTGGCTTCACAGTTGGGTTACAAACCACTCTGTCAGTACCCAAGTGCACTTCCTCCTCTCCACTCAAGCTGAACTTCTCTGGACTTCAGCAGGAGCTTTCCTCAGGTAAGAGGAGCTGATTTGGCACAGCAGACTGGACTGTTCCAGATCCCCCTTCCCACAGTCCAGCATCCTGGCACTGGTGTGTCCTATGAACCCATCCCTTCAGAAGCAAAACCAAAGGCTTGTTTGCAGAGCTAACCCATCAAGAGCCCACATAGGAGGCTAAACTTAATTGTCTGTGGCTGTAACAATATCAGATAAGCCCTGCAGAGGTAAACAAGCAGACTTGAGGGATTAACATTTTCTTTGATATAAACTTTGTAGGATGCTCTGTTGTCAAAAAGTCCACAGAGATTACTTGTGCTGTAGTAGGTGGCACTTCATTTTCCAGAATCTATGACCCAGCAGAAATTACTGTCAACTCCCCGGGCAGCCGAGGGGTATCGATTCCCCCGTTACTACAGCAACCCATTAGTTATTCGATTGTGTCTCACATGCAGTGACTAATCTGCCTCAGCGAGGTCTCGGGTTTTGACACTTTTTCATTCTAATCTTTAATTAGTTTATTTGATGCGGCCTGCACATTTTATTTTTATACTAAGTAGTTATTGAAAATACAGTCAAACCGAGCAGAGATCAAAGGAGCAAAACCAGTCGGCTGTCAACTAAACTAGTTATGCAAAATAATAATAAAGGAAAAAGAGTAGCGTGCCATATCAAATGTGTAAGCCAGTTTCATTCAGCACTCCTGAAGCAGCACAGAAATCAACCCAGGACACTCTTCCATCCTCAGACTTCACTTGAAATGTAAGTGCCCCTGATATGTCACCTCCTTTGTATCCCCCGTTTCAATGATTACACTGAAAGACTAGAAAGCATTCGCCAGCAACTTTATCAACTTCCTTTGATACCTGGCTCTTGAGAGGAATAGACTTTGAGACCTATCTTCCCAAAATAGCCAGAGACTGGGCACCCTTTATTGGCTTCTCCTTTCTCTGATGGCAAGTAGTGACTGAGGGGTCTGTACAACAACCCAAGCTTGCTCAGAAGAGAAGCACACTTGGCTAAGACTCACACTCATTCTCACAGAACACTTTACACATAAAACTGCAAGTTTTGACCACAAACAGAAACAATTTTAACTTTATATCACACTTATTAATAAGCCCCTCTTTCACCTGGCCAAAAAACCCCAGTACTGGAAATAAAAAGATCTTCACATTAATTCAGGCAGTTATGCATATTCAAAAAACCCCACAGAAAATGGAGACAATGCAGTACCAAAAGACAAGAAAAAAAAAAGATGAATTTATGTTTAACTGAGGCTCCATAATAACAACATTTTATGTCTCTTTGGGGCACAAAACACCCACAAGGTTCTTGTGCACTTAAATGGACAAAAACCAATGTCACTCCCTAGGTTTTCTCTCTGCTCTGTCTCTACATGCCAGGGTGTCCACAGGTCTCAGTTGTTTGAGCTTACACAAGCAAGATGCACTTAGTAAAGGGCTGAAAAAATTGCTGATTTTTATGCAGTAAGGAGAGGTTTTGTTTTAGCTTTATTTGATAGCAAACTATGGATTTATGCTAAGGCTTTTCTCCAACTTGATGAATCAAGCAGAGGAAAAGGATCCTAAAGAAGAAAGGCTTGGGGTAAATATCCAGACACCTAACTGCTTGCATTTCCATTGCTTGGTATTAGCACCAGGCTAGAGAGCAGCAAAAGTTGCAATTCAAGCTATGGACTGTTTCACCTGTATTCCCTGTCCCCATAATGTAAACTTCATAACACTGAAGGGATAGGAAGTGAACATTTAGACCACTCAGTCACCTGTCCCGGGTCACTCCATTTAGCACAATCTCCAGTGCTTTATTCAACTTCAAAAGTCTCAAATACAGATGAAATGTGAACAGACTAAAATAGAACAGAATTTGGAATTGGATTTATCTATGTGATGCAGAATGGGAGTGTACATTCACACGTGCCAGCAGCTTTCCAAAGCACACCCACTTGGATCCATTAGGAAATTGATCCAGTGTGTTCAAGAGAGTGGCTTGAGTTAGCCCAAGTAACCCATTTGTGTTATCACCCCTCTTGAACAATTCCCTGGATGTAATTCATGGAACTGCAGCCCAGCTAATAAATCACAGCACTGCTCTCCAGAGAAGCCTGACACAGACTGAGCCTGTGACAGCACGAGTCAAGTGGTCCCCCTGTACCCAGCCAAGCTGGGCATTCCCTGTTACATAAATGGAAACCTGTAGGCACATTGGATTTGGTAGCAAACTGCACAGTATTTTATTAAGATATGTTTCATTGGAGATGGACAGAAGCACTAACAACACACAACACACAACACACAAAAGGAGTTTCTCATCACTCTTGCTGAAGGTGCAGTAAAACATTAAGGTAAAGCAAGATGCATTTTCTTCACTTAGAAAATTCAAGGGCATTGGCAATTGGAAACTGACATTTGGTACAATTGGGCATACAATTAGGGAATGTGATTGACCAGTGGAAGCACCCAAAGAGTTAAGTCATTGCTCCTTATGCTTTCATTAAGAAGAGTCAGAAGTGATCATTACTAATACACTAACAAAACAGACCAACTTACACTTTCTGACAAGGTGTTTCATATCATCCATCATACATCCCTACTTTGCCATAGGTAAGTGAGATTTTCAGCTCAGCCTTTTCTCCATAAGACTAACATTCTACTTAGGAGTAACCAAGCCTCACATGTAAAAACCTGATATTTGAGGCATGGAGTGAGATCTTAAATCTGTCCCCTGTATGCCTCTAACTCCTGTGTCCTTGGCTGGCTTGGGGAGTAAATACTGGTACTCTGTCCTCTGAGGTTTCCCTTCCAAGAGCCTCCATTTCATCCCAGAGCAGGCCAGGAAAAGCACTCCCCAAAGCCCTTCCCTGTACTAAATGCCTTCTCAATTTCTTATAAAGTCAGTGGGAGTTCAGTGTGTCCCACAAACTCCTGTGGAGGTTGTAGATCCAATCCCAAAGGCCCAGCCTTGTTAACACTGTGCAGCTGAACACAAGGCACGTCAGCCATCCCCTTGAAGTCTATTTTATTTAATTACCACTGTCAACTGTCTAAAAGGCTGTTAGCTTAGAAAGAACTTTAGCAAAGTGAGGTGAAGAAGAGAAGCAGTGCTAGAAGAGGAAGCTTACAAATGACCGTGATGAATGAGAAAGCAGAAGAGGCATTGCATCTAAGTAGCTGCTCCTGAGTCTTTAGACACCATTACAGATGCAGTTACCCACAAATAAAGCACATTCTATGCTCCTCTCCATACCATATTTCACTCTGGCATATGAATAATCCGATATGCCTGCAAGCAGAATCCAGATTCAAGAATATTAAGAAATTGCACAGATACAGTAATAATGAAACAAAATTCCTAAGCCAGAGAAAAAACAGCTGCGTGTAATTCATTATGTCACAGGACTGTCATATTGCTCAACAGAAAATCCTGCCTTTTGCCTGGCCAGGAATTGCACTGAACCTATAGCAAAATATAAATTATGCTTCAGGACATCATATATTTGTCTTGCAAACATAACTTGACTTTAGGCACTTCCAAGAATAAAGGAATATGCAGATGTACCTCCACTGGTAGTGACGTGACAAAGCTGCAGTTCTGCTGGGGCAGAACAGCCCTCAAGCACGAGTTCTGGCAGCATCCCCAGCAGATGTGTCCATGGGCCACATCCTCACACTGGTACCGATTAGTGTAATCCCTCCACTGCAGGGCAGCTCTGCAGAAGAGCCCCAGAGGAGCCTGTGAGCTAAGTGAGGGCAAGAACCAGTGGAGAGGAAAAGGAACAGGCTGGTAGCAGCCAGTTTATCATACTCAAACCAAGGACTTGCTCCTCTTATATACTGCCCTTCACAGCTGCCATGCCTTGGAGGCATTTTCTGTGCTCAGGGGGAGCTGTGCACAGGAACGTGGCACCTCCCCTGTGGGGGCTGGCTGTGATCCCATCACTGCTGTGTGGAGCATTAAGGTCAATATGCCTGTAACCATAAATACTGAAATACATTTTGCTAATGATCTACCATCGTCACTGAGCAAAGACAAATGTGTTCACCGCACACTCCGAGAGCGCCACAGCATTGCTTTTAGAGGAAAATACACTGAAGAACCTGGACTTCTTGTCCCTGGAAAAAAGCCATGTCTTCATGGCCTAGTCACCTGAGAGAATACAATGAAGTATGGTAAATACATCTGGGATTACATTAGACACTGAGCAATTTGGGAAGATTGGTAGACTGTGGAAATCCAAAATGGTCTCACTAAAGCAGCTTAAGTGGTACTAGCTAAGCAGGTTTGGAGCCCACATTTCAATGCACAGTACCATTCTATATGGGAACTCACTCTGCAAAACTGTCCAGGCTCAATGTTCATTACTAGACTGCTTGATGATTTACTGTGTCATAAACTGGAACTTCTCCTAGTGCCCTTTGTGTTGATGATGTCATTTGAAGATCACTTCTCTTTATGGTTGGTACATGCAGCAAAAAGATTTACAGTGTTCATATGTCTTCACCAATGTCTCTTATGCCCAGCCTTAAGATACAAACACTGTTAGAGGGTGGGATTCACCTCACCTAACCAACATCCCAAAGTCAGGCCAGCTTTGCTATGGGGGTTGTTTTTCTAAAGAAAACAAAAAAAGAAGAGGCATGTCCAGATCGAGAGTCTTTCAACATAGCTCAAGCATCTACTTGATGAATCCAAGCAGGAACAAGTCACATACTTATCTGACAAAGCTGTAGATGCTCAGCAGGATAGGACAGCACAGGACAGAGACTAGAGAGACCTCTGCCCTGGAAGCAACATAATTTAGAAAGGGAGGAGGTATTTTAAGATGATACATGTCCACTTTATCTATATGTTTATAAGTGGTTAAATCCAACTTGTATATATTAGTGAGATCTTCCCTTCAAGCTTCACTTACCCTGGAAACACAGTGAAACAAGAATAAGTGAAAAGACCTGAACTGAAGGCATTTATAGGGCTAAATCACATCACAATTCTCAGGTTTCTGCAGATGCAAGCCCCATAACAAGCAGAGAAAAGCAGTGGAGGTGGATTTATCCCAGTGCTCTCCAACTCCACAGGTACCCCACTCATGCCTCGCTGAGCTTTGGGGTAAAAGTGCCCCGGGAAGGGTTTAGCCCATTTTCACCAGTCTCAGTGAGTTCATCACAGGCATGATGAAAATCAAGGCACTGTGTCCCACAACAGCCACTGAGCTCAGATTCAGCTGCAGGGAATATTTACACCTCCCATCTCATGGGAGGAACATGCAATTTGTGCAACACAGCAAGAGGAGATATCCACATTTCTGGGTGCTGGGGTACCCCTCTTCCCAAGTGTCTTGTGCGACACTAGCAGGAGCACTGGTCAGCATCTCATCCTAAATCCAACCTCTGCATCCACTGCAAAAATTGAACCAATTGCACAACCATCCCACCTCTTTAAGATCCTGTAGCAAAATTAGTAAAACATGCAGCTACTCTATGTCATTTTTATTGTATCTAAAAAGAGCCCATTACATTTATTTGTTACTTTTTGTTGCTGTCACGAATGCCTAAATAATCCTTCAGTGTTTAGAAACAAGCCACTAGGGACCAATGAGACACATTTATTGTAATTACATGATTCTTCTAATTAATTTTTGTAAGGAAATTTCAAAGTAAAAATCTCCAGCTAAATGGTCTCCCCCTCCTCGCTTCCCTCCAGCCAACAGACACGTTCCTGAGCCTTGTTTAAAAAGCTCATTTTCTTTTTGCCTAGTTGAAATAAAGTGGAACTGTAATTGAGAGTGGGCAGAAAGGAGAGAACATTGTCATTAGACCACTCTGTTTAAATCAACCTGTAACAAGCATTTCATTTCGTTTGGGTCATTAACTACATTTGAGTGAAAAATGTAGATTGCCTGGCAAATTGGTTGGTGGCCAAAGGCCTCTAACAGGAGACTTGCCTGGGTGAAACCCAGAGACCACAGCACAGGCACACGAACTTTACAGGTGAGAAACTAAACATAAAGGGAACACGTTTCAAAGAAACATCAAAAAAAGTGGATGCTTGTCAAAGATATACACAAAATTTGATATTTACTGATCTGTGAGGTTGTACAGCCTGAGGCAGTATTCTCATAATTTATTCTATTCTCCCCTGTAACACAGATCACTGAATGTCATGGAGTAATTCAGATGAGATAGCCTGTAATTAGGGATTAATGCTATCAACTGCTGGACTCACAGCCACTTGTGACATGTGATACCCAGGTGATTTTACTAAAACAGTTTACCATATCCCTGGTCAAGCCTCAAACAAATCCATTTGAACAGTCAACCTCCCTTTCTCAAGCCACACCAGGATTTGGGAATAGCTCACTTACTTTCTCTCTTGCTACAGTCATTTGCAGAGTTTCAAAGCTACCACTTGATCCCACTCTGATTCCCATTACCTCACATTAAGCAAGTCCATCTTCCCATCTTTCCACACATCAATGCCCACCTGCATTGTAACTGTATTTCACCTGCAAGGCAGGTGGCTCTCCTACAGCTCTCCTACAGCTCCAACAAAAGCCCACAGCCCACCAGGGCACTGATGTGCCAGATGCTCAGCAGCAGCCTCATTCACCCCCTCTCTTTGGTGGTCCACAGCTGACTGTCCCTGGCAGAATTCCTGTTCCAAAAACCCACACCAGGAGCCTTGCAGCAGACACCCCATAACTTCAGTCTGAGTATCAGCTGCTCCCCCAAGGCCAGGTCCTCCCTGAATGAGTTGTAACTCTTCTATCAGGACTCTATCATGGCCATTTTCTACCAAGCCTCTGCTACAGCCTTTAAATTATAACATTGATTACACACAAGACCTGAAGCTCCTCCTTTGTATATCTGATGCTGACATACCTAAGACATTTGACTGATTAACCCATTAATTTTCTTCTTGTGACAATTATCCCTCAACCTCTCCCAGTTCTTGCTCATGCCAGTGGTTTAATGCACCACTATCCTCTGCCAGTCCTATTTTCAATCCTTCCTCTGCAGCAGCAAATGTCTCCTCATTGTCTGTTTCCTGCACATGTGGTTCCACTGGGACAACACATAACATGGGGACAGTGGCTAACATTGTATTTGGTCCCTGCTACTCCCAATCTCTTGCTGCATATCACATTAACTGCAGAGATGCTTATTTGAAACAACCCCAAGCTATTGTCTCCTATCCTCCTATTTATGGAAAAGCACTGATTAACCAGAAGTATTTTTATTTAAACCTAAAAGCAATTTATATAATATAAGAAAAAAAAAGGTCAGGTAGATACTCCATTTATCACTATTACAAAGGGCTGTAACACAGTGATGAAAAGAAAGAGAAATTAATTACAAGTCAGAGGCTGCAATAACTCTCTCTGTAATTGTGACAAAAAATTTAAATTAACATTTCTGTCACCAGGAGAAGTTTGATTAATTTTACAATAGTGGAGATGCTATCACCTTAATATTGGTGGGTAAGGAAATTTTACTATTTGCAATTTAGATGTAGATCATTTCTTTAAGACTCAAAAAGTGCCTGCGAGGCACCTTCACACTTTATTAACAGCTCAATCAGTGCCATGCTAGAAATAATTAGCCAAGAAACCATGTAGTAAATACATCTAGACTAGGAAACCTGCAGAACAAGAAGCACATGATAAAATCCAGACCCCTACAAGAGGAACGGCCTCTATCCAGCTCTCCAAAGCGACCACCGCTGCCCAGCTGCCTGCTCTGGCACTCTGCCTTCAGGGAAACAGCACAAATACCAGGTTTTCTGACAGATTTGTTTTGTTCTCTGGTTTTAAGCCTCTGCTTGCCTGCAAAGCCCGAGGGCAGAGGGGGTGAATCCAAGCAGTGGTCACTGACATCACACCCTGCCATGGCACCAGCCCCATGGGTGCCACATGAGGTGCTGGCTTCCCTCTGGGGCTGATGGGTGCAAGAGGTGGGAGGGAGAAGAGCTGCTGAGGAAAGCTGCTGCTGACAGATAGTGAGTGAAATGCAATAGGAAAGAAACTGAGGCAAGCAGGGATTCCCATGGTGTGGGAAACCAAGGGCTCACGTGCCCTGCAGCAGCCACAGGTAAGCACAGCTCAGGCAGGCCTCCTGTTCCCAGCCCATGGACACAGGCATTGCCTTGTTGGGGTCTGCTTTGCTTTCCCCAGCTTTCAGTCTTCACAAGACCCTGACCAGGGCTGTGGTCTCAGACAGGACTTGGACATGCACAACCACTGGAACACCAGCAGGCTTTGATATTAAACACCCCATAGACAAACCCTGACCAGCCCCTGCTTTCTCTGCAACTTGAGGGTCTCCTGCCCCTTCAGACAGTACAGAGCTCCATGCAGGACAGGACAGGACCCAGGCAGCCTCTCCTGGGAGCAGAAGCACCCTTTGATCTCAGCCTTGCAGCTTCAGGCATTGCAGAGAGCAGCATCAGAGCAGGGAAGAGCAGCAACTGCCTTGGGATCCCCTCTGGGACCACTCATGTCAACAGCCCAAACATGTCTGCACTGTGCCTATAAGGGGAAAATTCATGTATTTCTGTCCCCTGAAGACCTTCCCCACCTCCAGCACACACAGGAGCAGAGGAGGTGACACAGAGGGGGCACGGGAGCCCCGCAGTCAGGCTCTGTGACACCAGTCCCCAGCTCTTGCTACCAGAAAAACACATGCAAAAGCCCCAGGATTTAATGCAAGAAAATAAGGATCAGACAAAAACCCTGGGAAGCTTTCCCAGTTCTTCTCTGCACTATTTAGCAAGGGCCATTAATTTCTTCCTTTCATAAACACTGTGAATGACAAAAATCTGAGAAATAAAATGAGCTTAATGAAAATGTACTGTTTCTAAGGCAATCAATGCCATTCGGCTCACAGAGAAAGGGAAACACAGCTCCCATCTGTACTCTGCTCCCTGTAGTCAACAAGGCTGACTGTTTCCAGCATGGATCAATGAACCATTCGTTAGGGGAAGTAAACCCAGACGAACAGCATTCATCTCTCCTTCAAGATCAAACTGACCCGCATGGGAAGTTTCAAGAATGCTCTCAAAACTGTGAGTCTGGGGAAAGTTGGAGTACTTGAAGTTTCTCTGCACATAATGGTGTCTAATAAACCACAGTACTTGCTGCACCCAGACACTGAGCAGAAAGAATCTGAGATTGTGCTCACAGGGGTTGGATCACCTCCTCTGCAGCACTGAGGCAACACTGGACCATGGGTGCAGGGGCTCCTGAAAGTATTGGGGTGAGCAGGGGAGAAGGAGCTTTCTAATTCCGTCAGCTTGTAAACAATATTAAACAGTTGATACAGATTTTTCACTGAATTTCTTTAGATAGAGTGAAGTTAAAGGAGGGGTGGGGGGAAAAGGAGAAAAAGAAAGTGGGGGAGGATGGAAGGCAACAGTGGGGTAATAAAACCAAAGCAGTGAATTCGTCATTCAAAGAACTTTTGAAAATAGGACTTTGCCTTAAAAAGGTGAAGAGCCTTACAAAGAACGCTATGAAAAAATGTTTACTGCAGCAGTGAAGACATCCCCAAAAACAGGCAGGAGCTGGCACTGCCGCAGTCTGCTACAGTCAGCTCTGGAGCTCCAAAGCATTTGTGCTGGAGAGAGAGAGAGGGAGAGGCAACTGCTCTGTCAAGTGCCAGGCCCTTTCCTGAGACACATCACCACAGCCTCTGACAAATGGTACCTCCAGGATGGCTGTCAGAGGCTGTCACTGCGAGTGCACCAGCAGCCAGTGTAATTCACCATGACAGTAACAGGCATGGGGCAGCACAAGGTCCCCAAACCACACTCATTTAAGTAACTAGAAAGCCAAGGAAAGCACAAGCTGGCCAGGGAGGTGAAGTGCAGCAGGCACATAACAAATGTTTATAGCACATGGCTAAGGTAAGGCCACATTCCTTCCTCCTCTTGAACTGACACTAAATTTAATGGGAGATCTTTATAAGGATAGGCTATGGAAAGAGGCACTAAAGGCTGTTTCCAATGACATTTGGAAGCAGGCAACAATAAAAAGAGGAAATTATAAAATACAGATACCAGACTGGCTGCAAAACTTAAAGGTGGAATTTCTGCATGTTCTGAACCTTGTTGCAAGCTAAGGGGAAACAGCTGCCTTCTGAAAAACAGCTGGAAAAGCAAGATATGGAGAGAACAATGAGTGTAAGAGGACAATTCCACTGTAGCAGTGTATTCTGCAGTCTGAGCTGCAGGTGTCAACAGAACTGGACCATACCAAAAAGACAGCACTGGAACAAAAACACAGCACAGTCCCACCAACTCCAGCCACCAAAAGCATTTACCCAACTATGGGGTCAGTATCATCAGGCATATAAAACCAGTTTTCCTCAAATTGCTTCAGCAGCTTTTGTGGCTGAGCTGCATCTTGGGACCAGGCACTGCCAATATCCTCCAGGGAGGAGGAGCTCCTGGCTGGCCTGTGATAATCCTGGTGCCAAGACAATTTAGTAGGGCCTTTCATTTACACTAAAACCTGCAAACACTCCCCTTTAGTGCTTTGATAACACACAGCAGAAGTGGACAAACCCTGGTTACAACATCCCCTCCCTACCTCTGCTCAAGCCTTTTTTCAGTAGCTGGGCACTGCCAGAGTTAACAGAAACATGAACTAACAGTCCTCCAGTAAGTATTTGACAGATTAAATGTTGCCTTGAGCTTTATTTCTTCAGCAGAGTTATGAAAAAATAACTTCCACTGGAAATAGCATTTTGTGGGAGCTTGCAGAGTGACTGCCTGGCCAGTGAGGATCTGCTTTGATCCCTTGCACCTGGCAATGGCTCCCTCTGACCCAGCAGATCCATCTCCTGCTCTCATGGCACTGCAAGGCCAGGAGCTGAGATGGAGTGCTCCAGCTGCCCTGCAGGGATGGCCATCATGGGAACAAAGCACAGTTTGTATGATACAGAGGCTGGCTTTAATGCTCTGGAATTAAACATTATAGCACAATTGGAGTTTGTCCCACAGGTCTGATGGAGTCATCCCCAAGGAGGGAGACCAACAGAGGGCAAGATGCTGTACATCTGCCCACACAGCAATTGAAAGAAGTAGGAGAAATCATACGATTCTCATTTTAGGAGCAAAAGACACATTTAGAACTTATGAATCACCCAAAAGAGCTGCACAATTGTGTGACCTGGCAAGATATGAGGCTTTCCAAGGAACTCACTATCTCTGGACAAACAGATGCCACAAGGTACCCAGCTTCTCTATTACGTGTTTTCTTCTTCCTCATCTCCCACAAGAAGCAGTTTCTCAGCTTGGGCAGCAGCCACAGAGAATCAATTGAACCTGCTTATTGAGAAAATATTTTCAAACAACTGATTCCTTATCATAAAGGAGGCACTTGGGAACTACACACCATCTGTGAATTAGATCCAAAAGCCCTCTAAAACTTCATGTCTTTGAATGGCAAAGCCTTTAAAAGGGAAGAAAAAAAAAAGGAAAAAAGAAGGAAATCTGGGTCCAATAACATTGCTAGCAGCAGTTTACCTTTGACTACTGAGGGGAAAAAAAAGAAAATCATTAAATGTATCTCTCAGAGAATCCATTTTACAAGTTAATGTCACTTTGCTTTGCTTTCAATCAGAGATTAAGGTTAATCTCCAGAACTACTGGCGCACATGCAGACACGGTGAAAAAATGCAAATAATTCCACCAAGGAGGCACAGAGAAGAAAGCTCTTTCTTCACCAGAAATCTATTATACTACATTAAAATGCATCATCTGATTCACAGTCCCCGTTGGATACTGAAGTGCAGCTGGGAGCAGGCAGAAGCTCTGAATGCACTAAGTCACAAATGACTGCACGTGTAGCTGTGTCCAGTGCAGGGCAGGGGGCAAATCTGGGCACAGGCTTTGAGTGCTTGTCAAATACTGACCTAAACACACCTCACTTTCTGCCCATTGTAAGAGCTCTGCCATGAGCCTGAATGAATGCAGAAGGGTCCACAGCCCTGTGAAGACACAGCCCTCATGGTATTCTATAGCACACAAACAAGCAGTGATCAATTCCCAAGCCCTCCATGGAGTAGTTTGGCTCCCTGGGGAAGAACAGGAAACCCCAGGATTCAAGAGAATGAATGATGCACACAAAAATATCACCTCCCAAGATTGCTGTATGCTGGACACAGCTGCCCTGCACCACAAGCACCTATCTGATCCTGTACTTGCAGGAATAGACAGTGTGGTTCTCCTGGGAGAGACTGGCAGCTTTATTCCAGGGCACAGCACCATCCTTAACAAAAGCTACTCAAGGTGCAAGCTACTGCTGGGGAGAAAAAAAAGGGGGGGGGGTGTAATTCAAAGTTTTAATTATTCCAATTAGAAAACTGTCCTTAAGTCATGTAAGATAGAGACTGGATTACAGTGCTTTCAAATACAAGAGCTAAAGGTCCTAAAAATGAATGGACTTGAAAAGGGTGTGTAACAGGTCAGATACACATGGTGAAGAACACACTAAGGGACACTTCATCCCTTAATGCCAAGCTTTTCTGTCCTGCCCCTCAAAGGGTTTTCAGAGACCATCCTCAAAAACATCCCCCAACTGGTCTGGCTTCAGCTGTGCCCTAAACTATCCATCACCAGAGTCTGATGCTGCTGCCAATACCATTCCAGAGCTTTTTTTTCTCCCTTATTTCTCTTTATCCTCACTTTTCTTTGCTTGGTTTTGTCTGTGCTTAACCAGAGCATGACTTTACTGGCCACAACTGACCTGGCATTTCACTGACATGTTGCTCTATTTGCAATTATATTGCTGATAGAACCATGTCTTGCTTCTTCTACTTTCCTTTTAACTTGAATTTGCCCCTTGCAGACCCATTAACAGCCACAGGGAAGCTGGCAAATAATTGTTTTATACTGTGGAGTAATTCCCTATCCCCAATTTTCTTTAAAGCTGGCTGTACCACTGCAGCACATCCACCTGAGTAGAAGCAGACACAGAGTGGAGCAAACCCCCCTTTGGGACTGCATGAAAAAGACAATCTGGAAATGTGTCAGCAAGGAAAGCCTGAGGACACTATTTTGTAAAATGTGTCTGAAAGCTGTGGAAGGTCTGTCTTGTAGTCAAGACCTCATCATTAAAATTCAATCAAAAAAGGCAGTATAACCTTCTAAGTTAAAACACTAAATAAAAGGAGATCAAGATAAATAGCAGATATCATCTGAGCCAGTCATAAGAACGGATGTGCATCAATCTCCAAAAAAGTCACTCAAGATTGATAACACCAAAAGACAACATCTTGATAATCAGTTTTACAGTGATGGATTGAGGGAAAGCTTAATGAGTCAACTACTGGACTGGAATTTCATTAGAGGCTTTACCAGAGCTAGGAAAACCTGTAAAAACGTAAGAAAAATCTGCCTTGTAAAATACAATAGTGCATACATTTCTGTCCACCTGGTGAATTATCACATACATTTGTGTCAGGAGGAGTTTGACTGGAATCCACTGCAGAAAATCCACTGCCTACCACTCTGTAATTTACCAGTTGTGAGAGCTGATCTAACATAATGTAATTGTATTTTAATGTCTTCTATGAGACAAAGACTCATTAGTCATCCCCTAAGGAGAAGCACAAGCTGAAGTCACATGTCATTACACCAAATTGCCAGGTGTGTGGTGCTCACCACTCTCTTCACACTAACCTTCAAGTCAGGCTCTGCTGGCAAATGCAAACTGATGGAAGAACCCTGTAGGATGTGAAGCTGGATTTTAGCTTCAAACTAAAATAAAATGTGTTTCATCTTCCCCATTAACAGGTGTCTTGGTTTAACACCAGCCAGGAGCTCAGCCCCACACAGCTGCTCACTCTCCTTCTTAGTGGGACAGGGAGGGACTCAGAAGGGTAAAAGAAAATTCTTGTGTTGAAATAGAGACAGTTTAATGGGCCAAACAAAATCTTCACAGGAGCAAAGCAAAACAAAGCATTCATGACCCACTTCCCATGGTCAAGGCAGGTGTTCATCCATCCCCAGAAAAGCAGGGCTTCAAAGTGAAATGGTGATTAGGGAAGACAAATACCATTGCTCTGAACCTCACACCCTTCCTTTTTCTTCCCCCAGCTCTACATGCTGAGCATGATGCCATGTGGCCTGGACCATCCCTTGGGTGAGGTGGGATCAGCTGTTCCAGCTGTGTCCCCTCCCAGCTCTTTGTGACCCCCAGCCTTCTCACTGGTGGGGTGGGGAGAGGAGCAGCAAGGCCTTGACTCTGTGATAGCACTGCCCACCAAACACCCCAAATTATCAACACTCTTCCCAGCACACATCTAAAACCTACCTCCATACCAGCTACTAGGAAAAATACTGACTAATCCACCCCAACTCAGCACAGCAGGGCTGGTAAAACACATGCCACATTTCTTGGGTCAAATCCTCATTTCATTTCAAGCACCTTACTCTGATACAGCTGATCTCGAGATGACTCCACAGCCAACAGCTGTGCTAACATTGCATCAGTAGAGAAGCGTCCACGTTTATTAAAGCAACTTTCTCCTCTTTACAGAACATTCTGGTTGCTCTCCTTCTCTGGAGGCTTTGCTCCTCCATTTGTTAGCCCACCTGGCCATTTGCCATACTTACCTGTGTGGTATAAATCCAAATACAACGTGTCACACGTGCTGCTTCAGGAGCTAAAAGGCCAACATGGAGCTCAAAAAACTCAGAGAATGCTGCAACATAACAAGAGAGTCCCAACTTGATTGTTTTAAGTAAAACTCTAAGTTTTTAAACTTTTAGTCTGAGAAAAGATAGTCTTTTCCCTGTTGTTGATCCAAATGCCATAAGCAATGTGAATGCTAATATCACAGACACACAGTGATTATCAAACTCTCTAGGTGCTACATTAAATATGTTGCCAACAGCATGTTTCTCACTGGAAGGCAACTCACTTCATAAGATTTTTTCTTTTATGGCTGAAAGATTTTTCCTTATTACATTAAAAGTGTATAATAATGATCCAGCAATGTGAGCATCATGAACAAGAGCATAACCCTGTACACAAGCTATCTGTGCAAATTAATGACATAGGCAAAAACACCAGGAGAAAAGTTCAACTATCAAAATAGTTATATAGCCCCTGAGACTACCTAGCAGTGATAAAATAGCTTATTATCCCTTTTGTGAGAAAGCTATTTGTGAAAAATTTACATTTTTCATACCCTAAAAATGAATTATTAATAACAACGAGCGCATCCTTGCCAGCAAAGTCCTGGCTGTGTAATCCATGTGGAGAGACAACACCACAAGGTGCTTCAGCCTGGTGTAAGCACTGATTGCAACAGGGCAGAGCTGGTATCTGAATCCACACCTGTGCTTCACCAAAACAGACATCCCAGATACTTCAGTTTTAATCCAAGCTCCTACCCCAGTGAGGGCTGGGCAGAAGGCAGGCAAGGAGCAGCTCAAGAGACAGGGAGAGACCAAGCCCCAGCCTGGCCAGGCAGATAACGTGGCCTGGGCACCCTGGAAGAGGGCTGGAGGTGCTTCTCATTCCTAGTACAACTAAACAACTAAATGAAATGGATAATACTCCAAATAGAGCCCCTCCTGACCCAGCAGGAGCCGAACACAGGGCTGGTTTTCATAATAAAATATTTGCAATAGGTGAGTGAGGTGTGATCTGCCCCTCCCCAAACACAGCTGATCAATAAGCAGCTGACAATTAGCTAATAAAATGGCTCTCAGCATCACAGACCGTTTGATTCCTCATTGCCAGACTGGTCACAGAGTTGCTGGTCAGTGCAGCTCCCTTTGGGTGTGTCCCAAGTGCCCCACTCTTCAAGTCCTCAGCCCTGCATTTCTAGGCTGTGTTTACAAGGGAGTGCAATGTCACAAGTGTTCTAGGGTTTCTAAAATTCTCTGGTGCCTTGGCAGGACACAAGAAGCCTCAGCTCCCTCCTGGGCACAGCTGGTGCTGTGTTCCTGCAGGCAAGGCAGGTGCATGCTGCACTCCATTCCAAGGCACAGTTTTGTTCCTCATTCCTAGGACAGAGAGATCCCACTGCCACAAAATCCAGCCACCTCTTCCAGGGACATCAGCCACACCATGGTACCCAGGTTCCAAGAAGAACACCAAGTCTTTTCCCAAACTGAGTCTAGTCAGAACCAAATGCAAGCAAACCTGTGCTGCTTTCTCCAGAAGCCAGAGCAGTGCTGGGCAAGTGGCCCTTTCTGCAGTTTCCATTTTCAAAAAAGTAATATTCTGGCACGAGGAGAGATCTCTGTGTCCCTTGCAGGGTCCCCACTGCCACCAGACCTGCCTAGAGGGAGGGTCCCTGCAAAAGCCTGTGAGAGCATCACTGTGACTCTCACCAGCCAGAACAGGGCCGGAAATCTTCTTTTAAACTGTGGAAAAATGAACATATTTAACAGATGTTGAAGTGAATACCTCTCTGGAAACCAATGTGGCAGACGTTTGGGTCTTTGTAATTGGATAATTGATCACAAGGCTATGCCAGTTATGTTGCAGTAATGAAACAAAGAGGGAACTGGGACTTAAGGATCTCAAATAAGCCTGTCAAAAACATGTAATAATACTGTCAGATCAATTTGCTGTCAAATACAGGTATGATGTGATAAAACCACAGAGTTTTTAGTAGATTATATTATTGAAGCAGTAATTTAAGAACACCTTCTAGGTAATAAATTACAATAAATCAAACTTTAAAACTTGAAAGCATGCACCAGAAGACACACGGTGTATGATATGAAAAAGACAAGTAAATTTAAACCGTATTCCCAAGCTGGAATAAAGCAAATTCACTTGCTTCAGAAAGATAATGATCAAAGCCTATTTTTGTATTAAATCAATAAATCTTGCAAAGGTATAAAGAAGAGCCTGATAAATATTTCTGCCCTTCACCCTCCTGTGCATCTTAGTGCAGCATAAGCAAAGGTGATAAAGGAGTTCAAGAGAATGTCCTCAGAAAACACACAGTGGTCAGTCATAAATACTGCACAAACACAATGGGTGACATTATCAAGAGAAGAAGTTTTGCATAAGAAAAGTCCAATTTCTCTGAACCACATTGCTTCACCAAAAAGAAAAATATTTTAGGAGGTGCTAAAATGCTATGTGTTTTCCTAAAGAAAAACACCTAGCTTTTATTTTAAAAGGGCGGGGGGGAGTGTCATGAAAAGAATGTTAATGTCTTCAAATTTCCCCAAAAGTGAGTGTATCTTCAGCTCATAGTCCATAATTCCCCTGTTTCTGTCCTCTAGCACACAAAAGGGCAAGAAGAAAAATCTGAAGTCACAGGTTGGAGCAGATGGGAAAAATGCCATTGGCCAAGTCTACTGATGAGCACAAAACACATGGTGCTTAAACAGCTTAAATAGGATGTAACTAACCAGCAGGACAAAATCATGTCTGGTATTGCCTTAGGGCCTGTCATGGTTTAACCTCGGCCATTCACTCCTCAACCTCCTCACAGGTGAGGAGCAGGAAAGGCCTTGGCTCTGTGTAAGGTCTGCCCAGCAGTAACAGAAACATCCCTGAGTTACCAACACTGCTGCCAGCACTGATCCGAAGCACAACCTCATATCAGCTACTGTGGAGAAAATTCACTCCCCTCCAGGCCAAACCAGCTCAGTGAAAAAGAAAGGAAAACAGTGATCAATTATTGGATTGGCAGCCAGCAGAGGTCAGGGAAGAAAACAAATGAAATCATATCTAGTTCAGTGAAAAAAAAGTTCTGGCAGCCTTCAGCAAAGAGCTTTCAGCAAGAGATATTTCCTAAAATCTTATGAACACATATTATACCCTGTGCTCATAAGTTATGAGGGCATTGCTCATATGTTTTCCAAGTCAACCCATTTTGTAATTGGAGTCAATTTTAAATTTCAAAAGAAAAAAAGAAGTTACCCTTTTATGTAAGAAGCATGTACCCTCTCCTATTTCTTAGTGCATTTAGTATCACATAGCATCTCTTCAACAGCCATTGGGGTTATGTGGAGAAAAAGAGCGTAAAGGAGAGTATTTCATGTATTTTTAATGCCTTTCAATACACTCCAGCACCTGGATTCCAGGATCCAGCAGGATATGGCCAGACAGCACTCTCCTCTGAAAAGGGATCATTTATTGCTTTACTCAAGGGAACATTCTTCCAGCACAGCAGGAGCACATGAGCTGGAGCCTGGCAGCTAATGCTCCACTGCCTAGGGACCAGAATCAGCAAAATGTTTCCTCTATTATATTTTACATAGGTTTTCTTACAGAGAATATTGTATTTCTCTGCCTTTGATGAACCTCTTTTCCCAGCAATCATTTGCCTCAGGTTTTCCCTTTAGAATTTGGGTCATAAGAAGCTTTGCTGACTTAACTTTCTGGTGCAGTATATTTCCCTCTGAGAAGCAGAGCCCAAGAGCCAGGTCAGTATTACAGCAGAGCTCTTCTTTCTGCTCCGAGCTGGAACTGTTCCACAAAGATGTGTGGATACCCAATTTCTGTCAGGGCTTGCACTTAAAATGCACTGTCAGATCTCATTTCTCACATTACCCTCTCAAATGGGCAGAAAAGGACAACTAACCTGGCAATCAGCTTCCAAAAAGAGAAGGTCAGACTAGACTATCTCACATGAAGAGCTGTCAGCTGCCACGAGAAGGCCGTAATAGCTGCAGCCAGCAGAGCAGCACGTTCAGTGTGCTCACTGCAGGAGCTCACACCTGGCAGACCATCCCAGGGGATGCAGCATGGAAAGCACATCGCTGAAGTTGTCCTCCATCAGACCCAGCCCCAGTGTGGTTCTACTTTTAAGTGATGAACAGAGTCTCATGCAAACATATCACCCAGGAGAAGGATTCCAGCTGTTTTTCTTAAAACTACACCACAGAGCAGAACAACCACACAGGGACACCTGCCTGGCAGGCACTGAGGCCACCTGTCCTTGAACCTGCTCACAGGACAGCTGCAGGGCCCCAGAGAAGTGCACACAATGGCATTGAGCAGCCAGGCACAAACCACACCACAGTACAGGGACACTCAAGCCAGGTAAAAACTCCACCTCATCTGCATGAAAGACACAACATGACAGTCCTCCCTTGGCTTGGAGCACCCCCTCCAATGAACAAGGCACCCCTGTATCAGAGGCTGAGCTTCAACAAAGCCCCTAAGTAAGAAATGCTGGTACTCAGCACTTTGGCAAGAGCAAGGACTGAATTGGAAATAACCCCTTCCTTGTTCCTGGCAAGAAAGCACAACACAAACACAAAGTCTGCTTTGTCCAGGTACTGACCACAGGGCTGGTCAGTGCCCAGTGTGGCACCACACAGCACTTGGTCCAAGCTGAAGTAAGCTGAGCATTGTCACAAACATCCAAAACTGGTTCCTGTATCCCTCTCCCCACCCAGGAGGTGAATTGATACTGAACCAATACCTTCTGCTGCTGCAACAAAATAAAGGTCAAAAAGCCAGGAGCAGTGGAAAGCATGGTGCTTTCACTGATTGTGATGTTTCCAGGTGAGTAGGTTTTGCCTGTGGCCATTCCCCTGAAGCAGGTGCCCGGCAGGGGAAGTGCTGCACTGCTCCAACCAATAACTTTCAGGAAATGGAAATCTGCACCTGTTTAATAGATGTTTCCAATTTCTTACATCACCATCAGTATCTGTTTGTCACTTGGCAGGTTTTCTATAGCTTCTTAGGTCCAAGCCGATTTCAAACCCCATTTTGCAATGTCAATGTGACTTCAAGATTTAATGATTCATTATTTTTTAAACCCGAGAGCAAGAGAATGTGTTCATTTTTTTGCCTGCATGGGCTCAGTTATTTCCTTCTGGTTTATTCACTCCGTGTATCATTAAAAACAAGGGTGGATAAGAAAAAAAATGCAGTGGCACACACCAAAAAGAGACTTCTTTAGTTTAAAAAGATACTAATAGCATTCTACCTTTTGTAACAGCAGACAATTTCAAGGAGAACAGTTCTCCATGCAAAACACCTGGAAATTCTTGGAGAGCCAGGAATATTAGGCTAGTGAAAACTCACCCCTCTACACTTAGATAAAATTCACATGCACACATATGCATTTGACATATGCCAGAAAGTTTTGAGCCTGTTCCTTCTCCTGTTTATTATAAAAGAGCAAGAAAAAAACCAAGCCACCCAATACCACCAACACTCACCTTCTGAGAGAAACAGTTAACACTGGGTGAGTTATGGAATGACCTGTCCAATCAGGCTCTTCCACAGCTTGTTCTAGATCTGCACACCTCACTGGATTTTAGCTAGTATTTGCTGCTTACCCACAATTTCCAGAGCCTGGAGAGAGAATGAGGGTTGGAAGAATACATCCAGGGTTTCCCTTTTCCCCCTTACTTTTCTGTTATATACGAGAAAAGGAGATGTTATGCACAAAAAAAAAGAATTAGAGGATCGTAGCAGCTCTGGAGAGGTGATGAATTTGGTTGTCACCAGTCAATCAGTGCTGTCCTCTGAATAGCTGGGGCCTCTCATGTTTCTCCAGGGTCAAGTCAGAGGGCTTTAGGTGGGCAGCCTGTTGATGTGGGGTCACAGCCAGCACTACCCACCCTGTGCCACTCACATGTGACCTCCTGCAAAAGGAGAGAGCAGACATGGTGCTGGATGGCTCAAACGCAGAGGGCACAGGTCATGCCAGAAAGACTTTCTTCTAAAGGGATTATTTTCCAAACAACCATTAACATCTACTCCTTCATGATCCATGGCTTTGGGGTCTTGGCAGCAAAAATACAGCCACCATTGAGATGTCTGCAGTTTCCCCCTCAGTATCTCAACTTCTGCATGTCTCAGGAGCTGATAAAGGTGGTTTTTTTCTGCCACAGGAATCAAGACTGGGAACTGAATGCACCAGGAGCAAGGTAAGATATACACTGGACTGGGACATATGGAAAGGGAAGAAGGAAAATACTTTAATCAAACCTTCAGTTCAGGTGGGGACAGACTTGGAGTTGGGACTGGGCTGATATTTCATTCAGTCATTCAATTGCCTGTAGGAATTGAGAGAACAGCCAGTGTCCAGCCCCAGGGGCCCCCACCTGGTGCAAAATACTGCCATGGTTAGTGGGGCTGAGAGCAGCACTGGCTCTGGGGGAAGGAGCCACTCACAGAGACATTAGCATGCTGAATACACCTCGGCTAAATGGCCTCATTCAGCCCAGAATGAAGAAGCAGTTTCACAGAATTTAATGACTGATTAATATTCATTTAATAATTCTTGCCTAAAACTGCAGCAAATGATTTTAAATTATGCCATTTGGGAGACAGCAGACTCAATTCAGCAGGATCACTGGGCTCAGACTGTCGAAATCACTCCCTGGATTATTTGGTTCTTCCTTCCCTTGCCCGCTGACTGGCATGTGTCTACCTTGCCTTTCTTTGTCTACTTATTTCTGCCTTTTTCTTTCTTTTCCTTATTCTCTTTTTTTTTTTTTCCCCTATTATTCTTTTAAAATACATGCAGCTCTAGCAGGATACACAGAGTAATGGCTACCAGAGTGAGGCAAGGGCCCTACTGTTCTCACAAACCTTTGGTAACAGCAGGCTGCTGCAAGCCAAGGGGACAGGCCATGCTTGATCTGCTGCCAGCAGATTCCAAAGGGAGCAATAAGAGGAGCATGCAGGGTAGAAAACAGATCTGAGGGAGCAAGCAGAGCAGCTTGGATCTGCTCCTGCTCTGTAGAAAGACTGGGAATTTAAAGGTGTTTTTTTTAAAAAATGCACAACCAGAACAAAGTTAAAGTCTGATGGATCCCTGGGTGCCCACCACTCAGAAGTCATAACAACAAAACCTGCACCCAACAGCCCACAAGAAAGTCCAGGGAAGAAGAGTCAAGGGAGAAAAACAAAAACCACATTATATTAGCTTGTCCTTGGGGAGCTGGATCAGTGCATTGTGAAGGCAGGAAAGTCAGGCTGTTCACAACAAGCCCCTGAAGAAGTGACCTCCAGCATCATCCAAAGCTCACACCGGCCCCACGCCAGCTCCAGCACAGGCACATGGAAGCAGTGCCCAAGGAGTGTCTCTGGAAGAAAAGGATCCACAGCACTACAGCTGGAACCAAGGCACAGCAACATGAATGCTTGTAGTCAGAGATGCCCCAAACCCAACTTCACCCTCCCATCCAAGCAAAGCCCAGACAAGAGCCCAGGCACTGAGCAGCCTGTGCTGTCCCCACCTCTGCATCCAAGTGGAAGAAGGCAATCAAAATACAAAAGCAGTGGTACAACAGTGCCCCTCAAATCCCAGAGCACTTAATTCCCTCTCCTATTCTATCCACAGCCTCCTTCAGTGCAGATAGTATCACCTTTTCCTTGCTGTACTATGCCCTGGCACTGTGTCCCCATTTTTCCAGAGCCACACTCCCTCCCCATTCCCAGAGGTGGCACTTGCCTTGCTGGCACCTTCACCTGCAACGTCTTTGACATACCTGCATCTGGACAACTACAATTCTTCCCTTTCCAGTCTTTATTGATTTTTGAGGCACTCATTTCTGAGATGTATGGTATCATTGGATTATACTGTTTGGCAATTTATTTGTGTCTCTCTTTGTGTTCTGGATTGATTCTTTTTTCCATCTCAAAAAAAGATGCTGCCACTGTGTTGTTATTTGGCTATCACAACAGCTCACAAAGCCCGGAACTATTAGGCCTTGCTGCTCCAAGAAATTTTGTGCTGAGGTAATTTGGAGACTAAATCAAGTTTTATCACTGAATGAGGTTAGTGGATATTAATGGGAAGGCAGGAGTTTGCACTGAATCATTAATGTGGATAAATGGAGAGCGCTTGTTTAATACTTTATACAGCAAGTGCTAATAATGCCTTAAAACGGTGGGGAAATATTGCAAGTTGTATTTAAACACAGAGAAGGAGGCCTAATTTGACCTGTTCTGGTACATTAGCTGTGACCATGCAGTGGGATCCTTTGTTAGCCTCAGCCATCTCTCTGTGCTGCCCTGCTCTATCTCAGTGTTCACATCCTCACTTTCGGCAATGTTTCTGAACAAAAGAAATACAGTTGGGGCTGGGACAATATGTATTTGAGGGAAATTACTGCAAACAAACATTCCCGGGAACCTGAAATTTAAAACCATTTTTTAAACAAAGAAAATTGACTCGCAAAGAAATAACAATAAGAGCCACATGTGACTCCCAGAACCTGCTCATCAATTAAATGCAAAATGCTTCCCATACAGGCTCATGTGTACATTGATTAAGCTGTTCAGAAGTGCTCAGAGCTACTGTGACCTTTGTAAGGTGAGCATGAAGCAGCTATCTGGGACATATGGCCTGACCTGTGAGTCCAACATCCAGCACTTTCAGAAGCCTCTCTGTGAATGAATGCATGGAAAGAATGGACTTGGAGAGATGGACAAACCCAGAGCACACTTCTGCAGCTATTTTAACAGACCAGAGCAATGCAGAACACAGAGCATTCATGCAAGAAATTCAGTGGCAGTGGGATGATTGCAGTGCAGCTCTGGTGCTGTCAGAGTTTGCTAAAGGAGGGCTACAACAGGCACTTGCACTGCCAAGCAACAGCCAGGCCAATTATTCCCTGGTAATTCACACTAAGCAAGCAAAGTGAAGGTACATTATCAGCAGCAGACACACAGGTCTGAGGTCACCCACTCCAGTAAGGAACATGCAGTCTCTGTACACAGAAGACAGGCTGCAAGATGATGGGATTATAGAGGAACACTGAAGTGTTCTTATGCTTGCTAAAGTAACACGGTATTCTCTGTTTTCCAAGCAGAAGCAACTGCTCAAAGCTTGCATTGACTCCCTGTAACAGCAAGAATGAAGCTCAGCAGTACTCACCAGCTGAAGAGACAGACCACAGCCAGTTATAAAACAGCATCTGCTAGGCTGCTCTCCCACATATAAAAAGCAAGACCTGGAAAAAGCAAACTAGGAGAAAAGACTCCAAGAAAAAGGAAGCCCTGCAGGGGGAGAGTTAAAAAAGGACTAGCAAGTCAAAGAGGAGCTTTTTGAATAGGGATGACCCATGCTGTTAGAAGAGCTTAGGTCTCCTTTTAAACAACTAAATGAAATGGATAATACTCCAAATAGAGCCCCTCCTGACCCAGCAGGAGCTGAGCACAGGGCTGATTTTCATAATAAAATATTTGCAATAGGTGAGTGAGGTGTGATCTGCCCCTCCCCAAACACAGCTGATCAATAAGCAGCTGACAATTAGCTAATAAAATGGCTCTCAGCATCACAGACCGTTTGATTCCTCATTGCCAGACTGGTCACAGAGTTGCTGGTCAGTGCAGCTCCCTTTGGGTGTGTCCCAAGTGCCCCACTCTCTTCAAGTCCTCAGCCCTGCATTTCTAGGCTGTGTTTACAAGGGAGTGCAATGTCACAAGTGTTCTAGGGTTTCTAAAATTCTCTGGTGCCTTGGCAGGACACAAGAAGCCTCAGCTCCCTCCTGGGCACAGCTGGTGCTGTGTTCCTGCAGGCAAGGCAGGTGCATGCTGCACTCCATTCCAAGGCACAGTTTCTCAATCCAATGTTCCGAGTGCACCAGGACTGCTTTGCAATATTTAGCATTCATTAGCCTAAGTGGGCATCAGTAAAGCAATTAGTGTGAAGCTGATACAGTGGAAGTTTGGAGGATGCTCTAAAGGACAGGCAGTTTGTTTGTCACAATCGCCACTCAGGAGAGTTTTCTGAGCTGGGAAATCTACTGAAAAAAGACACATGGTGAGCAGGCTTTCAGAGATGCATGGGCTGATTCTGGCTTTTGATTTTTCCTTTAGGAATTCAACTATATCTTAAGTAGCCCCCACATTTTGAATTATATTCCTTTGCAGGCTTCTCTGACTGCAGGTTTGATTTTGTAAGCTCTACCTGGCCTGTGCAAATTGAACACAATTGAGAGTACATCAGGAGTGTAGAGCAGAGGGCTAAAACTCTGAGGCACTAGGGTGGCATCCTTTTCCAGACAAGGAAGGGAGACAAGCAGGGAGTGAGTCTGGCCTGCTCCTTGCTCCCAACTAGTGTAGAAAACAATGAGGCTATTCCAGGGAGACAAATAGGAAAGGAATACATGCTAGCTACTTAATGAGCATTGTGGCTGTTAAATCAGCTTTAGGTGGACAGCTGCAGTGGGATTGGCAAGGGATGCAATGGCAGGTCCTGTGTCCCTGCAGGGAAAAGGACTGTGCAGGGAAAGGTCCTGGCTGTGAGCACCCCACAACTGCAGCCACCCAGAGCCTGCTAGGAGGGCTCCTTCCCCTGCAAATTCTTCAATGACTAGAAAATTCAAATTGAGTTTCTCCAAAACTTTCTCAGGAATAAGGGGTTTAACCCATTTGCAACTCATAGATCAAGCCATGCAGCTGAAAATTTACCACGTCATTGGCTTTTCCAAGTAATAGGTGTCTGATATCATCATCTTTTGCTGAATGCATTTCACAGAGTGAATTCTGAAATGCAAATCAAAGCCCTGCTGCCAGTGTGCCATCAGCAGCCTTGTCTAAGCTGACCCAAGTAATTCCCTCTCTAATTCTGATGGAGCAGAGCACTGCAGCCTTCTGAGAGGAAAGCGGCTGTTTCAGGAAGGAGTGACTGAGTTAAACCAAATTAAATTGTTCCTGTGACCTCAGTTGTTCTTTGCAGCTCCAAGTGCAATTGCAATGCGTTCAGTATTTACCAATGAATCCTTCTTGTTGTTTCAGAAACTCCAGTCTATTTTCACTGATATATATTTACTGAAAAGGCACTGGCAAGTGCAGAAAATGAAGAGTTAAAATGATGCTAAGAGCTACAGCAAAGAAAAACACATGGGGAATGGAACATCACATAGCAACAAAAGAATGATGATGAAGAAATGATTACAGTGTAGAAAGGGCACAAAAGAACAATATAAAAGACTCAGTTATAAAAAGAATTCTGTGTAAGGGGAAAATACACATAAGTAGAGAAGATGCAGAGAAAATGCTTTTGAAACTCTGGAATCTTTGAGTTAACACAGAACTATAATATTTTACAATTTTTTTTTTACAAAAAAGTTTACACTGTTCTGCAAATTTATGCAGATTGAGGAAGCAGATGTTTATAGACCTTATAGAGGATCAAGGACATAAGAGATACTTGATTTTTGTTCTCTGATTTTCTTTCTAACAGAAAAAGGAATGGAATTTCACTTTGTGAGTCTTTAGGAGACAGCCCCTATTGATTCAAACAACCCACTGGTGGAAAATCTGCCACGTCTTCCTTCAAGGTGTTTCAATTATTAATTACACTCATAGTTTAAAAAATGAATCTTATTTCCAATGCAAACTTTGATGCCTTTTTCTATTCTCCGCTGTGAAATAAGACTCAGTCTACTAACTGGGTAAGTGAAATTTTCTAAGGCACAAATTATTTTTTTAAATTGCTCTCTTTTTAAATTGAACATCTTTTAAAGAACAAACATTGGAACAATGATCACAGTTTCCATTATTTCAATACAGTTTTATAGGTTATGAGGTTTTATAGATATATATTTATATTTATATCACATGCTCTTAGGAGGGCATGGAAGGGCATTGCTCATTTGCACAGCCTTTCAAAGCCTTTGGAACATCCCAACAGTTGAGGCACTTGGATTATCCAGTAGCCTGCTGCCTCTCAGGAATACAGGGTGAGACATGGTGAAGGATTGTCACTCCTTGACAAACTCTCCCCATGTCAATCCCTGCATTCAGAGGTAATAGTTGGTGTGATGAAGTATTTTCAATGTGTTTTCCAGCTTTCTTAAAAGAGATCTCACTGCAGCTTGGTTATCTGATGAGGCACCTGCTAGGAATCTGTCTGCTGGTTTCCCCTCTGTCTTCTTAAATTCCTTCCCTCTTAGTGCCAAAAGAGAGCAGCTTATGTTTGGAAAGGCAGGGAACAGAGAGCTGGTTGTGGCATTGCTGTTGGAAGCTTTCCTGCACTCAGACCCACAGTGCTCCAGGGAAACTCTGATTGCTGCAAAGAGAGTGGGGGCTGAAATCTGTCTGGAGACAGGCATCAGCCTCATGCTGGGACCTTCACTTCAAATCCAAGCTTCAAAGGTTAGGCTGGATGGGCTCCTAAAGCTGGAGGCTTCCCTGCAGAGGGGGGTGGTGGCACAATGAGCCATAGCAGCCCCATCTCTGCAAAGGACAGAATTTTCCAGAGAATGAGTTTTTGAAAAGTCACAATAATCTCTTTAGTCCTAACTGCAAATGTACCAATTTCCAAGGCAATATTCTTGGACCTGGAAAGTCTCTCTCTCTCTTTCACAGAAAATAAATTAAAGCAGGAATGCTACAGGGAGTGAAGGGTGTGTGGGTGGGTAGGTGTGAAGGGAAATAATTATTTAGAAGTCTTAAAATCAGGGAGAGAAACTTATTTGTAAAATACATGTTTCTTCCAAAGCAAACATTACCCCTCCAGCAGCTCCTTCCAAATCCTTCCCTGAGCACGCCCAGGGTGACTGCAGAAATACTGCAAACACTGGGGTTGAAGAGTGACAGAACAAGAAACCACAGAGGGTCTACTGAACAACATAACACTAAGATAAAAAAATCACATTTGCTTTTTGTATCCCATTGAAGATGCAAGGGCTTTGTTCAAAGCAGCACAGCAGTCTATAAAATGATGGAAGTCCAAGGCTCACTCCTTTTAAAAAAGCACCATTCCCATCCTACAGCCATATAACCCACATCAGCAGGGTCCATAAAACATTCTCCTATTATGGCCCAGGACATTGCAGCTACAAAAGGGTTCCTTTCAAACTCGATCTTTTTTTGTGCATCCTGCAGGCAATTTTACCACTATGGTCTTAAACCAGAGGCAGTTCCAGGGGTGCAGTGGGACCTGTACTACTTCTCAGGAACTGGGGGAATGGCAAGAAGGGAGGACTCCCTGCAGGAGTGCAGTAGGGATCATGGGTGTGGGAGCCTGAAGAGACCTGGTCAGAATGGAAAACTGCAATTTGAACAATCCCACTCTACACCTTCCCATGGAAAACCCAGTTCTTGCTCCTTTATTCCCTGTTCTTTGCATTGCCACAGCTGCACCATGAGAAATCATCCTCCAAGGGATGGCTCTGCTACAGAGGGGATGGAGGAAGAAGGCATCTGAGAAAGGGGCTGCAAGAGGGGGGACCCGCACTCACCAAGCAGGGAGAAGGCAGGGACAGGCACAGAAGCCCAGCTGAGCATAAAGATGGCCAGCCACAGCCACCACTTAATCCCCATTTTATTTCCCAGGCAGGTCCCTACCTTAGGCTACTGCCTACTTAAGCTGTGCCTGAAGCCGTGGTGATGGGGCCTGTCTTGTGAGCTGTGGCACTGAAAAAGTCCTGCAGGGTGGCTGTTTCCCTAGAGGAATCAGGTGGGGAGCATTTCCAGGAGCTGAAGACTGTGCTGAAGTCAGTCAAGTTAAATGGTGGTATATGAGAATAGGAATGAATAAACCTCGAGGGATATCATTTGTCATTTACTGTACTTGTTAAAAGTTACAAAACAGCAGTTCAGCAGAGGTTAGAGAAAGGACAATGCAAGAACACAGACTTCCAACCCATTTCCCTACAGCTCCAGTATTTTCCAGAAAGATGAGACTTTCATAAAGAAGAAAATAGTAAGGATTTAAATGAAATTTATTTTATTTAATTGGAAAGTAATAAGCTGTTCAGACCTTTCAATTGCCAGCAACCATTGCTTATAAGGTGAGAGATCCTGATCCAGCCGCCAAGAATTTTTGGACAATAAAAAGTCCATGAACAAACACATGAAAATGATAATAAAGAAAATTGCACAGCCAGAGGTCAAACCTACTTTTTACTAGAAGCTGAACTCTGATAATTCACAGTAGATTAAATTCAGCAGCAGTAGAAGCTTAGTAAGAAATTTGGATGTTAGGAAGATTTAAGCTGGGAATAGGTCTTACTCTTATTTTACCAAAGGCCAGACATAGACTCATACATGTTTATGAGGAAAAAGCAAAAGTGACTGAATTTCAAAGAACGGGCTGTGTAAAAAAATAGTATGGGCATAACAGGGTCTGTGGAAAATGCTGTCAAAAGTTAGAGGGCAATAAGTTAAATTTTCATCAGTGACTTTCAACTTTACTTCCAAATGTCAAGAGCCAAAAACCAGGGCCAGGAATACTAAGTACAAAATGGTTTTTGAGCACAGACTTTTCATCTTCCAGTGTGAAACTGAGAATTTTGAAAGAAAGCAAATGCTTACGTTCACAGTTCTTGATATTACTCAATATCAAGCTTCTGACTTCAAAATATTTTGAGGAATATTTTTCATTTCTCATGCTTTTAAGTCAAATCCCATTTCCTTTGGAAATAACACAATGTTTTTGATTATAGAGGGTGTAGGAATGTCCAGAGCAAAGGAGAAGGCTCAGTAGCTCAGGGCTGCACTGTGACACCCCTGGGTGGGCACCAAGGAAGGTATCAGGCTGGGGACAAAGAGCAGCATTCTCCTGGATTTGCTCCAAAGGGAGTATGACCACGTGTTCACCACTGCCTCCCATCCCCTGCCTCATCTATCTGCAGTATTTTATGTTATCTGCTCTTCTCTGCATGAAAATTTCTTTTGGTAATTGCAGACTTCACTTCAAGGAGTCTATCCTGGCATTTACTTTGAAATAAGGTGATTTTTGTGGGCCAAGAAGCCTCTTCCATGTGGCAGAGCCCCGCAGCCATTCCCCTGTCTTCTCATTGATGGTTCAGGGATTCTGTGGGAGGTTTCTGTGCAGAGGAATTGCAGGCTGGAATTTTCCAGTGACAGCACAGAAGGGAATTTGAAGGGCAGTGGGGCAAATCTGCCTGCCATTATTATTACCAGGTGACTACTACTGTAGCTGCCTGTCAGAGTTAAATTACAGCCTGTGAGATCTTTAGCTGTTCCTGTCCAGAGCCTATTTTTGAGAGTCAGTTGCCATTGAAGACAAGATATAATTTTGATACCTGCTTAATTTGTGTACCTATATCCTGCCTGACAGAATGATTTCCCTGCCTTTATAAATGGAAGTGTGCTCCTCTCAATTGGCATTCAGTCCTTTGGCTGCACGAGCATCCATCTGTCCAAAATCTTTAGAGAAACAGTTCACAGAGAGCAGTTAACTATGATCTCTCTCAAAAAAATTAGTCCCTGTTTTTCCTCTGACAAATGAAGACATTGTTTCAACAATATTTTCCTTCTCCACTGACAGTGCTAAATATTTATAACCTGTGCCTCCTAGAAATGCTGGTCTCCTCATGAATAAACACTAGGCTAACAACGAGCAGCTTCCAAGCAGAATGCAGGGTGTAGCTGACCTATTCACACTCCTTCCCCTCTCCAATACCTGGTTCCCCATAACAGCCATTTAAAATCAACACTGAGCCTGATACCTGACCCAGGTTTTTTGTGTTTGCCTGCAAACATTCTTAAGTAGGCCCATCTTGGCAGTATGTAACAAACAAGGACAAGCCTTGCATTGCAAAATGTTACGATCCAAGCCACATATTAAAAATGCACAAATAAAATGAACACGTTGTCTGTGAGCCTTGGTAAACACATCCCACCTCTGCCAGCTCCCAGTTCAGTGTGTGAGCAAGCACTGGTGTGGCATCCTTCTCTCCTCCTGGTCTTTGCAGGCTGATTTTTTCAGCATGGAGGCTCTAATTTGAAGGGGAAGGCCCCCTCTAACCACCATGGCCTGAGCAAATCCCTGTCTTAGTGAATGTGGGTTCAAAGCACTCTCAGCTTTCCAGGTGTTTTTTCACTGCTCAGCTTCCCAGATGAGGCAAAGCTGCTGAGCAGCCCTGGCCAGCAGTAACCCTTCCTCCCCAAAGCAAAGATTTTACTCTCTTCTACGCTTTTATTTCAAGTTTAAAAGAAGGAACAAAGGAAGAAAGCAAAATTACAATGTCTACTGATGTTATTTTCACCATTTTTATTCTTCTGCAGTTTAGGATTGCCTCATGCACTGGGAAACAGGTGCATCAGCTCTGGTTCTGCCCAAGGACCCTCTCTTCCCTAGCACTTCACCTACAGCAAGGCCATTTGCAAAAATGTCAAAATAATCACACAATTACATATATAAGATTCCTTTGTTGTAAAGGCTGTCAGAAAGGCAGACAGTTTACAGCAGGGAAAGAGCTTTGTATTCTAATTGCTGCAAAGCAGGACTCCAGCAATAATCAAACTACATAGGTTCTCTCTTCTGGGAGATGAGTGTATAAGCTGATGTGGAGATTTTTTCCTTACACTAAGGGACTGGTTCAGCAACTGGATAAAGCTACAGCACTGTTCCCAAAAGGTGTGGTTCCGTACTTTCTACTCATTTGGCTATTCAGCATTATTCCCCATTTTAGGGCTGTTTTCCCCTTTGTTTATGAGCTGTAGTTGTTTTTGTATTTATATAATCTCCTCTTTCCCCTTTTCTTCTCAACCTTCCAGTCTTTCTGTGCCTGTTATGAGCCTTCATGAAGTTCCCAGCTTGTGTTTCTGCTCTTAACATGGCACTGCCCTCTTCTACTTGGCAGAGCTTTTCATTTCTCCATCCCAGTTCCCTCTGGGAGAACCAAGCAGCCTGCAGCAATCTTTCCTTCAGCTTTAGCCCTCTTATTATCACACACTCCCATTTGAAATTAGCCCATCAATATTTAACTTCCATCATTGCATCTGGTATGGAAAATGCACACTCCCATCCCTTGTTTACTTGCTCCCACTGAGCACTGCTGAAAATGATGCCTATGGTGTTGGGCTACAAGCAGAAGCACAAGTAAGGTAAATAAAGTCCCACATAGCTTCTCCTAGAAAATAACAGAAAAAGTTCCCATCTTTTCTGCACATGCAATTACTCTTCCTCTGCATGACTCCAGAGAAACATGGAGTTTCTGTTGCCAAGCATATTTCTACACTATTTCTTTCATAGATGAGCTAACCTGTGAGTGAGCCAAGCCCCCCTAAAAATTTCCTATCAAACTGCATTGACACAAGTTAAGTAACCCACTGAATGACATGAAGAGTCCAAAGACTGTGGAAGCCTCCTTGCACCAAGCCCACGGGAGTTGCTCAATTCCTTTAAGTTCCATTGAGTTCCATTTCTCAGAAATGCAGTACCACCTTCCAGATGGAAAAGAAACTTAAGAATTCATATTTAAATAATTGCTTTATTTGATTCCAAGAACACTTACTGAAAAAATAAAAAACAAATCTCTTTTCTCTGGACAGAAAATTTTATCACTTTTTGCCCACTTTGCCAAGATCCCATCTGCACGACATTATTTGATCCTTGATAAAGAAGATTCCAGAATCATCATTCTTAATAGTATTTAGATCTCAGATAAAGATGCTTATTTATTTATTTTCTTAAAGATTAGCTTTTAAATCCTCACAGTTGCCTGACTTTCCAAAAGCCTAGTAGGATTTCTTTTTAATTTAAAGGTCTATCACCACCTGTCAGTGCAGCATCAAGAAAACACTGGAATGTGCCATTAGTTCAGGGCTTGGATAGGACAGATGAGCTTTTCTAGTAGCTGTACTGTATTAATGCCTTGTTAGGGGTTCTTGTATGTCTCCTGGTAATAGGAATTACCTCTGGAGCAATAGCAATTTATCCATACATCTAGCTCACCCTGCTTGTCACAGATAGTAACGGTTGATAACCCTCTTAGGCTGCTTTTCATCTTCTCTGGAAGCACTCTCATTCTAGAATACATTATTTTAACCTGTCAGCGTATAAATAGGACAATTACTTAGACCAATGTAGGCTGAAAGTGTTGATAACTGAAGTTAAATCCAGCATTGTCACTCTAATGTTTTCCTGCTAAGTCAAGCCCAATGAGGCAGCATGTCTTCTCAAATGAAAACATTTGTCAAACTCACTAATTCAAAATCGACCTAGTGCAGACCTCTTGATTTGCACTGCTTGCTGACAAGACCAGGAAAGCAGCAATGGAAACAGTGAACTGATTACTGGGGCAAAGAGAGAAAATTATCAAGCAGGAAGAATGAAACTGGTTTGTGTCTGTGAAGGGAGAACTCAGCAGACTCCAAGAACAGTAGCAGCAACCCCCCACATTGCACTCAGGTTTTGCACAAAATCCAGGCCTGCTCCATACTCCTGCGTGTGGTATCATGTCCACAAAATCTGCTGTAGCTGCTCTGCATCCTTCTCCAGCCTGTCTCCCACCAGCACACACAGCTGCATTAACAGCAACTGCATTTTGCTCGACAGACCACCAGCAGTAAAGCTCCAGCCCATGCTCTGCATGTAGCTCACCTGTTCTTGCTGACCAGTTTCTATGAATCAAAAAGGCAAAAGATGTCAACATCATTTCTTCCCTCACTTTCCATCCTTCCTACAGTGCCTCTGCCTCTTTTATCCCATGGGCACATCATTTCCTGCTAAGCAGAGCCAATGGTGATGCTGCTCTCTAACCTTTCTGCTTTCTCCTTCAGGGACTGCCTCAGTGCTCTCTCTCAGATTTGACCTTATCTTCCTCTTCTTCTTATCCAAAGCAAACACAAAATCCTCTGAAATCACCCTCTCTGAAATCTCTGCTGACCAGACCTGGGGATTTGCTCTCCATCTGCAGCTTCCTGAAGCATTCTGCTGCTCTGATGCTATTGCCTGCACTTGCCTTCTACACAGATATTCTACTTTTCTATTTAGCCATTAGTCCCTGATCCAGCCCTGGCCAGGCTGTGTGGAGACCTTGTCACTTCATCCTTCCTGACACTGTGTAAAAAGTCCTTAAAGAAATGTAGCTCCAAATACCTCATATCTGCCATATCCCACCTGCTAAAAACAATCCTTGGGCTTTTGTGGTGTTCTCTGACACCAGTGCTCCAGGGAGGAGAAAAACAACACAGTGTTACTGAACCTAAAAAGAACATGAATACAGTTAGAGCAAAAACATGATACCATGTATTCTTTTAGATCAAATCTTCACAAGACAGTCCATATTGCCTAAAATTTTATGCAGAATTTCAAAGAAAAGCAGTGAGTTTCTTTCACTCACCAGGGTGGACCACTCTAAACCAGAAGGATTGCTCACAATCCAGACCCAGGACCAAGTTGAATTTGGTTTACCTTCTATGCTATGCCTAATTTTACATTAAAATAGCCTGAAACTCAGAAATGTAAACAACCCAGCTGCAAGTAAATTAACATGGTTGATTAAGTTCTGCTTTTACATTGTTGCCATAACGCTTAGCCCAGTTTTCATTTCCCTGTGATTCTGTGAAGACAAATATTTGCTTATAGTGATCTGAAAACTAGTATGAAGACTTTGAATTGAAAAGAATCTGTGTACTTATTCCTGTGTTCCTTCAAGTTTTTTAATGCCCATCAATTACGAAAATTTATATGAAATTTTCTACCTTTCATTCTTTCCTTCAGTTTAAAACATTTTTAATTTTTCCCCAATAGTTTTATTTTAGATTGGCAACCAGGCTTTGTAAAACACTCACCATACCCTTCAATCTAAGGTTCAGATGGTAACACACCCTTTTATAAAAGTTTGGGCAGGTAATTATAGCAATAACCACATGTACAGCTTATTGTTTGCACCTCTGGATAAGACCCTTAACCCACGGTTTTCAGGAAGAATGTCGGAAAAACAAGAGTGGAAACTAATGACCATATAATTTCTGTATGAAAACAACTGGAAACAGGAGACCCTGAATAACCATCCATCAAGGCAGAAGGACTGGGGCTCAGCACAAAAGGGAATGCCATGCTGGTTGGGTCCCATTCAATGTTAATATTATCAGTACCCCTCCACTGATGAGACTGATGGAAAAGATATGATTTAATAAGCCATGCTCCATTTAAAGTCTCGGGTTTATTAGATATAGAGGCTAGCAACATAAATGTTTAAAATGCAATCAGAAAAGTTATAGATGGTTTCATTGAATATTTCACCTGCCTGTGCCACAGAAAATGAGGAAATCTGGAGGAGTTTTACATACAGTGCAGCTTCTTACTGCAAAGTAAGCCAAACACTTGACACACATGTTAATATATTCTTCCAGCTTCTCTTTTCACTGTTTATTCTCTTCTTAAGCTTATTTTTGTGTCATTTCCTTTTCTAGTTTATAAACAGTTTCAATTTCTTATATTTTTTCAGTCTTCATTGACCTCTCTATGACTTTCTATGGTTCTTTAAAAGGTCAAAGTCCTTATTCATCACTCTGCCACACTCTTAATATCTACAGCTGGTTCTGTCATACTATTTGTTTCTTTATTTTACTAAGGATGAAACCCAAAAGTATCAGTTTGACAAGGGACTGAATATATTTTCCACTGTGGCATTCTTTCCACTGCTTTGGTACCTCTAAAGGTCTCTATGATGTGTTTGAAATTACAGACAGCAGTTTAGCAACCAAGGAAATAATCCCCATCCAACCTTTGCAATCCTCCTGAACTGCAGGCTGTGGGCCCACTGAGAGAAACAGATAACAGATAACCTATGGACCAACACAGCACCACTGTCTCCTTACTGGATAACTATAGGGGGCACATTGTTCCTTAAACTAACAGAATCCAGTTATTTCCATTTAGTTCACACTGTCATGGGATAAAGTGACATTTTCTTCTTCATTTTCTCTTTTTACTATTGATGATAGAACCAGAGGGATTTGCTTATTTGAAAACATTGCTAAGTCCCAACAGAGAGAGGCCTGAGACCTAAGCATTACTGAATATTGTGCTGAAGGTCAGAAGTCTTGCAATCTTTCTTGGATGAACCACATGCAGTGCTTTGAAGAATGCAGGGCTGATAATTGCAATAATACCTTGAACAAACCACCTCACTGTGACATGATGGGGGAGTGAAAGTAGTTAAAAACGGGGAAAATGCCAATAAATGTCAAATGCAAAAGAGAGGAAGTTGGCAGCAAAACACTAGAAGCCAGGAATGACACAAAATTAATAAGGGAAGAAAAAGGACAACTGAAGAAATCAATAGTCAATAAAACTAAGGACAATAAAATGAAGGTTATAAACTGTGTTGTAACAAAGAGTGTCTAACCAACAGCTACTGGTCCATTACCACTGTGGAAATGATAACATTGTCAATAACACTGTAAGAAAGACAACCATGTTCAATAAACACTTCTGTTCTGTGCTGGAGCCATACAACAGATGAATGATTATTAAATACTGCATTTTCCAGTAATATTTAATTAACAAAGATGTTGAGCACTGTCTCTTACAATCATCACCTTTAATGAGCAATACAGAAAATTTATATCAAGGATCTTAAAGCCTCTGGCTGAAGACTTCTTTTGACCTTTTCCAGCTGATCTTGAACATTCACAAAATTCCAGGCTCCAATAAAGTAACTCTTGTCATAATATTTAAAATATTTAAGGAAAATTAATGAAGTGGTTTTTGGTTTCAAAGCAAGAAACCCAAATTTACAAAAAAAAAAAAAAAAAAAAAAAAAAAAAAAAATCTGCAATTTAGCTAACAAAGAATTAATGGAAAGTATTTTGAGCACACTCTAAGCAGAAATTCAAGAACAAACACTTCTGCTTTGTGTTGCATAAGATTACAGACTTATTTAATACAGATCATAGCTCTGACTAAACCAGATTTCTCCTGCCCCATTTGGCACTGCCTTCCACAGCATTTTGGCAGAGAAAAGAGAACCATCCAAATCTACTGAAACAGACATTAAGCATGTGTCAGAGAGATGCAACCACTGACTGGAGAAACCCTTGGGCCAACCCAGCCAAGACAAACGCTGCTCTGCTTGGGAAGGTCACATTCTCCCATTCTCACCACCCAACACCCAGCACTGCCCCACACAGACAACAAAAGCTGGGGATCACATTAAAGGAAATAATTTGATATCCAGTTCAATGCAGTTAAAATACAGCAGGGCCAAGAAAACATTCTCTGAGCAACACTGAATTTATGGGCAGGGGCACTGGCAAAGTAAGACCAGAGGCTTTGCTGTAGGACTTTGTGGATCAATGTACAAATTGTTATACTCATTGTTCAGTAGAACAATTACTAAAATCCATTTGCCGGTAAATGTGCCTTGTCTTGTAAATCATTGGGTCATTAACCTTAACAATGTCAGTGTGTTGTCACTATCCAATTCAATTAAATTACTGACCAAGGTAATACCTAAAAGCACATTTCAGACAAAGGGATCTACTATTATATCATTATCTGTGATGACATACAGCAGTACCTTAATTATGTCTCTGGAAATATTAATATATCCTAAAGCTGAGGTTATATACTCTAAAAGCCAGGTGAAGAGATGCACAAACATCCTGAACAGAAAAAAATGGGTATGGAAAGGTTAGAGAAAGAGGAAAAGGAGAAGAGAGAGGGAGAAAATGGAAAATGGCACCAATCACCTCCATGGGGTCATGTGTGCATTGTTATTTGCCATATTTCAATGTTCTGTGAGGTCAGAAGGCAGGGACGCAGGATCTTCTCCTGCCCATCAATTATTAAATCTGGCAATGTGCCTTAGCAAATGTCCAGTGATGCAGTTTCTAAAAAGGGGCACTCTCTCCACCATGCCAGAGTGAGTAATACAGCAGCACATGGAAAGGGTGAACAAAGAGAGTCTCTCATGACCTTCCCGGGCCAGCAGTGAAGCACAAGCCCAGCAGTCTGTTTAACTTGGAGGGGAAAAAGCAGTGACTCATTTCCAGTTTCACTCGAAAAAGCAAGTGTTTGTTCATGAGGGCTGATGAGATGCTTTCATCACACTAAAGAGTCTCATTTAGATGTCTGTGTGTGCTTCCATGCATATATTCTCATATTTACACTTCAGGGCAGTGAAAACCGTTTGTTTTTTTTTAACCTCCCTTTGTTTCCCTCCAGTTTCCTCCTTGCCCCTAAAAAACCACAAGCTGTATGATGGAAGGTACAAGCATGCAGGTTCAGTGAGGCAGCTTATTGCTATTGTTTATATGACTCCTGCTTTCCCATGGCCTGAGACCTCACCGTGTGAGGGGCTGTGGAAAGCCCAGGAAGAAAGGATGGCCTGTGCCACCAGAGAGATGCCAGAGGGCTGTGGACAGATGGCTGGAGAGTTTGTGGAAGCCACAAGACCATTTTTACCAGTACATCTGGCAATAAACAGCCTTGCTCCTGACAGGCTTTCTGTAAACCAGAGGGCAAATAAGGTTTGCCTTACTCTGGGGTCTCTGGTCAAGGTATTGAATCAGAGAACTCAGACCTATTTTTTAAACCTCAGCAGTCCTGTAGAGTGCCCTTGTAGGAGTCTTGCTGGGGTACCCCTGCTAAGGAGGAATTATTTACCTTGAATATGTAATTTCTAGATATCCCAAATTCAGAGGGCTTCCTCAGGGATGTCCTTGTGAAGCAACAGTAATGTCACCACATTAAACTCAGCCAGGAGCAGCAGCCACTGGCTTTGGAGGAACTGCTGATTCTGAGGCACTTAGGAAAACTGGTCCTGTCTTAGAAGTTTTGAGCTAGGTTGTATTTTGTCCCTCTTTTGGAAGAATATAAAATTTTGGGCTGAATGAAGAGCTTTATGCTCCCTGGATGCATAGAGAACTGTCAGTGCTGTACAGAAATGGCCCACAATGCCGCGTGTGTTCTTCATTTTACAGAAAAGAGGATCTCAGCCCTCAAAGGTGGAGGGAGGAACACAGTGGAATAAAGCAGGATAAAAAAAACCAACTTCATGCTTTATATAAGGGAAAATTTTGACCAAATAAATCCATTTTACTTTCAGTACAAGTTTTATCTTGAATGGAAAAACGAAAATGATTCTATCAAATATTTTTGGAAAAGTTATTTGGTCTACAAAGAAAGGAAATAGAACAGAACTGGAAATGAACTCAACTAAATCACCTGCAAAACTATTTTTATGGGAGATGCAATGACAGGAATAGGCTTTAAGGATAACAGCATACACAAAAGGTAGAGTGCTGCTTTGTTAATGGAATTACACTGTGGATCCTGAGCCAAATGGATGCAATTTTATGTGAACTGCACACACAAAAAATTCCCTCAATAAACATATGGAACATGAGGCTTCTTTTCTCCTTATTTTAACTAGGCAGCAGGGAAACATTATGACCAAAGAGTAGATATCAGTGCTAGAAGACTTATAGGGCTGCTTAAAAGGGAGTTCAAAATAAAATAGAAGGCAGACAAAATAATTGCTTGAGCAACATAAGCGATTATTGTTTTCCTTATAGGTTTTCCTCTTCTTTCAGGACGTACAAACCCAGGCACACATACACATTTCTGAAATTGCATTTTTCTTTTAACAGCAGAATATCTCCTGGATGTATGAATGGAATAATGCATCCTATATAGTCTGTTACGAGAGCTTGAGGGTTTTGAGGAGGAAAATATATTTATAACAAAAGAGCATCTGAATAAAGAGACACAAGGCAAGGCTTAAATAATGCTTTGCACTTTCTAGTGATTTTTTTCAGGTAACATATAATTAATTAGAAACCACTGACATTAACAACATTGGACTTGAATTACTTTCCTTTCTTTGGAAGCTGGATTTGGCAGCACACTTAAGAGCTTTTCAGAAAGCTCCTGTTGATAAACTATTAGAGTGAAATCCACATCCCATTTGCAGTTAACTATCCTCATCAGATCATCTTTTAGTAGTCCCAGTTTGCATCCCTGCTGGCAGTGACTATTTGTTTTTAATAGAGCATCTCTTTTTAAAACTTACCTGACACTAAGATGCTCATTATGTTTGAAATTATAGGAAACAGGGACAACAGTTGTGGACCCAAAAAACACAGGCTGTCACTGCCCTCCTGTTCCCCAGTGCCAGATCTTGTAAGGATGATTGCAGTGCAATCTTTAAAACTGTTGTCTTCATCCCTCGAGCCTTGCAAGGACGGACCTCAACAACACCCTAAAGCTTGCTAAGTGACACTAACTCATTCAAAGACAACTGCAGCAGCTTCCAGGGACAGATTTTCCTCACAAAAGTTACACAGATACTGCAAGTACTTTATTGCTGTTTGAAAAAAAAATCCTCTTAGCTGCTGCAGTTCCAAACCCTGCTTTTAGAATTCTCTGCAGAATCAGTATTTTACTGCAAAACTCTTTGCTCTTTCCCAGCTCTGAGCTGCAATTTCAAATTATAGTATCTCAGAGGTCTGCCTGGAATGGCCTTGGGTTTGTTCCTTCCAGTCTGATGGCAAATGTGTTAAAATGTGCAGGACTTCCCAGTAGGGAATGTAAAGGATGGTACAGGTATGTAAAATCCAATGTCCACAACCTGATAAACTGTCCAGATGCGTAACAACATTGTGATCCTGAAGAACAAACCTCGTGGTTCTATGATGCCTGTTTTCAAATCCTTTCAATTATTTAGAAGGCATTCTGGCTCACCAAGTGCTAATGCTTAGGGCCAACCAGTTGGAAGCTATTGATTATTGCTGAAATCTCCAGGCTGCCAGTAGTTCTGACACACGTGTGCCACAGAGCACAGTGTGAATACCAACAGGCAGAATCTGCTGTGCTTATTCAGAGAGCCTTAATTGCAACAGACCACACAGACCTCACATACTTCATCATCCTGATAAGTTCTTATCGCATGAATCATCTTATGGATTAGCTTTCACTGCTTGTTCTGATTTTTGTTTGCTACAGAGGCACAGCCACACTCTGCCACTCACTCACCAGCACATTCCACATCCCATTCCCCATCTTTCCTGAGGGTTTGCAGAGTGATCACTGACTGCAACAATGCTGAAATCACTTCACTCAAACCTGTCTCACTTTTCCTGTCATACCTGAGAAACTGTGCTACACCCTTAGGAAACTGGAATTCTCCAAAAATGCTCCTGCTTCAGGAGCACAGAGAAACAAGACAGAATTTCTAGTACACCTCAGCTTCTAAAATAGCTGTATAAAATGTTCATACTTCACTAACCCACAGCTAGGCAAGTCTGCTAAATTTTTAATCATGGATAACCAGAAAAACACCCTGAAAACAATACAGGAAATCCTAACACAACCTTCAAACATCAGTGCCTGGATAAGTTGATTTGCTACAGTGCGGGAAGCCTTGAGGTGACTGAAATGCATTATCTTAGCTCAACCACAATTTCAGGGTGCTTCTGCAGGTCTTCTCTTACCAGAAAAATAGCTTCTTCTCAGAAACATTTTTTTACTACAAAAAAGTGAGCAGCAAATGCTCCAAAATCCTGTGTAAGGCATAAGCACAGTGCAATCTCTGTGTCCAATTTTTGCAAAATAAATAATTTTCTCACCATTTTAATGAAAATTTATTCAAATTGAATAAAGATATTGTACAAAAGACATAACACAAGCATACACAAGCAATTAGGAATGTTGCTCTGTTTCCTAAATATATTGTAATTAAACAAATGTCAGCAGTTCAGCCTTATGCAGAAATGATTTGACAGTACTTGAAAATCTCAATTGCACAGTTCAAGACAGTTCAGGGACCTTGTTATTGTTTGCAGTAATTTTTTTTTTCTTACGCATTTTGCACTAACAACCTCTTAGCCAAATTATATTCATCTTTAATAAACATCAGCTCTAACTAGGCATGGATGTGTCATTATAATGCCTTGCTCTCCCCATCACAAGTGAAAAAAGTGAGGTAATCCTGTTGACCACTTTCCAGATTTAGAAACTCAGAAAGACCCCATGATTCTGTAGATATTGAAATCACAATTGAATCCTTCAGTGTCAGCTGGTTCTCAGGCAGCTCTGTTCCCAATGGATAGCAGTCTTTGTTCAAATACCTTAAATTCTTCAGCTACTTGAAGTTGGCAGGACCTCCAACCAAAAGCCACATTCCAGTGCTAGGAGACATCAAGTGAAGAAATACCACAGCACTTTTTCTCAATGTGACTCTCAGGTACCCAGGAGGACCAGATCAATGTTAATGCAAGACTTCACACAGACTCATGGGCAGAACTGAAGCCCTCAATCAGACACCATTCCCAGTGGAGCACACCAACCAGCAGGATGTGCATGCACACAGCTGCTGCCTGGGAAACTCGGGCTCTGGAGAGCAGAATGATGAACAGGGAGAAATCCAGAAAGCTGTACTCACATGCTGAGCTTTGCAGGCAGGACCTTCTCCTCTTCCTCTCTCCTGCTCCTGTTCAGAAATCCCTACCCATGGACTGGAGGCAGAAAGATGAGAAAGAAGAGACTGTCAGCTTCATTCCTGTGCTCACTGGTTGCTAATTACAGGACAATGCAAGTGATCCCTAGATGTGCCTCAAGAAAAGACCATGTCCAAAGCTCTCTGTTTCCTTCATATCACATTATTATGAAATCTCTAACAATAATGAGACATTCAGCAGAGAATGGAGTTAGTCTATAACAGCATCCGCTTTTGTCCAGGAACAAGAGAGTTAAATCATTCCAAGCACCTGGCAGCATTTTTTTTCTGAGCAATGGCTCAACACAGCTATTACAGATTCTGGATACACAGGTAGCAGCAGTGCTCTGAGTGCTGCTGTATGGTGCTCATCATATTTGTCTCCTCCTGTGCTCAGCTTTCTTGTGCTGATAAATGAACAGTTAGAAGTTTTTTGTTATATAAATGTCAGCAGAGGCAAACAGACTGGAAATTTGGTGGTCAGGTGTAGGTGGCCAAATGCCTATAAAAAAAGATTAGGTAGCTGATAGGGAATGGTATTTACCAGCTGCATAAGATATCAGGTGTTGTGGAGAGGCATTGTGTTCGCAAAAATGGCTTGAAATAGATTCCTTTTTTTTCTCCCAGGCTTTTGTGCTCTCTGGAAAGGAACCCACTGATCTCCACAAGGTAGAGATGATCCTTGAAAATACTTGAATGCAAGGCTGAACCCCAAGAACCTCTTCCAGAGAGTCGCTGCATGGTGCCTTTGTGCTGAGATTGAAATCGCAGCAATACAGCTTTCTCACAAGAACTGAAATCAGCCATCACTGACTCAAACATCTTACCAAGCTCCTCAGTTTCTCTGAAGGAGATTTACCAAGTATTTGTAATTATAAGTTGCCTGTGCTGCCACTCGCTTCAGACAGTGGAGTCAAACACCTGCTCTCAATGTCACAAGTTTCCAATGAATTGCAAGAAACCTCAAGCACTTTCTGTGCAGACCTTCAGGCAGGATAAATTACAACTGCTCTCTCCAGTCTGTGGAGCTGTGCTGATTTACATCGTGGGAAGATCAGCTCCTTTATGTGGGACAAGTTTAAAGGGAGAAATAGATTGTGTCTTGCTTGTTCCTTATCCTTGTCTCGAGTCTTCAGTTAAAAATAAATTCCTTGATTATATCAAGATGAATTTTAAATTTGTTAGTCATTCTTTGGTCCTGCCCTGTCCTCTGCCATGGGTGTGGAATGATGGCAGACCCAGCTGCAGCACTGCTGCCATGAGGGAGCAGGTAGGAAGTTGCTGAGTGCTTTTGTGTATTGAGGCTTTGCTAAAATCTTGTTTTTCAGTATAACAGGACATATCCTCACTGTCTGGAGCTCAGCCCCAGAGCCAGGATAGCCTGCTGGGACAGCACCTCTGGATCAATGGGTCACATTTCTTCTTTACATGACATTTAATTCCTTACTGTGGCTTGTGACTGCATGAAAGCAAATACAAAAAGAACACATGTGCATAAACATGAACGCTCTAATAAGAACCTCAGTAACATCAGGCACCAACTCCTCACCACAAGGAGAGCTGGTAACTAATTAAAAGCGTGAATGAGCAGACATCCGAGAGATGAACAAAGTTCCTGTTTGGCTGCAGCATGATGTGAAAACTCTGCTGAGCTGCCACTGACAAAGCTGAAGGTCTGGTCCTACAGCAAGCCCTAATTCCATGATGAACATATTTTAGCTGCTCTTTGTCACTGGTTTTATTTCAGTGATTCTTAAAGATCATTGAAGTGTGACTCCTACATTCAAGTGGCTGCTTTGAGCACAGATTTTGGTGTATGCCTTATGAGCTTGGGCACCAACACTGCACGGCAGAAACCTGACCTGCTGCAGCTTCCCCACTTATTATAATTAGCAATCTGTGCCCTTTCTATACATACTGAAGAATCAAATTTCAAATTTCACAGCGCAATGCAAATTTAACCCATCTCAGAGTCCACACAGGGATTTTGCACCAATTTTAATTAAATCAGTCTCCAGAACAATTTGACTACTTTCCTTGTGTAGGCATAACTGAGAAGCAAATGGGTTATAAAATTTCTCACTCTCATTTATTATCAATTTCATGTTAACAATTGTTCTTCAAGTCTCAACTTCTGGAATCATGTTATTGTCTAGGAAATTCAACCTACATATTTCTTTTAATCCTGTGTTTCGAAGGATGACATGAAAAGATATCCTTGGGTCCCACAACTACTTTAAAAATTGCATGCAAATTATCCAATATGCATTGTTCTTACTTTTAAATAGCAGTTGTTTATATGTCAGTCCCCATGCTGTGCAGGAGCTGTACTCCAGATCTTTGAACCCATGAGTAAACAGAATGAAATGAGAATAAAAGTACTTCAGGGACACTTAGGTGAGACAGCTGGTTGAGCTCTTAGCTCTATAATCTTCAAAATACCTGAGAAGATTCAGGAACACCAAGAAGTGGTCCTGATCTCAACCATACTGGAACACCCCTTGGTGGTACCTCTCTCTACAGAGCCTCCTTGGAAAGCCCAGGAGTTCCCTGTTAAAGGCTGGCCGTTCAGCAGGACAAATCCAGCCTCTGTGCAAGTTCAGGAATGATCCTGCTCTGCTCCCTCTGCCAAAGGGAAAGCCAGGGCAGGGCCTGCAGTGCCCACACCCCAGCGTTCCTCACAGGAAGGCTGAAGTCCTTCCCTCAAATATGATGAACAAAGACTGTTCTGGGAAGTCCTGTGTTGCAATCACAGCTGCAAGTGCAGTTTCTCTGCAGCCCCAGGGGCACCAGGACTTAGCCTGCAAAAGGTTCCTGCCTGCCCATGCACTCCTGCAATTCCTCCTCCTCCTCCTCCTGGCAGTCTGGCTCTCACCTCCATGACACCGATTCTTGTACTGAATGGAGGGAAAACCACCCTGCCAGACAGTGGTGAATCATCTGCCATCCCACTCCAAAACTGCCAGCACAAAGGAGTTAACAAAATCAGTTTGAGCTGAGAGTATTTATGCTTCAGTAGTTCCATTAATAGGTATTAAATAACACTCCTTTAAGCTACAATGCTGCTGCATAGGGTTTCAGCCTCATCTTTATGGATGCCTTGTCATAATTTCTAGAATTATAGAACTTCCAGGCACACACCTACATATATCTGAAAAGTTACAAAATAGTCAAAGATTTCTGCCCACAACTAGCAGAAATGACTTTTCATTAATCAGGATCAGATGAGATGAAATTAAATCAATTCTTCTCTTTAAAGTTTGAGATGCACAAAGAGAGAGAAAACAATTCTTCTCAACCTCAGCTTGGGAGCTGCAGTGAAACTCCAGCTCTGGGTACCTTGTCTCTGGGTGGAATTGCTACACCCTGTGAGCACTCATTACCTCTGCTGGCTGTTCCTCTCCACACACACACAAATGCTGCCTAAACTCCTGTTGACCAGAAACTTGGGGGATCCTCCCCTCTTTATGTTCTTGACTTATTCCCAAAAATTCAACCACATGTTTTTTCTTTTACTTTGTACATCATACATTCATCTCCAAAACGGACCTTCCAGGAGATAAAATTCCCCTTTCCTTCAGGCAATTCCAAATATACTCAGAGGAGGTGGTGAGGCAATCTCCTACACATGGCAAATTTTGTTGGAGAGTAGCAAGAGGTACCAGGTATGGAAATGTAATTGTCTCCTGAGGAGAGAAGTAAATGGGTTTCATTGTCACAATGCAAAATTCAGATTGTAACTGATTCCAGGACTCCCACTGGCCCAGAATCTGAGCTCAGATCTCACATGCATCACTTCCAGAATTTGTATGTGTGAATGCATCCATTGCATAGCAGGGGACTGGAGAAAAAGCAGAAGTCTGCTAGTCTCCATGCTGAAATCCATGGGTGTTTTGGTTAAAAACTCTCTGAGGATCCCTGGGCACAGTGAGATGCTCTTTGCATTCGCAGACAGCACTCTCCAGGACGCAGCAAGCCCTGCTGAGCACCTGTCCTCATACCCATTTATCTCCACATGACATTGGTGGGAGGCTTTTACTACTGTCAGAGCCTATTCTGCCCAGCCCAAAAGCATCCCTGTGCAGTTCTTAGAACCTTCCACTTGATAAACAGGAAACTTAAAAAAAACATGGGGGAGGCACATCAAAGTGCAATAAAATGAGATGACATCCTCTGCTCTGCAGAGGCCAAGACAGATTTCTGACTACACTGTAGCAGCAAACCAGCATGATAAAAGAGCTAAAGCAAGAGGTTATGATATGCTTGAATCACTCCAGAGAAAGCAAGTGCTGTGTGTAACTAGGGAGATAAATAATCAGGCAGACAGAGTAGCACTGCCCCCTCACTCACTTAAATCAAAGCAGGTTCTTTTGCCACCTCTCCACCCACTTGGAACTGGCATCAGGGAAGTTTAAAAGTTGTCATTGGCAGGAACAAATAGAGAAGTGCAGTTCTGGAACTGAGCTAGAAACCCAGAGGCACCAGCAATGCCTCTTCAGCAGCGCTAGCAGGGGTTCTGCAGGCCTGCTCCCCTCAATGTCAGCACATGGCCAAAGCCACCCAAAGCTTGAAAATATTCACTGCCCTCACAAGGAGCTTGGGAATCAGCAGAGCTGGTCTGCCATAGCCAGGATATATCCTGGCCAGCACATACAAGCCAAAATACAGCAGCAAACTACACCCAGGCACGCTTGGCAGAAGTCCTTTTTTCCAAGATGCCAGTGGCACATTGTCTGATTAGCTGGCAGTATCTGCCCATGACTGACTGATGCTGCTACTCAGCAGCTTGGATTTGACCCTCAGCAGGATTTACATTCTGCCTGAAGAGCCATGCATTGAAATCAGAGGGCCATGAGAGTATGTCCAAGGTCAGGTTTTACTGTAAGTAATACCCTCCACCTCAAAAGCAGCTGCATGTTTCTGACAATTATTTGAGAAGGTAATTGAACTCAGCTGTTTCTAATGTGATTTCCATACAATGTGCAGTGTACTTTGATCCTCAGTTGGAGAAAGGAATAAATAATCCAGTTTTAACCTTGCAAACACCCTGCCTGCAGATCACACAGCCCAAGGAGGAAAGAATGTGACATTCTAGCACGGGGGAAGAGCTGCTGTTTGATATTTCTGCCCTTTAGTTCATGGTGTCAAAAAGACATCTAAGGGGTCACAAAACAGGTAAAAACCTGAAAAGAAGAATCTGCTTTGGCCTCCCACTGCATTCTTAAAAAGGGAAACTGAAAACTGCACATCTCACAAGGAGCAGGTACTTGATGGTGAAAGGAGAATCCTTCGTTCTCTTGCATTATATTGGTGGCGGGTGAAGCCAGAGTATTTGCTGTGCCTCAAAATAAGAATTTTTTCCTTATTGTAGATAAAATCAAGTTTCTAAAATGCACTTTTCACATTACAAGCAAGGCTGAGGAGGACCAGCTGTGAGAGAGAATCACAGGTTTTCTTCACAGGCTCTGGCACGATCGCAGCAAGAATATCAAGGAACAGGAAGGAAGTTTCCATGCAGACAGGACTCCAGTGAGCAGCCTGCCTGCATGACTGCACTCACGGGGCTCTCCCCAGCACAGGGGCATGAGAGTCAGTGAGTTCATTCTTACAGCACTCCAAGGAGTTAGAAAAGTGACTTATCCTCCAGCTTGGAGCAATGACAGAGGGAGTCCAAGAAGCTTTTGGTGGATCAGAGAGCTGACCCCAGCTCTGAGTTAGCTTAGCTATCCAAGCATCCTAGAGGAAGTCTGGTAAGAGTAGAAAGAGAGAAGAGATTGCCATACACCAGTTATGTGTACACATCCATCCAGCCTCTTGGACCAAGGGATAATTTCACACCTAAATTACAGTGCAAAAGTACACACCTCTCTGCATGCAAAAAGTGAGGCCCTGACTAAGAAGATCTAGCTTTTGGGGTGCAGAGTACAACTCTGAGCTTCCCTTCCATGAAGCATAATGGCATTCCAGAACACTCCAAGGTTTGGAAAGAAAGATAGAAACAGGTAAGAAATACAACAAAATGGATTAAAAAAAAATTAAAATTCCAAAAGTGTCTGAAAGGACCAGCAACAAACGAGGGACACAGCTTCCCTAGAAATATTTATCAAAGGAAAGCATACATGATTGCAGAAAATGAGGTAAGGTACCAGTCTGGCTCAGCAGCATGGAAACTACTGACAGAAGGCACAGAGGCAGTGATGGGACAGTAACTCCCTGATATTTGCATGAAGTCATATTTAAACATCCAGCGAGCTTTGATCTGCTACTCTTGCAAAGAAACTGTTCTTAGGAGTCTTTCTGATCTAATCCCTGTAAGCTGCTCTGTTTACCCTGCTGACACCTCTGTACAAAAAATGCATCAAATACAGCCATGCACATTTGGGTGCAGGTATGTGTGTGCATGCACAAGGATCTTAGGGCACATGGAAGAAAAAATCCTGTACATGACTTTTATCTTTGCAACCACACCACTAACACAGGACAGAAACCATATGCCCTTTTCATCCTCCACTGTGCCTAACTGACTTCAGCAGAACCATTGCAGAATTAAATGCTGCTCATGGTGAGGGAGAACAGAAGACTCCATCTCCAAGTATGTAACGATCCACTCAGAATACACCAAGGGTTTCAGTGAGCCTCTACATATGCTTCCTCTCAGCATGCAGGTGTAAGATTTTAAAATCCATATTTTTCTCCAATAAACTTAAAAACAGCTATAATACCAAGTACCAAAAGCACCATCTGTGCTTCACATATAGTGATGATATTTTTTTCGGAGTTGATGCTGTTTCTTAGTATAGCTTGATCTTATTTTGTCAACCGCATCATGAAAAGTGCAAAGAACCCCTGTGGATCCAAATGTCTCTGAACAAGCTGCTTTAACAAGAGCATACTACATATTTCTGCTTCTTTAAGGCAACTATATTGTTAACTCATACTCAGTAACATTTAAATGTGCAGAAATGTTCGGCCCAGACACCAAAGTGCTCCATATACCTTGGCACTGACTGACTGGAGGTTGCTGTGGCCAGCACAAGACAAGGGTTTCTTGATGAAGAAAAGCTGCAAAATGGGAGTGCTCACAGAGATTTATTGTCCTTGCTGTGCAGGCAGCACCTCCTTCCTGGCAATCTCCCCTTTACTACATATCCACTACTTACACTCCTCCAGTGGAGCACAGCATCCTGTCTGCCACTTTCTCTCCAGCAGAAATGTATCTCAGCAAGGCCAGTGCCCTGCTCTGTGGCACCACCTCCTCCTCCTGCACCTGAAACATTTTTAATGAGGATGAACCAGATGGCTGCCACCACATGATCAATGATCAGGTAACACGTCAAGAGAGCCCCTCTCAGGAATATATCCCGACTGGCCTTCTCACTGTGCCTTCCTGCTGAGCTCAGCATGTTCAAGGAGTAAAAAATCACAGCATTTCATCAACCAACTAATACCATGCACGTCTTTTGAAAGTTCAGGTGTATTCATTGTGACCCAAACCCTTTTGTCCAAGTTCCCTTGTGCTGTGCAGCAGGGGATGCTCCAGTTGGATTCTCCTCCAAGCCAGCAATGTCATATGAAGCAAGGATATGATGGCAAATATCAAACTACATTCTCTGCTGGTGTTAATCAGCATAGTTTCACCCATAGTTTTGCCAGTTTATAACAACACAAAGTACATCCCTGCTTTGCTTTTCAGTCTGTCACTTTTTAATCAGTTTGAATGACAATCATCCTATTCAGATTTGCTGGAGCTCACAGCCACTACTCAGAACCATTGCTTGAATGCTGATTTTTTGTTACCATTCTTTATAATATATCTAATTCTTTCATAATTCTTTGCAAACATAAAAAAAAAGAGAATATAAATGATTTACCAGTGAAGCATATTAACATTTAAAACCAATGACCAATTAGAGATTTGAAAACATCTGAATAGGCCTACTATTGAAAATGCCATCTGGTCTCCTGATTATTCCTTCCATGTACTTCCTCATGACAACAACACAAAAGAAGATTTGGACCAAAAAAAGTTCTTGACTATAAAAAAATTTAAAAATCACTTTTACTGTACTTAGCTGCTGTCAGCATCAGGCAGGGCAAACAATCAGCCTCTAAACAAAAAATGCTCAAAGAGAGATTACTGACACAGGCTTTGCTTCCACTACTTTCTTTTTGTGCAGTTTCCAACCAACTCCTATTGACTCACAGAGAAAAGCATCAAGCGTACCTAAAACTGTACTCTAAATTCACCCCCATTATCTTTGTGTTGACACTTCCTCCTAGAAGATATATGCTGAGCTCCAGGTAGGTCATTTGTAACCTTTATAATGATGATGGCAACAAATATAGCACAGTGCCCTCCAACTGACACGGAATGGATACTCAATGCTTCACTATTTTGCAATGAATAAATCGCTTGTCAACGTACATGCAGTAGCGTTTTTTCCCCCAATTTAATGATCACGCAGCCATGACACAGCAGATCTCCAAGTATTAGAATGATCAGGAAAGCCTGATTGGAAGATTTGGGGAATGAATTTCAAGCCAAAGCTGCCACTGGCCTGGAAAGCAGCAGTATGAATTGATTTCTGGGATGGTGTAATGCTGCACAGCAGTTTCACCTTGCATAGGGGTGACCTTCATTAAAACACAGTTCCTTTGTCAGAACAATAAAAGCTCTCTCCTATGAAGCACATTGTCATGGACAGCGCGATGCAATACCTGTCTCTGTCCATAAATTGGGTGTTTGTCCTGGCATCTGAGGTCTGAACTCCTGACTGGGAACATGGTCAATATATTGAGAGCAGAGATGCACCCAAAAGCAATGCTGGAGCGAATGGGTTCGTGTAAAAATTGTGAGCCATTTCCCTTCTTCTATACAAGTATTCTGCAGGAAAACAATCTGTATAGCTGTGTATCGGCAGACAGCCACCTCCTGCACTGGGAACACTTGTGTCTTGGGAGTAGGATTCTTTTATGGACACTGGGAAGTACAGTGTTTCTCTGGAAAAGTGGACGTGACCTACATCCACATCCCCTCTGGACATCAGGACAGCCCTCACTCAGGTGCTGAGCTCCCTGCAATGAGACAATGCTGCTGTCTCAGCCATGCTGCATTTCAAGATGTTCAGCAAGATTTCTTTCAGAAAGAAGTAGAGAATTTGACATTAAAATTCTCAGTGATGGTTCCTCCTTCTTTAATGAATTTGTGTTTATTTTTCTCAGGTATCGAATCACCACTCTGTTTTTTTGGTTTGGGTTTGTAGGGATTTTTTTCCCCACCTGATCTGAAAACACTCAGTCTTTGCAGACAAATAAACACCTCCAGATTTCAGATGTCTATTTGCAATTTTACTGTTTCAGCAAAGTGTGGAATATTTGTTATTAAAAAAATAGAAATTTTTGTAGGGAAAACTAGACACCACTGATAAGTTCTATTTCCCAGCATGTACAGATCCATCTGGCACAGAAGCAAATTTCTCATGACCCTCCAGCAACACCTTCAACATCTGGGGATTCTTAATCCCAGCCTGCTTCTAACTAGAATTAGCAAAACACAGAGGAAAGCGGCCCTTTATTGATGTTAACAATCTTCATCATGAATTTACAGTATGAGCCCTTTAAAAATTCACAAAAAGCATTATACTTCGAACATGGAAGTCAAAAAATTACATTGCAATGGATTGATAATTATAAATTATGTGTTAAATTTAAGACTAATCCCTGCACAAAAGGCACAGTTGTTTGAATTTGGGCATAGAAATATTTGTGATGAAAGTTAACAACTGAATTATTTTCCTGTCCAATTCATCTTGTGAGCTGTTAAAGGGGAAAAAGTTCTTTAAAACTGAAGGGATTTTTTCCTTATTTTGCTGAACTTTAGGCATTTTTAATGTCTTCCAACTCCCCAGATTATGCCTACATACACATACACACACCATACACTTTAAGCACTGAAAAGCAACACTTGCTTTTACTATTTTCTTTACCTCTTTCTACATTACATTGTTCAAAGTGAGACTTTCACCTCTGAGGTTCTCATTTCTTGTTCTTAATTATTTCCAGGCAGGAAAAAGTCAAGCAAGTGAAGATAAGTCATTTTCACCTTTAGTCCTACAGTGGGAGAAAACCCAAGGACTCTAGACATGCTCTGGAGTATAACAATTAGCATAGCAATTAATTATGGTATCCTCTACCAATGAAAATTTGGTTCAGTGCAACAGCAACACCATGCGACGCTGCCTCGCATTCTGTGTAAGTTTATTTCTTCCCAAATTACACATGTAGGCCTAGGAATGTCTCACTTTTTAAATTAGCATCATACCAGATGGGATGACTAAGAGCCTGAGTTTAAAATTCATGTGCAAATCTTCTCTTCTGCAGAAGCCTGTGATGTCACTTAGTGACACAGGCCCCGCCCCGATCAGGGGAGAGCAGTTGTCCCTTCCAGGACATAAATGGTCACTACAGAAACAACTCTTGTGACCTCCAGGCAATGTTCAGGACCTTCACAGAATCATCATAAAGTCATAGAGTGGTTTGGGTTAGAAGGGATTTTTAAAGATCACCCAGTTCCAACCCCCTGCCATGGGCAGGGGTGCCATTCAACAGACCAGGTTGCTCAAGGATCTCCCACCCAACCTGGCCTTGACCAGTTCCAGGAATGGGGCATCCACAACTTTCCTGGGCAGCCTGTTCCAGCCTTATCACCCTCACAATGATTTCTTCCTAATATCTAATCTAAATCCACCAAAGCCTTTATCCCTCATCCTATTACTCCACATAGTTTTTTACAAATCCCTCTCTGGCTCTCTTGTAGCCCTTTCAGGTACTGGAAGGTGCTATAAGGTCTCCCTGCAGCCTTCTCTTCTCCATGCTGAACACTCTCAACCCTCTCACTGTCTGCACAGCCGCAGTGCTCCAGCCCTGGGATCATCTTCATGGCCCTCACCTTCCAGCAGTGGAGCCTTCACTTGGATTCTGCATTCCGTGTGCAACTTGAATTCTTTGCACAGTGTGAAAAGAACAGTTCTGGGTTCAGACCAACCCTTTTGCACATCCCTGCATTGAACATCAGCTCTTCAGGCCCCGGGCAGTAGTGCTGATAAAGGCAGACCAAGACAAAGCAAGACAAGGCATTTGCAAATCTCAGGCCAGGGTGTGAGCTGACATGGGAAGTTACAGTCAGCCTCCTCTTCCTCCCTCACCGTGCTCACAGGGGCAGCTCAGCAGCCACACTGCAGATTTCCCTTCTGCCTTAGCTGTCTTTGAAACTGCTTGCAGCTGTTATTATATTTCTGTCCTTTTTAAATTACACATTTCCCTTCAAATACAGTATTTGACTTAAATATTTGGAGAATGCAAATTTCTTTATTTACACATGCCTGAAAAAAAAAATCTGACTGCTGTGTTCCCTGGGTAATTCAGGAATTCTCACCAGCCTCCTTTTAGTTAATTACTCTGTGAGACTGCATGGTGAAAAATGAATCCTGCCTGATTCCTCTCCTGAAAAACATGCAGCAAGTGGCAAGCCAGATTAATTCTTGCTGCAAGAGAGCTGTGCACAGAGCAAACACAGCATGTGAAACAAATCAATACTGTAATCACCAATGCAACCTATCAAACCCAACTCCAGGGTCAATCAATACTGTATCTTCCCAGATGACAACCGTGGAACAGAAGCTTTTAATACCTTTCCAAGATAAATCTCTTCCTTTACAATGTGAGACACAATTTTCCAGTGTGTTCTGTAGTAAGGGGAGCATTTTCCTAGAAATTAGCAGATCTTAGATTAAAATAGCCAAAGCTTCCTGCATTTAGGAGACCTTCCAGACACCTCTTCTCTCAGACACCCCATTTATTTTTAACAGTAACCCTTCCTGTTCCTGCACTACACACCAAGCAATGCAAACCCTCCAATTTTGCCACTTCAGGAGAGCTGATCATCTCATGACTGAATTGTATCTGCCAAATTAAACACTTAATAGCCCAGGAACTCTTCTGTACCACCATCCAACTGTGGTTCCAGGGACCAGTTTATGTAAATCACAGACACCAAGGTGTTATTCTTAGCTGTATGTGATCATGGTCTATGTATATACTTCTTCTGGGAATGAAACCCATCTGTCTCAGCACTGTGCAATGATTAATAGGTTTTTATCCCATACTACCTCCATGATGCAGTGGGCTATTAGACCCCTTTGACAGAACTGAGACACAGGGAGATTAAGGGTCCAGCCTACACGGGTTGGTGCAGGCAGACACATGATCCCCTGCCTGTGCTGGCTGGATGTGGATCTGCTTGGGCCTGGAAGCCATGAACAGGCTGCTGTGCCTGGGCCATGCACAGCTGCTCAGCAGAGCCCTTTTCCCTGGCACAGCCTCGTGCCAATGGGTCCCAGGCAGGAGCTGTCCCATGAGCAGCCAGCCAGAGTGCAGAGGGCACAGGTCTGTCTGCAGCCATGGGGACAGGTTTGTAGGGACATGGAGTGACTGAGGGCACAAGTCTGTCTGCAGCCAGCCATGGGGACAGGTTTGCAGGGATGTGGATCCTGGTCAGGGACATGCCCTGATCAAAGCCACCCAGCCATTAGCAGTGCAGGGGCAAACTAGACTGGAGCATGAGTAGCCAGTTCACAAAATCGTCAGGACTTGAGGGAATGGCCTGAATTTATGTCAGGGGAGGTTTAGGTTAGATAACAGAAAAGGATTCTTCACCCAGAGAGTGGTTGGGCACTGAACAGGCTCCTCAGGGAAGTGGATGCAACTCCAAGTCTGGCAGAGTTCAAGAAGCATTTGGACAATGCTGTCAGGCCCATGGTGGGATCCTTGGGGATGGTCCTGTGCAGGGTCAGGAGTTGGACTCCATGGTCCTGATGGGTCCCTTCCAACTCTGTGATTGCTCCTATCCTTCATCTGATAAGCCACAAATTAGGCACGCTAACTGCAAGGCAATACTTCAGGGAAGAGGAGGAAGAGAGAACCTTTAAAGGGTGCTCCTTCCATCCCAGAGCTGGGAACAGAGCCCAGGAAATCAGGGGGATCAGCCATTTGAGCACAGCAAATTATGCACGTGTTTGCAGCAGGGGATCTTCCATTTCACTGCTTTTCATTTTAGTAGGAAAGCCCTTCTGGCAGCTCCAGGAACATATCATAGCTGTGAATGACTGCTCTTATTGCCCACTTTAAAAACACAGTAAGAAAAAATAAACAACAACATATTTTTTCTATTTAGGATGGCTCAGGTTGAGATTAATTTGCTATATATCCTTAAAATACACCTGCAAATGGCTGGCCATGATTCTGGCACACACTCCTCCGTACATCAAAGCTTGTACCTTGCAGAGCTGTCCCCTTTAGAGGGTCAAGAGGCACACGAAGAGCATGAACTACATATTGAATAAAAACCTGTTTATAACAGCTCTCATTAGAAAAGGAGAAGGGAGCACCCTTGGAAAGAAGCAACTGAAAGATTAGTGCTTTGATTTATTGGTTTTCAGGCCATTAAGGACCATTCTGGTCCTCTCACTCATTCTCCTGTGTGAAAAGTCAGGGGGTTTTCCCAGAGCTTGCCAGGGCTCTGCTGGAGATGATGAGATGTCTGTGGGGACAACCATCTGCCCAAGCACTGCCAGTCTCCAGATCAGTGCCTCAGTCTAGTGAGGGCCAAATTTCACAGCCTGCAGACATTTCATTTTCCATTTGGCATCCTGCTGATTTCATCAGAAGTGTTAACTGAGAAAAGGCTGCACGTGGACCCTGAACCAGAATCTGGAACAGACAGCAATTTTTTTTTAAGCATTTCCCTCAGCCTCTTAAACAGCATGTCAAGTGCTGTGGTTCCCTCTGCCCCTGAGACATTGTACCAAAACTCCTTTTCCTCAGGAAGCCTTTCCAAGCCTCTGATGTGCATATTTTATAGAGAAAATCCTAAAATGAAGATGACAGTCTTGTGCACTACTCTATTTCTTAGCATTTTTTCTCTCTTCTTTAACTTTCCACTTCAGCAAGCGAAGTTTAACAGAATCAATCTCTCTACGTGCTCAGTAAAATCCTCAGTGGGAGCCACTGCTCCATAGGCTTCTTTTGGTTATTTATTGCCTGCCTCCTGCATTTGTTTCGAGATGTGCTACCAGCTTAGAAAACAATTAATCCTATTACTGTTTGGAACATGCATGCTGCAGAAGCAATAGCAGCACCAGGGTTAACTACGCAGAAGGACTCAAATAAAAATAATTAGTTCCAGGATGTGGGAATACTTCACCTCATGCACAGCACTGTTGCAGATACTTTGACTTCCCAAAGTTTGGATGTTTACACAAAACATTACGTGTTTGGGTTACACTCACCTGCCAGACCATCAGCTACAAGCAGGAGCTCCAACATCCTCTCCCTGGAGAAGCCCTCCCTGAACTGAGCACATTCCTGCTACCCATTATCATTCTAACACATCTACTGTTGTCAACAGCAGGATTTTTTCCTAAACTCAGTCATTTTGAATCCAAGTGTCTCTCACTTCCACTGACCTGTTAACAGAAAAAGGTTGTTCTGTATGTGGAGATGAAGACAGGTATCAGGGTGACAATTTGGATGACATAGGTCTGCCTGAGCTCACCCTGACCAAGCTACTGCCTTTCAGAGGACATAAACAAGATCTCAGCCCCAGGGCCAGGAGAGATCCCTGAACACTTTGCACTCAGGCAGCTGCATTAACAGCATGCCCTGGCCAAGTTCCACACTGCTGTCAGAGCTCACCATCACCAGCCACACAGTGCACAGGGCACCTGCAACCCAAAACACAGCTTTCCTTGGAAGATAAAATCTCGTACAAAGCACAAGAGCCTTCAAACTCTGAGGAGGGGAGGCTGTTGTACAGCAATAACCCAGGACAAGCTGCCACAGACTCAGCACAGAGCTATGAGAGACACCTGTGTGTGTTGCCAGCAGTGTCAGCAAGTGACATCCCTGCCCCAGGGAAAGACAAACATCAAGTGTTTGGTGGACGTGGTAGGCAAAGACCTGGCTCCTGCTCCTCTCGTGTGTTGTGCTTTCAAGTTTGCAGAGACGATGGGACTGTTACCATTTATAGCTCAGTCTCCCTAAATCAATTTATCTGCAGGTTAAATCGATTCATCTCTCTTTGTCATAATTTCTACATCTAGAAAATGGGGATAGAATCAGTAGCCTTCCTCTTCAGCAAAGCATTTTGGGATCATGATGAGCATGATATAAGGACTCGAGTTTGTTATACAGTGTGTTATGCCACAACTCTAACTCCAAATGAAGGCAGTGATGCTGTGAAAAATTTCAGAAATCACAATTTTGTACTCAATCAAGACCATACAACATATTAAATGTGGGAATCCCCTTCCCCTCTTGGGCTCCACAGCACAGGTTCTGCCTGTACAGGTCACAGGAGCAACAACCCATCTGGGCAAAGGGACACCTATGGGGGCATCAGCTCCAGCTGTGGGACCCTGTGACAGCCCTTGGTGTGATGGCCAGAAAATAATAAAATGTCTTTGTCAAATTTGCCTGACTTGAAGCCAATTCACATTGAATTTTCCCAGAAGAAAACCTGATATTTCCCTTTGACTACTTCCAGTGAGGAACCAGTGTACAGAACATCTTCCAGCTGCTCTGGTCCAGGCTGTCACAGCCCCTGTACATATCTGGGCATCAAAATTTCATGTATTTGTCTGCCTTCTTCTGACCTTCCAGTCCAGGACATCTTTTTTTTTTCCCCCTGCTTGTTGGGGTGGCAATTGCTCCTGCCAGAGTTTTATGGCATGTGGCAGATGATGACACCATTCAGTCCTGGTCCTTCTCAGGCTGACAGAGGCCTCATGTCTGAGCACCCATCCCTGATCTCTGGCAGGGCAGCCACTGCTGGTCCTTATCTGTCAGATTCTGGGGGCAAGGCTGTGGCTCCAGACACGCTGAGCCAGCCAAGGCTGCTGTGCTGCTGTGAATACCTTTGTTCTCAGATAGCAAGTTTGCTGCCACCAGTGCCTCTATGGCAGGGACAAAAAAGAAAAACCTGAAAACCCATTCACACTCCAAATCCTCTCTTTCTTGTAAGAGAAGTGAGTCATTCCTGAGCAGTCCAACATGTCTCTGAAGGAGTCTGTTGGGCTGTAGTTTCATGGCTAAAAGCACTGCTCCATCTCCTGATTGCTGCTCTCACATCTGAATTACTTAAAATTCCCTGGGCAGACTAGTACCCCTCTTCCAGACTGCACACCCTTCCTGCTCTGGGCAGAATCACAAGTATTCTCTCTGATATTCTTCACCATCTCTCTCTCTCTATTCCCTCAACCTACCTCCTGCTATTTTCCCCATGTTTGTAAAGAGCTTTTGTCCCCAGCCCCAGCTCTCAGTCCCTTGGGAGAAGGGAATTCAGCAGCCCTTCAGTTGTCAGGGACACCAGTGACACACGTTCTGCCATTCACTCACACAGCCCAAAGGAGAGCCTGGCCCCCCACAGCTGGAGGCCTCCCCTCTCCCTGCACATGAAGCAGGGGCAGGCAGCTTCTCCTTTGCAGCTCAGGCTCCAGGGGAAATGTTTTCAGTACTAAAACCTAATTCTGTCTAAACATCAGAAGCCAGAAAGCAGTGAAACAGAAATTTAAAAATTATGAAACAGCTTGGTAACACAATTCTCCACCCTGAAGTCCTGCAAAACAGCAATTCACTGCTTGAATTATGGACAGAAGTGATTGCTGAGCAAATCTGACCACTGCTAACAGAAAGGGAAATAAAGCCTCTCTCTAGTTTTACCTTCAGCCCCTGACAGCACCAGAAAATCCAGGTGAACAAGAGGAAAAAGCAATACAGGAGAGCAAAGGGAAGATCCCCCAGCTAGGAACATCATTGCCCAAATTCTGCCTTGGTTTCAAGCTTCACTTCTGGGCATTTTTGATTTTGACCCACTTTAATAATTGCTAATATTTACAAATCTCCTGTCAATTCTGTTTATTTACTGGCAAATTCTATACATAGCTCTTATCCTAAGTGAAAAGCTTATTAAAGTCAATGGAGTTTTTCTATGGGCTTTTAATCCTATTCCCTAATTGCAAATAAAAACAATCTGTCCAAGCCAATTTCAATAAAGCACCACCAGAACATTTACAGGACAGTTTTACTTGAGAATTTCTGTTGTGTACATCTCTGCTCTGCTGACAGAACATCAGACATGAAATGAGAGTTTCCCATAGTAAGGGATTGCTCTAGAAATAAAACATTTTACTTGTACTTTGACAGGACCAAACTCTGCAACAAGCCCTACAAATCAGCAGCTGATACAGGCAGTCAACACCACCAACAGATGTGCTTTCACCTCTTGGGAGGCCTGAATTTGGCCAGGCATTTTCACATCCACCAAGGGGAGTGGTCTGTCCCTGCTGCTGATCCCTGTGAAGCTGATTCTCCACCCACATCACCTTGTGAGGAATATCTTCCATTTGTATCTGGGGCTTTATTAGCTCTGCTACAGGGACTTCTGCCACCCTGTGAAACCTGCCTGGCACTGAGCTCCCACTGATGATTTTCTGGATGGGTTACTACAGATAGAAAAATACTGCCAATACTCAGTGCAACTTTCAAAGCATTATTAAAGCAATATTTTTTATATTTTTACCTAGGCCTAATACTGTTTTGAATTTGCAGTTTTGGAGTTCATTTTAAAGCACTTAATTATACTTTGAGAAGAAATAGTCTTATAGTACAAGTCATTTTCTCAAGTACACTTGAAGAAAGGATAGTCCATGGCTCAGTAAATACAAGAGTCTGAAAAGTTATGAGCTATCAGACTAAGCTGAATTGACTTACTGATATTACCTGCAATGAATGAGTTTTAGATAGCCTCTCATAAATAGGCAGCTACAGAGCCTACAATTTTATGGATGTCTTGTACTTATCAATATATATGAGAAATGATGCTGTCAGGCTTTCGAGGGGATACTAGGTGAACCACACCACTGTCAATTTAATTTTTATGATTAAATATTTGGTGCTGTTAAAGGTTATTTAACATTTAATATAGCTGCTCTTCTACATAGCTGATAACTGTCATCTTTACATAATGCTGAAGCTGAAAATGGATGGGGAAGGCATATTTTTTAGAAGGTAACAATTTTTTTTTCCAATTTACTGTTAGATGTGTTCCAGTAATAGAATAATATTAGGTGAGTTTAAAAGGTTTTCAATATTCAGATGTACAAAAATTTAGTCTTAATGACAGCTGCAGCTGAGCTCAACATTTGATACAGAGGTTGCTGAATTTTCCTCTGTGGTAGAAAAACCTCTCCCAGGTTGTGTTGGGGGATGGCAGCCACTGTGGGATTTTCAGGACTCATATTCAGGCTTATCAGTTTTTATATCTTTAAGAGAGATGTCATCAATTTAAACATCACATTCCTGTTTTATTTTTTTTTTTACTTGTTAGGGTTAGTGTAGCTAAGAGAAATGAAAGATAATGCTATTTTTATGTGTTTTGTAGAAAGCACACTTTGTGCAGTGACAGAATTCTGCCTGGGCAGGCACATGGTCCCCACACAACCACCCATCATTTAAAGAGTTAAGAGAAAAATGAAACTGTACCCAGGCTCTACTCAGCTCTTGGTAAGACAACTCATATGTGCAAAGGTGGGTACACAGACATAGTTTCCAGAGCTCTTGCACACAAAAAAAATCACTCTCCACTATTTTGTTTTCTTTCAAGAGCTGATCATGTTAGCTGTATTTCCTAAGCACGGTCCAAAGATATTCTTTGTTTCTTCTGCACCCATACATCAAAAAGCTGCAATTTTAAAAACACCTAGAGGCAGAAAATGTTTTTATAATTAAAAATAAAACCAAGATGTATAAACAAAACCAACCACATAACTAGAGTACAGAACAGGTCAGTTTAGGTCATGATCCCAATTACAGTTTCTGTCAAGTGGATCCCTTTGTGGAACAGAGACTTTGTATTTTCTTCAGTAACACTTACTCCAGTACATTTACAAAGAAATCTTTATTGCTTTTCAGTGATGGAATTATATTTTTCTGTAATAAAAGCCTTTATGTGGACTTTCCTTACTGAAGCTCTAAAGTAAAAGTGTAAGCCTTTTTAATCTCCAAAAGGTATCACTCGATGTTGATACAGTTTAGGGTCTTTGAATGTACTGTCCTGTGTCCCGGCTCAGGTCACACCTGATGGTTTTGGGCTTCACCAAGGCATCCCAAAGACAGACAGAAATCATTGTTTTGCAGGCTGCAGTGTCTGTCCTGTAACAACACTCATTAATTGTGATGATGCCCCTAAACACCACAGAAACCAGAGCAAAGTATCACTTATCACTGACATCACTTATCAGTGACGTTAAAAATGCCCTTGGGGGCTGTTGTAGAAAAACACACAAAAACCAAAGCACCAATGCACTGAGGGTCCAGTGCAGAGAGCCTGGGCATCAGCTGCTCCTGCAGAAACAGGGACAGCCCTGTTCAAGCACTGTGCTGCCCACACAGACACGTCTTACCTGGTGCAAGGGAAGAGGGTGGATGTGCTTGGCAGGGGCTGCTGCACGACCCTTCCTGCCCGAGTGCAGCTGCAGCCCTGAGCATGTTGGTCAGGCTGGTTTCATGCACATCGCCCTCCCAAGCTCTATTTCACAGCTATGAGAATTAACAATGTAAACTCAAGTATCAAGTCAAGAAGGTGATGCAAGCACATGTGCACGAGTTTGGGCCCAAAACACCAGCTTTGAGTGGTGCTGTCTCACACATGGGGGAGTGCTCATTGCTTCATCTCCTTTGATACAAAACACTTAAAGAGAGATCAAATTTTAACTACTCTGAACTCAAATGATCATGTGTAACCTCTTCATATATAATTTTAGAGTCAAGCAGTCCCTGAACTTGTGGATCATTGAATTAAGGATTTTTTGGGGGAAGCATTTTTCAAATGAAACCTCTAATATGCCTATGCTCCAGTTCAGTGCAGCAGAGCAAATTCAGATATTAAATTAAATAGACACGGTTTCAGATATTCAAATTAAGTTTCTACATCCCCCAGTGAAGTATATTTCATTATTTCAGGTCAAACCTGCAAAATAAATAGGGCAGAAATACAGATTTCCATATTAAAAAACGAAATGAGAAATTTTTAGCAAAAATTCTCGAACACTTGAAAGGCCTCTTCTATCTCTTTGCAACAGAGGTAGGAAGGGCAGAAAATTATGACACAGTAATTATGATGATGGATGTTGAGCCAGTCCTTTATATTAGATACACTGCTTGTGCAGGAACCAGCACTAGAGATTGCATACTTCACTAAGCAGGACACTCGAGATTATAATGGGCAATACAGATTAACAATAGTAGGTTAAAGCAGGATAATTCTTCTTCCTCCTCATTTCTATTCCTTTCCCATGGAACAGCTTCTGCTTCACATTTCTGTGCTCCTTGCTCCCAAGCCTTAATCTACACATCAAGCAGGCATTTTTCCATTTCAGCAGGTACAAATCTTCAGTAACTGGATGGAAATTTATAAAATTGCACTGGTGTAAAATTCACCTATGACTAAACCTGTCTGTCCTGAATTAAAGGTGATGATATGTTTGCTTTTGCCATCTCATGCAAACAGCAGGAAAGATTCCTCTTACTCAAAAGTAGCATGAGAATTTAAGAGAAAGACTTGTCTTGCCACAGTGCAAATAATCGGCTTGGTGTTATAAAAGGGTTGATTTATAATTTTAGCAATTATTTCAGTGTCAGTGAAACCAGAGCTGCATAACACTTTTAACATAGGAGCTGAACGCTGTCCTATGCCCATCCCTCAGATTTGGGTTTGCCACCAAGAAAAAGCCAAACTGTGCCTCAGTAACGATTTTTCCTCACTCCTGACATTCAGGGGGAATCAGCTAAATACCTTGGAGAGCTCAGACTCAGATCTTCCTTCCAGCATCGCTGGCACCAGTTCCCCCTGGCTCCTCAGCCTGCATCCAGCCAGGCAGCCCTGCAGAGCTGAGCAGGGGCTACCTGCACACAGCACCTCCCCAGCCCCTCTTCCCCTTGGCCCTGGGTCAGTACAGCTGCACTGTGAGTGTTCTCCAAGCAGGTTAACAAGCTTGAAGATAAATTAGCCTGCAGATTCATGGTGACACCAGAGACAGCAAAGCAGATGTGACTTTCATTCCTTTGGCCCTAATTCATTCCCTTCTCTGGTGACTCAGCATTTCTGGTGCTAAGCTTTACCCAGGAAAGGTCTAAGGTGTCATAGGTGCTGGATAGGTGCAGCTTCTATCCAGTTCCAGCCAGTCTCAGGGACACTGAGCAGCACTGCTCCCCTCTCCACAGTATAGTGCAGCACACACACTTTGCTTTTAAGCCTCGTGGTACAGCCACTCTCTGTCATGACCAACACATAAAAAAAAAAATACAGAAGTCCTCAGCACATCACACATTCATTCCCAGCCACACCAGAGGAGAGCACAAGACAGTTCACACAATGGCAGCTATTTTATTGTGTTAAGCAATTGCCCATGCCTCTCTCCACAGGTCATTGCAGGCAGAGTATGGAGGCAGCCAGAACATGGCTTGGGTTCTTAATGAGCTTTTGCACTCTCTTCTGCATCCTCAGGGAGTCTTGGCTCCCTTGTTCAGCAGGCTGTAGCTCCTGGCAGGGCTTCCAGCCAGTTGCATTCCCACTGCTTCCTCTGCACTGATTCCTGAAGGACCATTTTGGCATGTGTCACTGACCCCTCCCAGCATGTCCAGGACTGGATTCCAGTCTGGCTCATTAGGAGAGCTCTTAAATGTTCAATGTCAGCTGCAGTGGAGAAATGCTGTAAAAATTCTGGAATTAGTCTGCTTTAAAAAATTGATTTTATGTGAAACAGCAGAGGAAGTTCACACTGCACTTTGTGGCTCAGGAGTGCTTGCAAGGCCTGAGAGGTAAAATCTGAGGAAAGGCACTGTCTTGGCAGCACTTCAGCATGATCTGGAGGCCAAATGTCCTGTCCCCATCTGTGTGCATGGTGCTGCCCTCAGCCAGAGCCACCAGGTGAGGAAAGAGGGGCTAGGGGCTACAGTGAGCTGCAGGAGCAGCTTCCAGGCCTTTCCTGTTTCTTCTGTGCTCAGCCCAGTGCTGCAAGGATGGACAGAAAGACAACAAACATCTGCAGGGAAAAGTGAAGCATGAGCATAAAGAAGGGAACTCTGTGACTCAGGTGAGAAAGACTGAAAGGACTGGAGATTACTTGTGCTGTGCCTTATCAGTCCTAAGGACTGGTGATAGCAGAGATAATACAAAAGCAAGCTTACTGTGAATTTATGAATTGGTAAGTCACTTTGTTGTAACAGCCCTCAGTAAATCACTGTTTGTTCCTGCATTTCTGCAATGTGTTCTGTTATGCATTCCCTACCTGCTCTCTGACTTTATCTCAGTTTGCTTGTTATTTGTCAGACAAAGAATTCAAGATTTCTCTTAAATCAGCTTAGCAAAACTGACATTTTCAGTCCTCTTGGTTCTTAGAAAAATGAGGGGGAAGGTGGTTCATTCTTTTGAGTCCTCATTCATCTAGCTGCAATTTCTGCAGGGTTGGGTTAGTAATTTTCTTACAGAGAAAACAGGCTGGCACCACTGGATCTCTGGGTCAGAGGGGGGAATGGCTCAGTGGGCATGGTCTGAACACACAGGAATGCAGTGCTCAGCTCCTGGCTCTGCTGTTCAGTTCTTTGCTAAAGACACAGAGCCTCCTCCCTCTGCTCACAGCTGCTGAGCAGTGAGGTATTTCCCTGTACTCAGTCACTCTATTTCAGCTCCTGTCCTTGCAGGGAGAGCATTACCTATTTACAGGAGGACTTTCTACTCCTGTGGATATATACACTGTCTCTTTGATCCTGTCTTGGAGCATCTCAGTGCTATCAACCTGGGGCTTCAATGTCCCTCTGCATTCCAGGATACACCAGCCTGGAGCGGGCATTAACTGATTGCTCTGCTCATTTTGGTATTCCCCATGGTATTATCACCATGACATGGAAGAGTTTTCTTGCTTATAGAGGCTTATGCTGTATCCCTTTTCTATCCTTTGAACATGGGCAGTATCACCTATATCTCTGTAGAAAAGAAAACAGCACAAAAACTCCCTATCCTCTTCACTGAAGTGTTTGTGCTTGTGTTCCCATTCATCGCCTGTGTGTGCCTGTCACTTTCTCTTATTACTTACGCAAGAAAATAATTTGTCCTGTCAAAAGTTCTGATGCTCTTTTAATAATGAGTAATTATGTATGGAAATAAACAATCTCTTGATTTTCCTCCAGGCACAGAGATTGATTGGATTATACTTTAGCTGCATGTACTAGACTATTGTCTGCATGTGTGCAAAGGAGCAGGTGTGTGTGCAAAAGCAAGGGGAAGAAGGAAATTAATGAAGGAAACACAGCTTAAAGAAATCAGATTTGCATTTAGATTGATTTCTGTCCTGAAGCCAGATTAGTGTAACTTGAGTGAGACTAAGGTTGCCAGGAGTGACTTACGAGGTTGAGCACACATTCTGAGGCAATCCCATGGCTTCCACAACCATCAAAAAAAAAATCTATGGAAAATATTGTTGCTCTGATTGTTGGCATTGCAACCCAAACCACTCTGTTCAATAGTCAATACTCAAACTTTGTGCTACCAGTGTTTATGAAGTGTACAAAGAACAAATCACAAACACAAAGCCTTGAAAGGAGAGAATTATTCACATTGATCAGGCGTGTCTGGACAGTCTTCCCAAAATTAAATCAGTTCTGATATCTCACAGAAAAATTAAAGAATTAAACAGTCCTAATTAAAAGGAGTAAGATATTTTGTAGAACAATATTATGCATGCCATATTATGATTTATTACTGACACATCACAAAAGAAATAAGAAGTTCCAACATCCCCTCAATTTCTAAAATGGTATATTAACTTACACTTCCAAGAAATCTTCAGAAAGCTTTTCTTTGTACCAAACAGGAAGGAACACACACACTGAAATTATAACATTTTCTGAAAAATAAACTCACAATATCAATTCATTGCTACTTCCTATATAGCAGGAATTCAATAACAGCCATAGTCCAGTCTTGCCTGGTGTAATATATCAAAGAAAATGCTCTGGCTTTTAGCAATCATTGTCTTCAAGCTGTTTTTCCCCTTGGAAATTAAACCTTCAGGCACTATTAAGTCTCTTACAATGACCCTTTCACTGTCAGAGGATGGGGCATTCCATAAGGAAATGTAATACTGAGGATGAGTAGTCATATTCTTCCACTATAGGTCAAGAATATTCAGGAGATTTTGTAACTTAAGCTGCAGAAGAAAGGAATAATTAAGTGGCCCAAGGATTCTTGTGCTGCTGCAGAAAAAGGCCTTTTCTTGTTGGATTTCTTGGTTTTCATCACTGCTTGCTGCTGGGATTAGGGTAAGCTCTTTTCATTTACAAGTAGAGTTGCTCAGGAAAAGAGGAGCTTTCTTTCCTTTTTTTAGATAAAAGCCCAAGCTTTGTGTGCTTTTAAATAGAATTCTAAAGAAAACACTATTCCTAGCACCTCCCAGATTTCTCCACACAAGAAGCAGCCTGTACACCTTTGGCTCTCCTCTCCAAGATATATTTCAAACGTTCCATACTGGTAAAAGGTGAATGACATAAGCACACAGTACTAAAGCAATAAATGGTAATAAATACATCCTGCAGCTGGGTGTGGGAACATCAGCAGACTCTTGAAGAAGTGTTGGGATATCAGCAAGACCAAGAGGGACAGGAGGGAAGTCCAGGAGGCAAAACTAAACCTACAAGGAGACAGGATGCTGGAGACCCCAGAAAAGCTGCTTGTCTTTGATACAAGCTCAGAGAGAGCAAACAGCCAACGTGTAGTTGAGAAAATACTTGCAATGAAAGTATTTATTCGAGAAAATTCCTCTGAGATAAGAAGGCGAACATGCGTGGGAGGATCAGCAGCAATATTCTTTACAATTTAACAGAGTGATGCCATGAGGAAGATAAGAGCTGCAATAATGCTTAACTCTAAGAATAAGAGCTGCCTAAAAATGATTATTATTAGGAAACTAAGAAATTGCAGATAAAAAGGCCAGACATTTACAGGAGGCATGGGAACTATTTAATAAACCATAGGAGATGTTCAGAAGAAATACTTGCTACTTATTCTTTCAAAAAGATCAAATAAATTGGTGATGGGGTCAAACAGGATAAAAAATAAAGAAAAAAAGTCTAATAAGAGGTTCTTATTTAGAAGTTCAATTCAGAAACATTAGATAGGAAGTTTAAGAAAAGGCAAAAATACATAAACAAAGACAAATCAACATGCCAAAGACACAAAAAGTAAACAGCAAAAAATTTTTCAATCCACAACTCAAAAAGGGATCCTACCAAAGGATCTTCAGGGCTGATAAGAAATTGAGCTATAAAGAAAGATTGAAGGAAGATAAAACCATTGCAAGAATTTAAACAAAAAAAAAAAAAGGAGGGAGAAAAATCCAGCCATAACTACATTCTTTGCATCAGCTTTCTTGATGGAAGAGATTAAGGATGTTCTGATATCAGAGTGGGTTTTTGTGGGGTTTTGTCAGAGGTTTTTTTTTCCTTTTCTGCACAGGAAATATGTCTGAGAAATTGTGTCAAACTGAAATGTCAGTAAGAGACATTTCAGAATAAATGAATAAAATTACTAGTAACAAGTTACCAGCACCAACACAGAACTGGATATGAAATTGCCAGAGCACTTACAGTGCCATGTACCCTATCGCTTATGTTCAGTTCACTATTAAAGATGGGAAGAAATGAAAAAAAATGACAGCAATTTTTAACAGGCTTTTCAGAAGACTGAAAGAGCTAGGTCCATTAAATCTGACTGGTTGGCTAAAACTGCAACAAAGAAAAGAATTAGCAGGCACTTAAATAAATACAATGCTGTGAGAGTGCACCAACATGGCTGTAGAAAGAAATCTCGGCTCACAAATAAACTGGAGGAATGACCTAGGAGAACTATTTTACCTCCACTTCAGAAAAGCTGACCCAAAGTTGGGTCATATTCCTCATGAAAAGCTCTTGAAGAGCTTCAGATGTCCTGGGATAAGACATGGTGTTACTCCTGAGCCCACTAACAGGGCCAGAGGCCACAAACCCAGCACAGGAAGGAGCCATCTGTCCCATGGGATCTGCTCTCTGCATCCACAGGTTACAGGAAAACTGATGGGAATCCTTGAGTGGCCAATTTTACTGAATATACAAAACTGGTCCAGATACCTTACAGGCAATTTTTGGTTCTGAGTATCTCACACATAAAACAACGGGGTGATAAAATGGCAGATGAAACTCAATGTCAAGACAGGAAAGTCTTTAAGAGAAAACACAAATGCTTGTGTTTTCTGTACACAAATCTATACACACATATTGATTATCTCCAACTCACCATTCTGATATGTCTTGTCTTTGCCATTCAGTATGGGGAAAATGAAAGAATGATAAACAAAATCTTCTGATTTTGAAAAAAAAAAATTCATTTGTGTGTGTCCATCATCCAGGTCACACAGCAGAGAAAACATGGAAAACAGCCTGTCAAAATGAAGATACAAACTCTTCCTTACAAGTTAAAGGCAACCAAATCCTACAATGGTTTATTTGAAATTAAACTCCAAGAACCCACCAACACTGAATTATGACAATCAGGCTCTTCAGCTGCTTCATACAGCATGCACCAGCTCTCTTTGCTCTGGAGAAATCACAGCCTCCATTGTACAGCCCTTTTCAGTCTCAGCCCAGGCTCTGGTTTGTAATGTATCACCAGGCTTGTTTGAGAGACACAGTCATGTTTGGTGTCTTCAACTTGTGGTTTTTCCTTCACTTAGCACAAAGTCACTTTCAGAGTCGTTCTTACATGAACAGGGAATCAAATACCATAGAACAAAGTCTACTGAGCTCCCAAGGACCAGGACTGATGTGAAGCAGCAGGAGTACAGTGCATCCCTGCTGGAAGAGCTGCTAATCTTGATGGTCTCTATGGACAATGATCAAATTACACAGCAAACCTGAAATACACAAGCATAATTCAGTCTTGAGATTCATATCACAGCCTTTCCAACAGCCCTGAAATTGAAGCACTATTTTGAGTGCCCAAGCTCAATTCACTAAAGGGAGCTTCAAAACCAGCATTTCAAAAAGTCCTGAGTTCCTTGCAATGATCTGCAATCCATAGCAAAACCAAGATATATTACCAGAAAAATATCCTCTTAATTTCCCACAAGTTAGGAAAGACGAGGAGCAGTCCAGGCAAACTGTTTCCTTTTACTCTCTTCTAGATGCAAAAGCAGAAGCACAAACCTTTCCATTTGCATTTTCAGGGTTTTCAGGCTGTAGAAGTTGTGCTATATTACACAAACATGCTGAAATGCTCCTAATTCAAGTGGCAAGTAATAATGAATGTATGCTGGAGTTTTAACTCAGTTTGGATTAAACAACTCTTCATCTTTTACCATTAATTATGTTTATCCCTGACTGTCAGCTTTATGTCAAATTGTTACGGGTACATACATCATGAATTGTCTAAAAAGCAAATAAACACAAGGTCTGTGCAATTATATTTGCCAAGAATACAGTATGTTAGTCTAATTTAATATTTTTCCTCAGTTAATTTCATTTGAAAATGGAAAAAGCCTTTTATTGCTCTGAGATTTCAAAGATTTCAAGCCTCCTCCTGTGTACAGGGATTGTTTTTGCAAAAAGCAAAATCTGTTCTTAACTAGCAGCTGTAGAAATCAGCTCCTTTCAGTAAATGAGCCCAACCTGTTTGTTTCCTTCCTTCCTAGGACTTCAAGGTAAACCTTTTGACCCCAGTCTTGACTTTCACCCTGTGCTGTCTGTGTGGAAGTGATCAATGAAAAACATGTTAAGGAGATGGAAGGGACTTGTCTTGCTCAACCTGAAATACTTGTTGGGGGATTTCTGCAAAATTCATTTTGGATTGATCCAGAGCATTTCATTTGACCAAAAGAAAATAATCCTGGTCTCACTATATGGATCATTTAATTTATTTTTTCTTTTCAACCTTGAAATTCAGGTCACACTTTTTCATGGGAAATGCTTCTTTGTAACAACAGGTTGAAAAGTTTTTCTTGATGCAGTGTGGCTGTGCAATGCCAAAGTGAAACGTTTCATTTGATTACTGTGGGGAAGAGTACATGAGTATGCTGCACTGGGGTGAGACTCCTGCCACATCTCAGATTGGAGCCCCCATCATGGGCCTGGCAGTGCCTGCAGGCGGAGAGAGGGCTTCAGCCACCTGTGAAAGAGAGCTTTGACACATTCTAAGTTTTAGTTCCTGTTTTATTTTGAGTGACTGAGAGAATTCCATCTTAATTTATAAATGGTGTACATCACACCACCGAAATCTTCGTTTTGTAGCATACACACTCTTCACCAAAATAGCACCAGTTCCTTCCAAACCTTCTGGACACATGAACAGGACACACCTGAAACAAGTTTTCACTCTGCAATTTTGCATCCCAGTGAACCCCAACTCCTCCCCAGCCACTCTGCTCATCAGCATCTTCCTGGGACACCTCCCTGCTAGACCTTGGAGTGTGCTCCCAGAGGACTTGGACAAACACATTTGTCAGCTACCTGAGCTTACCCACCTATGTCCATCCACAAAACCTTTCAAAAGCTACAACAACTGGAAGTACTTCGTATAGACACTTCCAACATTTTATATCCTTCACTGTGTACCACCACAATTACAAATCCCAGGAGACACAGCAGCAGCTCTCATGCCACATTGCAGTCAATTCATATTGCATATTAATAGTGTTGGAAAATTTTAGTACTATGAGGAAAACCAACTCTTCCTCCAGCCAAAACACTGTCCTAATTCTTCAGTAGAAAGCCACACTCTGTGGCAATGATGTGAGTTTAAATGTCTCTCTTACTACTCATTTATACCTGGGCAACTGTGAATCAAGGAGTTAGAGCCCACTTATTCCCCCATGTCTCCAAGCATTTTTAATAAGTAATTTCAGCCAAGAAAAGGATCTGGTTTTGCATGTTTACATTTTTGCTACTCTCAGCTCTGACCCCTCTTTTGACTCTGATTTACAAGTGACAGCCCTGCAGAAAGTGCTTTTAACACAGTGTACTAATAAATTATGAAAAAACAGATTTACAACCTAATCTCGTCATGTGCAGTGATGTGTATTAAATAAATTGTTAACATCAGAAACCACTGTAAATCTGGTGCATGCCTAAGAAACTACAGTCCATATTATCAGCAGCAAAAGTTGTGGTTTTTCCTCAGTCCCACTACTTAGATAAACTGGCAGCAGTCTTCTTGTAAGAAAATGTAATTTTCCTAGCATGCTGTTCATTAGTTCAAAGCAGCAACAGTCCACTCAAAAAAAAAAAGTTAATGATTGATTTTTCTGACTGCTGTCTACTCTTTAGTCATTAGCTAGCAAAATGTTTACTCCTATAAAAATATCCATTTCCTAGGATTGTTAATTACACTTTATTGAGAAACAATCAGTTATTTAGTTGAGTTACCCACCCCTTTAGAAAATGAAAAGCTGAGATATTCATTTTTGCAATGAATATCTATCCAGTAATTACCATATTTACTTTTCATTTATGGGGGAATAATCTGTTTTAATTAAGCCTAACTGAAGAACTTTTATCAGATGTAATTATCCCTTTCGATAAATATGTCTCTAGTAATTACAGTTAACCATGGGATTTATAGCTCTTAAGTCATTTGGTGGGAAACATAATAAATCTTTAGTAATACATGCTAAATTACTATAAATTAATTCAGATCATTAACATAATAAACAAATTAGGAAAATTTCACTTAATTAGTTTGGGTGGTTAACTCAAAATCCCTTGTAAAGCTTCAGAGTAATCAAAATTTTACCAGTATTTTTAGAGATAATGTTTTTTGTAACAAACCTGTTTGAATATTTACACAGAAAATTAGATCACTGCTGGAACCCGGAATGCACATATTCCTTTTAGATCATAGAGCCTTTAGGAATTGATGCTGGGTAACATTTTAAACACAGTTAATTGTGCCTCACAGCTATTCAGGTCTGTACCATTGCACAGTGAAGAACCTGCATGGGGGTAGAGTGAGATTTTAGGAGTAAGGTACTTCCTCTCTCCTTCCCTTTGCTCATTTTTGGGAGTCCTCAAAAGGCAGGTACACGGAAAGGTAAGACCTGAGCACTCAGTGACCAGGGAAAAGGGATTCCACAGGGAAAACAAAGCAGCTTGAGCAGGCAGGGGTAGATGGCCAGCCTGGATTAACCCACTGCCTGCTTCCCCCTGCATCAGCAGCAATGCACAGGGGGAACAGAACTGAGCTGACAACCCACAAGGAAATCCTGCAGCCTCTCACCGAGACACGTCCCGACGTGCACTGCCAAACCAGCAAGTGCAGCTGCCTCCTTGCAAATAACTCTTATTTCCTGTTCCATGCCCAGACAGCACAAGAACAGTGGGGCAGGGAGCTGGCATCAGGCATGTGAGGTAGTGGCTCTCAGAAATCCCTTTGCCATCTTCTTCTTGAGCTGAACTGTCAGTGTATCCACCAAAGGCTTTCCCGAGTGGGTCCTGTTACAGGAGCATTGCTCTCCTCCTCTGCACAGACTTGGTAGACAAACTCTACAGAATGTCAGTGTACTGGCACACAAATAGTTTACAACTCCTGCTGACAAACACACCACCCCAGCAGACTTTCCACCTCCTGCTTGTTGGAGATAAGTCTCGAGCTTAGTTCAGCCAAGTCAAAACCCATCTCTATATTTATATCGAAACCACTCATCAGATTACATGTTCAAGGTGAGGAATACAGATGAACACAGATGAGGTTTTTAGTCATGAACTTTTGGAGCTTAATCTTCTTAGATAAACTCAGACAAGCAAAGAGCTTCCCTGCAGGCAAAATATCCTTCATAAATAGAGAACAAAGCAATCACCAAAACTTACTATTAAAAGAACACTTCAAATCCCTTTTTCCCCAAAGCATTATTGGATCTTTCTGGTGGGAGTACCCCCTTTATTCCATGCTGTCCTACTCTGCTGTGGTGATCTGAGAGGGACAAGGGGGGATATTTGGTTCAGGTTGGCTGATTTTTTCTGCTCTTTAAGTTGCAGCCTGTATAGGTGAAGGCCATAGGAGAGAGCCAACTTTCCATGTCCTGGGTTCAGGTCTCAGACAATTCCCTGCATATAAAGAAAAATGAGAAAACCAGTTTGGGGGATCTGGACTCAATTTTTATGTACCAGTTTTGGTCTTAGCATTTTCCCTACTCCCTCCCTGCCTAGCACCAGTCTTTTGGCTCCCTATAAGGACCTTTTCTCCTGCCCTCCATAGCTCTGCCCATAGTGACCCAGGATCCACAGAATATCTGCTCTGCCTCTCCTTGCTCCAGTCCCAAGTGCGGGGCAGGCAGGAAGGGCAGAAATCACAATGTTCTCACAGAAGCTCTCAGGAACACAGGGCAGCAAAAGGTAAAAGAAAGAAAATCAAAGCCATTGCTTCAAACAGGCCTTTGTTTCATCCATGAGCCCTGGCAGGACTCAGCAGCACCTCTTCACAGCAGGCTGGAGGCTGGATAAACTGGTCAGTTGATACCCAGTACTGCTTAAACTGTCCCAAGACAGAAGAGTGCACAACAGACTCCTCAGAGGAGGCAGAGCAGATCCTCCCTTCCCTGAAAGCGTTGACTTTCAGGGCTCAAACTCTTTGGAAAAAATTCCCTTCTGCATCCTACAGAATACCCAGGACTAGGGCAGTACAAAGCATGCACCATGCACAGAGTTGGAGCTGTCCGTCTGCAAATGAATGGATTTCACCCTTAACTGAACCTTTTAATACATCAGAAATTGTCCATCTTCATGCTTTCTTTTCTAAAGATGGATGGTGTAGATGTTTTATTTGACTTAGTGCTGGGAAATTCAAAATCCTATTTGTATTTCCAAACTGTCATGTTAACTTTCCTCCCATTTTTACTTAACTCATTTTTTACCTTAGTCATATTAATGGTTATATAATAATATTAGACAACGTTTGCTAACCATTAACTCCAAAAATAATGGTCGTGCTAAATCAGAGCTAATTAGTGTGTCACAAACTCTAGTCCTAGCACAGGGTGATGACTGAACGAAAAGAATGTAATGTCACTTCACCAAGAATTACATATACAATTTTAAGAGGTATTTTAAATATTTTTCTTAATAGCTGTCAGTAGAAATGATGGGATGTGATTCTTTAGAGAGCATTGCTCTTTACTAAGTACAGGCAAGTGAGTCATCACCAGCCTTACACTGGCTGCAGAAAACAGATTTAATATTAATTTATGAATAGCTGAACTTTTTCTCTTTAACGTCTAACAGTGAATTATGCTCTAAAGCCTTTATATTTCACTGCACATCAGCAAGGTTGTCAGGAGCAAAAGATCAGGATAACATAATTCTTATGGCTTGTTCTCACGCACCCCTCATTTACTCCTGAAGCAGCCTGAATCATCCTGAAAGTAAGATGCATGGGGTGGCAAAATTTAAATGTGAAAGGAGTTGCTCTTTAAGGGCCATCAAGTTCTTAAAAGCATAACTTTCAGCTGAAGCCGTGGGAGTGGGATTCGTTCTCTCAGACAGACACTGAGTCATTCACATTCATTCCCAGCGCCCGTGAGCAAAGGAAGGTCAGGCCCCTGGCTGTGCCTGTGTACCTGCATCCCAGCTCGCAGCAGGGGCAGGAGGAAAATGCAGATGGCAAAGCCTCCCCAGGCTCAGGATTTTCACCTTTTCAAATCTTCTCTCTAATTCACTTAATGGCATGAAGCAATGTGCAGCTACACCCGTTCCTCAGTGCCTCAGGGGTCACAGAGCAGGCTGCCAAAACAGTAATTCCTGCCATTGTAACCAACAGATCACAGCATTTTATGGATCCTATACATTTTTAACTCTCCAGTGTCTGCAACACAGAGCTAATGCATCAGATCTCCACACAGAGCAGAAAACTACAAGACAGCTTTGGCAGTCTCCACAACCAGACCCCTAAACCCAAATTTTCCAGCTCTGCAGGCAAAGACGTTTAAAACATGTTCTGCACACTGCAAAATCACAGTATTAACACTGGGTTTCACTTTTAACTTTTTCTTGCTTTTCGCATTTATGAAACATCTACAAACATACATAAGATCAGATACCTCTCAACTGCCAGTGAGAAGTATTTAAAAAATCAAGCCTAAAGGATCTATTTATAGAAGAGATCTTGGCAGATTTTTTTCTTTTTTCCTTTCAAATGTAAAGTCATCAGCAAGGGCTTCACAAGACCAGCAGAAAGTGTGAATCTGCCACCACACAATCCAGTGTCTCGGCAAAGCCCTGCCCAGCTTCCACCCAATGCTTCCTGTGCAACATGGGATGAGGAGCAACACTACAAAAAATTCCCACACAAAATTCACTGATGTCACATCAGGCTGAGCTTTTAATATTAATTTTGAGAGATGACAGCCCCATTCACATTCCTTTCCTTTCTTGATATTCCATCTTTGATCCCCATAGATGACAGCTCCTACCCTGCCTTAGGATTCCCAGAAAGCACTGAGATAATCTTAGTCTTTAGCCCTTCAGTGCAAAGGGTTACAAAAAACCTTAAGAATACATAGTCACAAATTGCCCTTCTGCTGCTTCTATCGTGGTATGCTTGGACATAGACACAAAAGAACTTTGATTTTTCTACTACTCAAAGCAAGATTTTAAAATGCTTTTAAAAGCATGATTTTAAAAGATTTTAAGAATTCATTATCATTTCTTTTGAAATGAGCAAAAAGCTGTTAATTACAGGCTCCTGGAAGTCTGAGCATCATTTTAGTATTGCCAGTAAGTGTGGAAGGAAGAAGCTTCTAGGGAGCAGGCTCCAGTTCAGCTGCAATTAAAAAGCTAACTTAGACCAAGATGTAGAGACATCAAATACCTGGTACAATGTTCAAACACACATGGGCTACTGCAGTGTAACTTTCACTGCTGGGCTTTGACAGATGAACTGCATGTCTCTAACAATTCAGAAACCTGAGATCCTTCGATTAGACCCCACAAGAGACTCCCTAACACCTGATGGAGAAGGCTTCAGTTAAGAATCTGACCTCTGGTATTACAATGATTTAGGAGGACTGCAAGTCCTCCACAGGAACAGCCACAGGACACTTAATGGAGCAGTATTCCCTTACCAAGAGAACAAAGGAAGAAAGAAGGTGAAAGCTTTTGTGTAAGACTCTTTATTATTACCACTACTACCTGGGTGTTCTGTCTGCTCCAACTGTCTCTGTGATCTCTCAGGTGTGGTGAAACACTGACTAACACTGGACATAAAATTGGTTAGCCTCGAAGATCTTAGCAACTCTTAACATTTCGTGAGCAGGGAAATCTCAACAGGCAGCTGCTCTCTCCTCCCCAGGCTATTTTCTCTGTGGCAGTAAATACATCCAGCACTACTGCTGTATCACCCCTTCAAGTGCTGCTGGTACAAACCATCGATTATAATTTTATAATGCCATAGAGGCTGGTTGTTACATTAGGTAATCATGAGACGCTTACAGAACCACACAAGGAAAGAGAAGCCTCAGGCTGTTACGGCAGCTAACAAACCTGTCATTAATTACTGAGAAAAAAGCCTTCTGCCTTTTAAATAATTTATACAGCTGGATCTACAGTAGCAAAAGATTAAACCTAATTAAAATGGAATCCTTAAATTCCAAGGGAAAGGCTGACCTCTGGACTCGGACACCACCAGCAGAGCCCAGATAAGGACCATGGCTAATGACGATCCTGCCCCTGGGCTGGCACACAGCGCTTCCAGCTCTCGCTCTGGGCTGGGATTCCCTCTATAAAATCATTTCAGACCAAGATAAAGACCTGCTAATCTCAAGCTTGCACATTGGATGCCTTGCTTAAGCACTTTATCCCTATGACCAGCATATCTTTGGAAGGGTTTCTTTGTTTTGGTCTTTGAGGTTTAGTGAAGGGTAATGTAATCTTCCAACAGGGCTACTGCCCTCCCAGGTTTCAATTTAGTTGGGCTGTGCTGTAAGTTCAATTCCTATGTACATTCAAAAAAATCTTAGGGTGAATTCAATCCATATAAATAATATAGCTCCCTAGTATGCAAAGCAGTGTGCTAATGCACTCCAAACACATTTGCATTCTTCTTTCATAGGGAGCAGCTTTTATTATACTGTATTTTAAAATGAAGTAAAATGTGGCAAAATATTAATCTCATCATTATGCTTCCTTATAGCAGTCCTTGCTGTATCTCCTGCTATGTCTGAAAATAGATCAGAACTGCCCCAGTTTTCTGAACTCCAAAGCTTACTGAGATGACTCTTTTTTCCAGTCTGGTGATTCAGGTATTAGGCATCAACAAGTTCTCAGACCAAGTGCTTTCAAAGGTCCTGGACACTTTGGCTTTCCAGGGTAATTCCAGAGTTCTAAAGATCTGTCCTTCTAGCACAATGTGGAAAAAATCTGCATATACATATATTTATAAATAACTTACATATACATACACTGTTTGTCCCATCACTGTGAGAGAACATAACTGTGCTAATCCTCACTCTATCCAGTCCATCCAATGGACATCCCAATCAGTAAAAACAACTTCCAGTTATGCTGGGCCTTTATAATTTTTTTTAATTAATTTTAATAGTACTCTAAAGCATTCCATTCTATTATCTCTGGCTAGAAGGTAAGAGATCATTTCTTCAGTGCAGATTGAGGTCTTTTTGTATATATCCAATATCTTATTTTCAAATGAAAATTGCTGCACCACTACCTCCATTTGTCTGCAGGCTCTAGTCAATACCTGTGTTGCTTTATCTCTCTGCACAGAGGGACTGCACCACACAGTGTATATTTCTCTCTAGTATTAGTGGTCTTCCTTAAAACTACCTACCAGTTAAACTTTATTATTACTTTTCAGTGTTAAGGTCATCTGAAAAATGTTTTTTGACAATAAGATCCACCCATTATACTGATTATTCCCTAAACCACATTGGTTAACCTAGACTAACCTCCACGAAGTTAAATTAGCCTTTCATGTCTAATTATGCCCTGTGATGGGATATATTAGTTCCAGTCCTCACAGTCACAAGGGACCTGTAGTTTCAAGTGACCTCTATACTTGGACAGTAATCCAAATGAAAAGTGACATGAGAGCACGATCAAGGCCTGGATGTGTAGGATTTGGTACCAGAGTTCCCAAGGTCAGTTTAAAGATTTGAAGACTCTTGGCACTGTTCTAATTGGGAGCTCCTGGAAAATCAACCTGTTTCAAAACTGACAGTAGGAAATTGTAAAGAATCTCTCAGTGCACAAATTAACTTTTTATCATGTGTGTATCCTGGCAGATTCATGTGCTGTCCTCAGCTCCCTGTGCTAGCAATTCACATCCTATTTTGAAGAACATACAGAAGCACTTTGGAATGAGTTAAAGGTTTTGCCTGAATGATAAATTGTCATTATCTAATTGTTATACAACAATCAAAGTAGGTTTTGATGCTCTGTGAATTTATTATTTCACAGGTGATGATCTTTTTCCATCCATTTACTATTCTCATTTATTTAGTCTAATTCTGATGTAATTTGGTTGTTTGGTAATTTTGCTAAACTATTCCATTTGCATTTAAAACCCATTCAGTGTAAGTTAATAAAATTGTGTCAACTAATCAGTAAGGAAATGTTAAATTACTACAAAATAAATGTTACTTAAAGCAGATCTCAGAAGAAAAGACAATTGCTTTGCAGACTGGACAAAGCTGTTCAGACTGAAAAGTTCATGGAGCCAAGGAGAAAAGCTATATGGAATTGAATCTTAGTCATTACTGTGAACACTTCTTCATTGAAAACTTAAATATATTAAAATAAAATAAAAAGCATGTGGGTCTTAATGTTACTGTTTTTCCTCACATGGCAACCGTCCCTCAATGCATTCCTCTTAAGGCCACATTTCAGTTGTGCAACTGTGTATGAGCAGGATGAAAGGGATGTGCCAGGAATACTCAGCCAAAATTCAAGGCATCTTGTGTTCTTATGCCCACATCACCAGCCCAAAACTGGCTGAACTTTGCACAGCAGCTGAAGCAGCTTCTCTCTAGCAGGCCTATAGACTCTGAGGGCATGTCAGGTGGAGGAAAAAAATATCACTGCCAGATCATCTTCACAAAGTAACTTGTGGCTGCAGCAGAGAACTGAAGCCTGAGGTACATTTTTCTGGTTGTTTAGATACCTAGAGAGACATCTGGAAAAATGGGAGTTTTGCCACTGGCTTCACTAAGTGAGGACATTGCCCTTCAGTCAGAAGTCATTCTGAACCTCCAGTGAACCCCAAAGAGAGCATTTGTCCACATAGATCAGCAACTTCACACATTGCTCATGCTGACCTGGCCCTTTGGCAACTTCCCTGCAGGTCAACTCAGCAACACATCTATTGGGTGTCATTATTTTATGTAATCTCTATCTCATCCAAGTGCTTTTGGCCCTTGTAATGTGTTTTGTTTCTGTTCAGCACAACATGGGGTTATAACAATCTCCTCACTCCCTTTCCACCTCTAGGTTCAGCTGTCACATACAGTAACAGGACATTTGTTTATCACTCTGCCTCCCCAATCATGCACTGAGGGCACAGGGGCATTGCTGTCACAGGTCACAGCTCCCACAGCTGGCAGTCACCATGTCTGCACATCCACCACTGACTCAGTCTCCTCTCTGCACCACACTTTCTCCTCACACACAGCTGAGAGTCCCTTCCCCACTCTACAGTTCAAAACCACTCTCATGTTGGATGGTCACCTGGCTAAGGAACGCAGAGGTGCCCGTGCCCCCATGGAAGGCTGTCACCTGCAAGGACACCATCCAAGCAAAAATCACAGGGCAGGAAACAGAGCATGCCTGAGTAACCCCAGTCTGTCATGTCGACTTTACATCAAGGGACACCTTCCCCCAGGCAGCCCTCCAGGTCACCTTCTGCTATCTCCAGCTCAGGAATGAAAATGCAGAATGACAAACCCCTGCCCTGTGGTGTCTCCCCTGAGTGTCAACATTTCCCACACAGTCACTTCTACCATGGACTGCTTAGAAATGACAAAGCCCACAAAGTTCAACATTTTTTCCAGCTCCAGCTCAATAGCAAGTCTTCTGGCAGCTACTCAGCAGATACAAAGCAGCACAGCCCTGTAGGATAGGAAAGATGCTGAAGATCCATGATGTTGCTCTAGTTGTCGTGAATGGAGGATCTAGATCATTCTAGTTTACGAGATCTGGCTAAGGATCAAAACACTACACATATTTAGGGTCTGTAAAGAGCCAAAACTAATAGAACATTCAAAGCAGGCAGGGAAAAAAAGTACCCAAAAGCAGAGATGTAATTATGTTCTATAATTTCCTAAAGTACTTTCAGCGCCCACATCTCAGGGAATGACTTTTATTATTAATGACTTAAATGCATAAGTAACAAAGGACTGTGCTACCATTTGCAGTTCATAATTATGCCACATTTGCCTGCCATCACTGATTCACTAATACTAATTTTGTTTAACATACTCTGTGTTGAGAACAGTACAATAAATCTTGTGACATAAAGTAACAACCACTCCAGCCTTGTCTGTGTGATTTCTCTCATTTCACCCAGAGCAGAGTTAATATTTTTCATATTCTCTATACACATTTAAGAGAATTAATAGCAATAAACACATGTTTGTATTGCATAAAATGTGAATTTTAGCAGAATTGTATTTGTTGAAAGGTCAGCACTAAAACCATCTCACTGAACATGGTGTATCAGCTGGGAATCAAAGGTCTAGAAAGTATAAAATGTATTACCAATGGAGTCAGAACACAATTTAATTTGGCATTCTTTTCCAATACACACTGCCATGAAAATATTTTACTTGTCAGTGCCTTTCTCCATTTGACACAGACATGGTCTGTAATGTCATATTGGTACACTTCAAGATAAGTTTTGCCATTTGTTCTCTTAGCCCTTTAGACAGATTCTTCAGTGCTGTATATCTGAATAATTGGGCTAGATTTTATATTCATTTTCACAACAGCCCACCATATTATTACATTACAGGTCTTTGTAGCTAAAATCAATATCCAAAGTTAGTTTTGTATTCTGCGAGAAGTTTCTGTATTTCTATTCTGCAACTAGAGTGTGCATAGTTTGTATTATTCAAAGTTACTACAGCAACCCCGTGAATATTATAATATTATTCTAAAATTAACATTTATGTGCATTTTGCTGCAAGACAGATGAGCAAAGAATCTAAATATGGTTAAGTCCAGACATAGCAAATTCTTCTGAACATGTTTTGGAGATAATCAAAATGTTATATATCTGGGGAGTAAAACAATAAAATAAAAAAAACTGTTTTACAAAGTACTTGGCTTACAGGAACTTTAATGAATACTCTCAGTAAAGAATTAAAAATCAGTGCTTATTCACTACAAGACATTGGCATTTCTTACCAACTTTGCTTTAGTTTTTCAAGAAATTGAGGACTAAAAATAATTGAGAATTTGTGAGCCACAATACCCATTGCTGCAAATGTTATGGATGTAGTAATATTTGCTGCACTTCTATCTACTGCAATAGATTTTGATCTGACCAGGATTATTTCTTATCTGTGGAGGACAAGAGTGCTCCTGGCCAGTTCTGTGGTTGCAAAACTTTACCCATCATTCTCCAAATATCACCAAAATATCAAACAATCTACGCTGAAGCATCATCCTGAGCTAGCAGGCAAACCATTTACAGGAGGTAACAACTCTCTTCACATCTTTGTTTTCTCTTTCCTTACCACCCTACCAGTACAATTGTATGTATAAAGCAGGACAACATGGACAAGTAGGATGTAATGATCCACTAAAAACCCAGAAGTGGAATGTGGCTGATGCTTCATCTTCTATTTATTTCCTCTGGTTCAGATCCAGGAAAGCAGTGCAGCAGCGTTCAGCTCTGGCTTTGTTCACAGTAACATCACAAGAACACACTCAACTTTAATCATGTTATTACTCTCATGCTGGATGTGATTGTCACCTGGGTGCAGATGCTTTCCAGAGTAATGTCTTTTTGTCAGTTGTTAAGATTCATATGTGCAGGTTTAATGGACCAAGTCCAGACCCCTTCCTCAGCAATGTCAGTGTAGGATCACCTGAGACATCTGCACAGTATGGGCCGGACACCGCCCAGACTTCTGACAGTCACACAGCCTGATCCTACCAACTCCACCTCCACTGACAAGTTCCTCTTCATACAGGCAGCCCCTTCCCACAGAAGCAGCAGCAAAGGGAATTATGACAGTTCTGTCCTGCAGTCAATGCTGGAACACACAGCCACATCCAGAAGTTTCATCTCACACTCCAAAATAAAGATCAACCAAGATCATAATACTTGGTCCAAACATTATCTCTTCCTGTAAATATATTTTTCTGTACTGTCTGAAAATCTTATGTCTTTTATGAAGTAAGAAACATAGAGCAAAATGAGGGCTTAACTCCTACCTAAAAGATCTGTGGGTAATCAGCTTTTTGATCAAGGTATTTCACCTCTATAGCCTTTCAGAAAAAGAGTGATAAAAAATAAAACCTGGCTATGTAAGTGATCTCTCTGATGCCAGAAGTCCAGCCTTAAACCATCTTCTGTCTCCCAAGAAGGGTCACCAATTATCTGTCCTCACTCACGATACAGTGTTTGATCCATGCTGCAAAGAGGCACAACAGCATATTCAGATTGTATCACACAGGCGATACAAAGCTCAACACGAAAAGTACTTTGCACAGAAATCTCTGCTATCACAGCTTGCTATCCTTTACAAGACACCACAGAAGTGCTCTGTGTTGGAGAAAACATAGAATATTATTTAGTTTGTGTATCTAAGTGTACAAACCCAAACAAGGAATATTTGGAAGCTGACCACATCCTGCACAGATTTCCAGCCACACCAGGACACTGCCTGCCATGTGATGTGTTCTAGCTGGAATCTGCTTCTTTATAGGCTCAGACTTTTTCAGCTACCTAATTACATTCTTAATTCTTAGGAGAGGGGAAAATGTATTTGCAGCAATCCATTAAATAATTTTCCATTATTAAATGGGAAATTAGGAAGAAAGATGAAAGTCTTTATCCTTTACAAAACCAGAAGAGCCTTGACTGCATACCTTGGTATCTGGCTTTCAGTACAATATTTCTGTAAGCACAGAGCTCCCACTAATGAAACACATGCCATTACACATCCATGCTGCTCCCTTGATAGAATTTAGCACTACATGAACTGCAAAATCTAAAATTTTCATAATGATGCTATTAACTGCCTATGCAGTGGAAAAGTTCTGAAACACTTGCGAAAACTCTCCACAAAGTACAGAAATTCAGAATTATACTTAAGCATTTTACCATAAACTCCTAAGTCCAACCAAATATGAATTCATATCAGCCTTTGGTGAATGGAGGAAGAAAAATCTAGTTTGGACACAAGGGAATTTCAGATTTCTTCAGTAAGAGAGAACCTGGAAAAAACTAAACTCAGCAGTGCCCCAGCTCCTGTCAGATGGACTCCTGAACATAATGCAAAGTTGAAAAAACAGCAGCTGGAGGATAATTCCTTCTTGGAAAGAAGCCATTTTATGGCTTTAGGTAGTGGCACTATTTTCAGACAACAGCAAACACAGAGACAGCAAAGGAACCCCCTTTACTCCTAAGTCACTGACACAAACCTGGTGCACGTAAGAGCCACGACAAAGCTGCTCCTTGGGCAGCCATGGGTGAAACAGAGAAATTCTGCACTCTGCTCCTGGCAAATGTGTTACTGGAGACTGAAAACTATGGCCATAACCTGAGTCCTTTCCCTTCTAGTGACAAGCTCCAGAATGAAATAAATGCCTGTAACCAGTTTCTTGTTCAGCTGTCATGACTTTGGCCCTGGAGACCCTTCATTCAGTTCCCTGATACATGTTCACTGCCTAGGAATAGGTGGCTGCACTGTGCTGTAGGTGGATTTCCACTGCAAGGCTTGTCATCCTGTGCTGCTCACAAAATAACAATGCTTTTCTCCCCTGCTTCATTGCTGTGACTCTGATGATGAATGAGCAGTAAACATACCACAAAATAAATTCAACCCTATGGCAGATTATCGTGAGAAGCTGAAAATTACAAAAATAGACTCGTTCTTATTACAGCTTTAAGACTGATAGGTAAATCTCATTCACAAAAGGAAACTATAATGACACGAACATAAATGTTAATGTGAGGTTCAAATGCAATTTTAAATATTTATCTTGCAGAGGTAAACAGCCACAGTGAATATCTGAAGAGTAAACACATATTAAATCAATTCAAGTGCTTGCAAACTAATCTATTCTCAAATGCATTTACTTAAAGGCAGAGAGTCTACATTGCCAAGAGCCCAGACATTCACTGATGTCAACGTACTTGAAAAGCACCAGCCTCTTGTGAGCAGCCATCTCAGCAGGTCAGCTCTCTGCCCAGCAATCACATTTCATGGACTCGCTCATCACAAATTCTCAGGATAGTTTTGTGTTCTTTAAAGTAGATATTGAACATTTTTCCAAAAGGTTCACACAGGTGTCAAAAAAAACCAAAACTCTCCTAACATCTCTCTGTTGTCTTTGAGATGGAAGACAGTTTAAAAGACCAAAATATGGATCCACATGTGTATACCATTTTTATTTCATTGTCAGAATCCAGGATTAGCACCCAATTGCAGCAGCAGATCTAAAACCCAGGAAACTCCCACAAGCTCACCTCACACTTTGTGGAAATGCTGACTTTTCGATGGTTCTGAATGAGTTTGTTTTCATGGTTGATGTCCCAACATCCCACAACTTACAGCTTTGAAAACACAAACTTTTGCCTTAGCTCCTGCTAGAACCATAGTTCTGGCAGGCAGATGAGCTACAATAGGAGGTTTCATGAGCCATGGTGGTCTTCTCTTTTAGCATGGCTGCCAAATGTAGGGAAGAACCAACACTGAAGAAGACAGAAAGACCTTCTGAACCTTCACCCTCCTTAACAAATGTAATGATATCCTTAGAATATAATACCAATTGCCAGGTACAGAGACATGAGCCTTATGGGAAACTAACATCTCTTCATAAGGTAATGATTGTATTTCCATATAATAAAGCCAACAATATAAGTTTGTACCAAGACGCACAAAAAAAAAGCAGCTAGGAACTGTCAGATTGCTCCCTCCACACTATACATAACATGGTTTAGGTATCAGTAATTAAAACTACAGAATAGGAAAGTGAAGTCTTAATAACTCTCAATTTTAAATGAATACTTGGTCTCTACTTTTTAACACATGCACATTTTAAGCTTTCAGAATGTCTCAGGATAGTAATTTCACACATTGCCAGAGCAGGACATTACCTACAAAACTGTAATTATGATATTCAGTGAAGAGCAGTTAGTCAGAGCTCTTTGTAGCTTGATGACAGCATACCAACAAAGAGCTGGAAACAAGGATATCTAATTTTTTCTGCATAATGTAACTAATTATGCAACAATTCACAGATTAAACAAATCTTGTATAAACATAATGCCTTCATTTGTAGGAATTCCCTAAGTTTAGTTAAGCAATTGCTTTTCTAATTCTTGAGGTATCATTAAAACCTTCCTAATTTGAATAGACACAGATGTGTACCATAATACCATTTCCAAATGTAACCCTAGATACTTCCATAAATAAATGAAGGAAGAATTATATTTTCCTCATGTACTACTAATTACTTGGTGTAAGAGGAAATAACAATTGCTAATGACAAAATTAAGGGTTTCAAGATGTAATTCTATTAGGTTTTTGCATACAGGCAACATTTCTCAAGGTGATTTCCAATTGACATGGAGCATAATGTATTTTTAAAGGAAAAGAATCTAAACCCCTAGTACATTATTTAAACTTGGTCACTTCTATAAAACAGCAGGTAATTCCTTGGCTATAACACTAAATGATGGCTGGATATGGAGACCACTGGGGGTTTGAGCCAAAGAGGAAGGTAGTTAATGGACCAACATCAGATGTTCTTAGATTATGAGGATGCTTATTTTACAGGATGTTATTATGCCAATATGTTGTAAAAGAGTTTACAAGTACCTGCCTTTAATGTGTTTAGCCCTGAAGGCCATCCAAAATCTGCTTTGTAGATAATGCTCATGAATTATTACAAACCTAAAAAACAATTACTGTGATATCATCTATTTCAGCTTTCAGGCCGTACATACAGTAAAAATAGTGAGCAATCTGGTAGAAGAGAGATCACTTAGAGACAGAGAACACAGTAATATAAGATTGATTCGATAAAGTTAGGTAAAATTAAAACCAGATAAATTAGATAAACAGACACTTTCCCAGACACACACACACAGAAGAAACGAGGCTTATTGCATCCATGCAGAGAATTTCATAAGCATTGGGTTAAACATCAGGCACTAAAGTTCACATCCTAATTCAGCGAGCCACTTTTCCCCCATTACTGCCAACATCTCACAGCAGCTGCTCCCTACCTGGGAGCCTCTAGCACTGCCATCTCCCTTTTTCCTTCCCAGCTGTTCTTCTTGCATGTGGGGAAAGGAAAACAGACTAAGATAGACAGATTAGCCCAGGTTGGCAGCCATCTCTGGAGAAACCAATCCAAACCAAACCTCTCTGCATCTGTTTACCGGGTCCCTTGTGGCAATGAATCTCACTTGAAGACACCTGCCCAAAGACAAGGAGTCTTCACACTGTGACAAGTCCTGGGCCTCCTTAGGCAGACATATGCTCCCCGTTCTTCTGCCACATTACTCTTAATTTAAGAGGTACAAGTCTCATCAGGCACTGAAACATGGCACACAGAGGCAGCAGGTAACTGCTGGTTGAAAATGTTGTGTTTTATTTAGAAACCAGTCCAAGGGTGCCTCACAACCTCACTGCTGCAGCAAGAACTGGATCTGAAAGGCTGTGCTTGGCAGTAGTGCAGGTCTTGATATAGCATTGTTAGGCACAATTTATGGCTATAATTTAAAAATTAAACTAAGACAAAGCACTGAACTGAAAAGAGCTCAATTAACATGCAGGAGGCCAAACTTCCTGCTGATATAATTTCTCCAACTTCAATGGAACCGGAACAGAAGCGAATCTGGCTCATTATTTCCTATTCTTCTGGAGACATACAGATGATACTATCTGTTATACTGTTATCACAGCATGGGAGGAGTTCTGCAATAGTGACCACTAATGCCTAGTGCTGGGGAGAAGATAAATGCTATTTCTTCCTTCCAAACAATGAACAGAGAGATTGAATCTGGTCTCAAATAAGCCAATATTCAGTGTAAATCCATATACTGTACCCCAATAACTGCCATACTCTGGCTAAACATGAAGAAAGCCATAGATGCAGACTTCTGAACAAGCAAATTTAAAATTTTAAATATTGTTCTTGGGTAAAAGTAAGGAAACATAGGACCTAGTCCAAATCCCACTGCAAATGTGGGTGATCTCACTGCTAGGAACAGAGGGTTTTTTTCCTCAAATTCAGACATTACGCAGTTACGGAATTAGGCCTCAAACATAATTCCATCTTGTTTGTTTCTAATTTCAAAACTATAGCCTATTTTGCCTATCCTAGGGTTGGGATTTACACATTTTGGTCTTGGTGTGCTTGGTATTTGCAAAGCTCCATGTTGGGCTTTCAAAAAAGAGGTTGACTTGTCCCATTGGCTCTTTTTATGCATAGACTTCCAGTCTGCACATAGGTTCCCTATACCTGCCCTACAAACTAGGGGCCACAATTAAAGAACCATTTCCTGTGGAATGGGACACCGTAAAATTATGAAAGCATGTTGTTCTGTGCTTTTATCTTCAACTATTTTTATTTTGTTTTTTTACATGTGCAAACATTGCCACATAGGGCTAACCTATGAACAAACACTGTATTTAGCCAGGCTTAGTGTCCTTCTAGCACTTAGCCCTTTTCAGCAATAGCAACCCAAGAGATTTCATTAGTCTCATTCTACTCTAGTCAAACATTTCCACTGAGGAACAGCAACTAATTAAGCACATCAAGATTAATGAAAAATATAAGAAGCAAAGATACCGCAGTTGTTAAATCTAAAATATCTCCTGTGCCGGTACTTAAAAAAATTATATATCAAATTTCATTACAGCCTCATTTGAAGAAATGGTAGGAATTAATATTAACAGCAAATCTTCATTTCTTAGCTAGTCACGAGCAGTTACAAGGCCAGATTCCAGCAGTGGGATACCTTCCTTTATTTCTATGAAAAATTAAACACAGTTGCATGCTGGACCAGAAAGATAAGAGGATGTACGGAGAAATTCCCTGAGAAAACAGGCACTGTTGGAAGATCCTTGTGGGTCAGATTTCACAGGCAGGCCATGTTCTGCCATCTGCTAATGTTATCACAGAGTGTTATCAACTGAGACAGCGGGCACCGTTGCCTGGTGAGATACTGGACAGCTCCACAGCTGCTTTGGAAGAATTGGCCAGGACACATCAATTTGGTAACCTTACTGTAATGAAATGATAGATGGCCAGCTGGTGGGAAAGGCCACGGATTCCTGGATCCATGCAGTATTACCTTCTGAATCAAAGTTGACACTAAGACAGGGACATCTCTCCTCAGGTGGAACAAACCTTTGAGGAAGCCAAGGCTCTTGAAAGAAAAATGTAAACCTAAGCTCAGGAGAAACAGAGTTGCAAAGAAAAGCATTGTGTTTAAGGAGTCCAGCATGTCCTGAAATTGTTCTGCCTATAGCTTTTTGACAGCTGAAGCAACATCCCTTTCTTGCTAAAACTGGCTTAGAAGAGGAAAGGTTTGCTTATGGTAAAATGCACCACTGTCCAATGAATAAAAGCATTTACATAAATAACTTGCAATTACTATTGCACTCCTGTCTTGGAGATGACTCCAATGTATTTTTCCATGTGTAGTCATGCACAGATTTAAAACATTTTTGCTGTGACCAAGGTGCTACCTAAGTTTTGTATTTCACGATTCATCTTTTCATCAGCTTCCCAATTCCCTCATGCTGCATTTTTGATGGAAAACTGGAGGCCTGCCTTATGTAAATATTGTGTTAATTTCCAGCCTTCAGATTCCAACTTTCTTGAAGCCAAAAGAAGCTTGGCCTTGAATTCTGGATCAGACCATGGCTTTGTCATGGGATCCAAGATGCAAATCTTGATTCCATCACATTTTGCTTGAACCTTTACCAGCATTTGGCTTCCAGTGTGGCTGATTACACACCAGGGACAATTCTCTGCTATTCACTATCCCCACCAGATATATCAATATCCCAATGAATTAAGCTGCAATTATTTTTCTCACACCTTTGGAATATGCTACAACCAATACACGAACAGCTTGTTTCCTTGTTTTATATCTCAGCCCAAATATGCTCTCATTGAAACCCCTTTTTGCTCATCATTAGGAGGGGGCAGTGTCTGACCCTAATTCTCCTGACACACACACAGATGCCTTGGCAGGTGTAGCTGCATAGACATGCCACAGACACTGCTGTCACAGAATGTTCAAGGCTGCTGCTCAGATATTTTTTGTAGCAAGCCCATAAAACTGCCCGTGATGTTTCTGGCTAAGTGGGTAAGAAAAAAGAATGCTTCCTGCATGAGCTAAAAATGAAAAGGGCTAATTAAATCAACTTTGAAATAATACTGAAACGACACAGTAAAGGTTCCTCTCTCTCTCACGCAAATGCACAAAGTTCAGCCTGGTCTGACCCGATTACTGCAGCCCAGGATGACAAAAGAAATGACCTAGTGGAAGAAGAAATCTCTCTGGGCACTTGCTGGCATGTGGTTCTGAACAATGGGAAAATGCTGACATGCTGTAGGCCCATCAGGATGCCTGTGGGGTAGGTGCCACAAACCCATGAGTCACATCCTTTTCAAGGCTCTGAAACCTGTTTGTTGTGAACAGTTTACAGTTTCCTTTGGAAGCTGATGACTGGATAATGCTGAGAGTGGATCTGCATGCAGGGCTGCTGGAACAAACATATGAAACCACTGCTCAAAACTGGCCTGAAAGAAGAGAATGGCCAATTACTTTTTTTTTTTTTTTTTGGCAGACAGAAAGACAGACTTCTAAAAGCCATTCATGCACAGCCACGGGGAACATTGAGCTGCTGTGGTGTGCATCAAACAGTTCACCAGGCTTCAGCTGAGCTTTCCCTCTGCTTGGAATGACAGCAAAAATAGCAGTTTACCTATTTTGGAACATATTTTACTCTGCACTTACTGAGGTCAGTAACAAACCTGTCCCTTCAGCAAACTTTGACTTCTTCTCATCTCCTTCTTACAGCATAAAGAAGCATGAATTGTTACTGTCCAAATTCTTAGCTCTCAGTTTCCTTCTGATAAATCAGCAGTACAGGAGAGTGACTTGGCATTCCAGAACTCCAGCTGGCCTTGTCATTCTAGACCCTAGAGGACTAAAAACATTTACACTTGCTGCTGCCAAAACCAGGACAGAGCAGACACAAACCAAACAAAAGGCTATTAATCTTCAACAACTATTTTCCAAATTAAAAGTTTAGCATACAGGTGTTACGCCTGTGGTTCAGAGGTGTATTATTTCAGGCAATGTGACTTGTTTAGGAAGATTTTTCTTGTCTCCCACCAAAGTAAGAGAAAAAAAAAAGGAGAAAAAGGAAAACAGCAACACACATGGAAAAAGAAAAATCAAACCACCTTTCACTAGTTTTTCAGCTACACAAGAACTTGCATTTTTTGTCGTAGTTTTGATCTGTAGCTTGTTCAGATTTAGCCTTTCTGCCCACATTGATGTAAACATGCTGCTTACTGAGGCTGTTGTTTGCACACAGTCTTATGTTACTTTCTTACGGAGGAGAAAAATTACCAACAAATGTGCACTCCAGCAGACGGTGTGTGCCGGGTGCTCGTTAGCAAGGTATCTTTATAATAGCAAAGCAGTTAAATATTGATCATGAAGCTGAGCAAGGGCACAAATGCTTTATCTAAATTACCTTGAGGTTTGAGGAGGTTGCTGAAGATAAAGTAGTCTACAGGGCTTACAAGAAATCAGCCCACACACGCATCTGCTGTGGAACTATCAGCAAAACTGTTCCAAGACAGATTGCAGTCTGATGGCCCAGGACTTACATACTCTGTAACTGCTCTATCAAATATCACCAAGGAATGCTGCCAATGGCCCATTATTTACAGGGGGAAAGGGCTGTATCCACCTTAGATTGCTTAATTCTGTAGGATAGCTAGAAAGAGCAAAGACGACAGGAGTGGACATGGGATCCTGAAGTAAAGTCACAGCAGGAATTCTGCTTTGGCCATTATGAAGGAAAATAAAGGGCTGGGCAGAGAGATTCCTTCTGGTCCTAGTTGTGTCTCAAGGATCCTGCATGAGCCCAGTGGGTATCCATACCAAGAGATTTTCAGACACCAGATAAAACAGGGACATGTTGCAACATCTCTATTCAGTAGAAGACATAAAAACTAAATAAATTAATTTGATTACATTTCTTCCAAATCTGACCATTTCCTACCCATGTCCACACATCTTCCCCACACATACATCAGGGCCAGATCAGCCAGAAAGGGAGAGCAGATGCAAAGAGGTCTGAGGTGCTTTCACCTACAACAACCAGAAGTATCTCACTTCTAATCCACGCAGTCAGCACCAAGTTTTACACACCAGCATGATTTGCAGATGTGAGATTTTAAAAAGACGGACCAAGAGAGCATATCTGCTTTCAACAGGCACACTGAGCCAAGCTGAAAGACCAGAACTCCCTCAGTGCAGTCCCTGGAGGAAATGAGCAGCAGACTGGACTGGCCTCTGCTCTGCTCCAGCCCCACAGCTCTCATGAAATGGTGGGGAAGGCAGAGAACTCCAGTTACCATGACATCCCAGACAGCAGCCCTCCAAGTCTTACACTAATGAGTCTGGATTGTACTGTTTACATGCCTAGTTTAAAAGTATAATGATTTAGGAGTCAGCAGGATTACATCAGAGTAAGAGAAAAGCATTTTGCTTCGAGGCTTTCTTTAGAAATTAGACATATCACTTTCAAACATGCCCAATAGCATTTTAGTATACCTTTGAGATGTTTCAGCTCTGGTATGGCATCTCAAAAGCACAGGAAGAAGAAAATGCAGGTCTTCAACATCTAGACTGTGAGGAGAGGGGGAGGTTGGTGTCCCCAAGGAAGCAGTTCGGGGCTTATGTATGGAATCACTTTGTAATTCAGACTTTCTAATAAGACTCTCACAAAAAAAGGCTCTGAAATTTCCATGCCTCTTGACTGATGAAGTAGGAGTGCCCCTGGGCAGAATGAGGACAGCAGCAAACATGCTTCAAATTAAAGGGAGAGCAAGATGAGCAAGATGTGACCCAAATATCTGTGTGCCAGTGTACAGGCAGAATTTCTTGTCCAAGCCTCAGGGAATTCACGAGGCACCGTTCAAGCACAGCTGCTCCAGCACTATACAGAGCAAGTGTTCACAGTCACATTCTCATGTATTCTTTGCTCAGTACCTCTCATTGCAGTGCTGAGCCAGACAGACAAAATGAACCAAGTAGAAGAAACTAAAATTGCAGTTACAGTTGATGGTGCTTAAGTGTCTAATTGTCACCATTATGGGTCTTCAACTTTTTTAAAATAAGTTTCCCATAATTATTTCAGTATTTTGGCCTAATTCCAGTTGAGGCTTTAATGGGACTCGTTTTGACAAGATATAGGATATTGTCCCAATGGAGTCTCATTTGGATATGGGCCACCTGCAATTACCAATGAGCAGAGCAGTGCAAGATTAAAAGCTCAGGCAGTATAATTTCTACCTTGTGTCCCAGGCTCTGTGGATTTGTTATTCATACAGCCTGTCCATCTGGGGAGCAAACAGCATGTACTCCTTGATGAGAAACTCTGGCCAACCGACCAGCTGTGAAAAAAATAGATTACTCTTGTCATTTTTTTCTCCTAGGTAATTTGCTGGGAGTAAAAATATAATTTCTTTGAAGATTTGCAGTTAAAAGAAGATCCAAGGGATGAGTCTTATTTATATTTAAAGCCCACCACACTTTTATTTGCTAAATGCAGTTTTGAAGATATAATGCTGATTAAACAGTTTTTCCTGTCATTTGGGATACTGGAAAAGTGAATTTCTGTTATTCAGAGTACACCAAAACCAAATTACTGTTAAAGGGAGAAGTTCCTTTTAAAAGCGCTACTACACTCTCTGAGAGAAAGAAGACCTTTTTTTCTACCATTTTCTTAGTATCTTTTTAATAATCATTTGTTCCTGCTGCAACCAGGAAACTGAACAGACTGCTCTTGTCTTATTCAAGAGGGTTTTATGCAAAAATTCCACGGTCATTCTGAAATTGTAAGTTATGAACAAGATGGTGACCTAGAACTGCTCTCAAAAGGCAGATTGCAAGTGACAGACTAAATGCCATTATAATATGAAAATTATTCTTTTTAGCTTAAACTCCATTTTAGTTGCAGCTCTACGTGATAGCAGCTCACACACCATGCTTGCTAACAGATTCACTGTTTGAGCTAAAGAGGCAGAGGGTTTTGCTATAGATTCTACCATTTTCTCCAGAAAACCCACAAAGAGTGAGAAACCAAGCAGGTCCATCCAGTACTCTGGATTTTAGATGTATTCAACCAATTTCTGCCCTGTACCGCTTAGACCTTATAGCTGATAAGTCAAGACTACTTAGATATGCATGTAAGACTGCTGGTTTTAAAATTTTAACATATTTTCCCAACTACCAGCTAATTTTAGGAAGTTATTGGTGGTTAGCACAATAACAGGACTTACTAATCAGCACCTGTCCTAAGCTATGCCAAACAGTTGTAGATTTAGGTTTATCAGTGCAGCAATCACCCTTTCAGGGACAGTAGTTCTGTGGGAGTAAATCATGTCATGGAAACTTGAAACTAGTGAACATCGTATGGCCCCAAACTGCATCATGAGAGGTGAAATGCTTTATGTCATCCTGTCTTTTCCCACCACCTGCTACAGTTCTGAAATTTAAAAAGTAAATACTATTACATTTTTATACCTAAAGAAATATAAAAATTGCAGAAAAGTTGTCTAAAATAGAGAAAATACTGTTTCCTTTATGATTCCCCCATTACCTCTTTTCCACATGACAGAAATACCTTTCCATGTGTACTGCACTTTCAACATTAGCTAATGGAAAGAGATGGATCTCAGTAATTACGAAGAGAGGAAGTCACAACAGGGGAATCAGTGCTTGCTGTGTCTAATGCAGCAATTGCTAACCTGACCTGACTGGCAGAGGTCATGCACAAGGTACAGCTCCAGTGCTGTCTGATACCTCTGACTTTACCCAAAAAACTCCCCCAGAAGAGCGAAAGTAGGTGAGAGCAGAATCTTCAATGTTAAAAAGAGAGAGAAGAACAGATGTGTTCCCCCAGTTGCAAAAATTCTCTGCTAACAGCTGAGCTGTGGAAAGGAGATGATGGCAGGGAATCTGCACTGCAAGCAGCTGTACAGACTTCCCCTATGATGTCAAAGACAGAATGTCTCCATGGACAGCACTTACCCAGCACCTGCAGCACTAAAACAAGACAGGTGCTTTAGCAGAGATGACCTCAAGAAATTAAACTGCTCCCCATTCTTGTATTCAAAATTTGATCCAAAGAAATAAGAAAAACATGCCAAAAAGCAAAATTTCTTTTATAGCCTTTATCATTTGTATGTTTCAATTTATCCTAGAGGAAAATAGTGACTAAATTCCCAGTGGGTTATGAGTGCAGAGTGAGTCAGATCGACCAGTTGACCTTGTAAGACTCAGTCTTAAGTAAACTTTCAGTAGAGATAACAATTAAAAACATCTGCCTATGACTTAGTAGAAACCATTTTCAAACACTTTTCACCCTAAACTTATCCCATTCGACTACTTTTTCATGAAAGTATGTATAAAAACAGCATGGATGCACTGAAAGATACACATTGAAGTAGTCAAATTCAATATAAGGTCTTTCTTTCTTACACATTACTAAGTAGTCAATCCAGTGGAAGTCATTCCAAATAAATGTTTAGGACAATTTTATTAAAAAAAGCCCACATATATCAAAAGAGATATTTCTTTTTGTATCCTGAAACACCAAAATTCACAAGTATGATCATTTCATTTTAAATGTATTCCACAATACACACAGAGGGATAAATATCTGAAATATATCTGCATAGATGACATATATGTATTTTCAACCCAATATTTCAAGTTCATTCTAATCAATGATTTACCATAAGTAGAAGACAGACTATTTTCCATTCATGATGCAGACAGCTGTGGTGAACATTATAAAATACTGACTCAATGCACATTTGTTTTGTTTTGACTGCACTGAAATCTATCTAGTAGTGAATATCCCCACAGCAAAGAGGGTCTGACACTGAATTAGGAGCCATTTAAGTCTGAAAAATTAGTCTTTATCAGACCTGTGCACAGAACTAAGTTTCACATAATGAAGGCAACATGATTCAACTGCGCAAGGCTGTGTTTTAAGTAAAATGGACAGAAGGCAACATGCCCAAAACCTACAGTGTTCTGCTGCTACATGAAATGAAAAGATATTTAGCCAAATATTCTGCTGGCATATGCCCATGGACTTGGAGTCAAAGCAGCCATAGTAGTACAGAATCTGCTAACAATTATCCATATTCTTACACAGAAATGCACTGACATGAATCCACTCACACACAACCTCGTGCAGTTTCCAGATCACTCATCTTGTGGGTACAAAAAGATACATGCTCATATTTTATACACTACATTTGAAGTTTGAGCTACAAAAAGATTTCTGCATGTAAACGTATGGGTACATTTCCTCCAAGTGGAGAGGTCTGTCAGGAGAATATGATTTCACAGCCAGATCTGTAGCAACCACCCCCGAGATAACCTCGGAGGCAGTTTCACGGCCAGCTGTTCCGAGTTCACAAAGAATTCAGGCAGTAAGCCAGAGCCAAGCCCAGATGCTGCTATTGGGAACTTTCCAAAGCTTTACATCTGGATCCTGCTTCTGCCAAATGCCCCATCTGCCTGCAAGGTGATAAATTCCACCTCTCGGAGGACAAGAAGCAAGAGAACACAGCAGGGAAAGGGAACGCCACAGTGTCAAATCAATACAAGGGATAGTTAACATTTGCTTGGAATTTAATAAAGTATTTTCCCAATATTCTCCTGCTCCACATTCCTACATCAGCTTTCCACAGAAGGCCTAAAGTACTGCTTTTCCATCGTTTTCAGCTACTGGAATGCTTCATATCCAGGAGACCTAAAGCAACAAGGCATATGCCAAATGTGCAACGACAATACAAATGGTTTGTAGGAGGTTTTTACTTCCCCAAGACACCAAGAGATGGCTCAGATGAGTCTGAAAAGTGCAAGAATTTAAAACAGTCCAAACATGGAAGCATCAGTATGAGCCTGCCCAGAGGCAGGACTGTCCTTGAGAAGGGCTGTAGGTTTTAAAAAGACTGATCAGGAGACATAATTAGTACTGGGAGAGTTAAAAACGTATCCCTTTATGCATATGAACAGCGGGGAGGAAGAGAAAGCTGCACAGGAACAAAATACACTTCTACTACTGGGGCAACATATCTTATTTTTGCAACTGAGGACAGCATCAGAGCAGTCAAAAAAGAAGAATTCAGTCCAAGAGAATTCACAAAGGATACTCTGTATCCAGAATAGTAAAGCAAGGAGAGATGAAAAAAAAAAAAACCAAAAAAGAAACCAACAAACACTGTGGAAGTGGTTTTATGTGCTTTAGGTTTTCTATTGCACCCCTTTTCGGTACTTTCTCTTTCAAAACCAGCAGTAGCTCAAATCCCTCTGAATATCACAGAACTGTGAGCTCTTTTCTCACACTGAACTGCAGAAAGCTCAGCTTGGGGTGGGACCCTCGGTGAAAAGAACTCTGAAAAAAAATCCATAGCATTATATAGCTCAAAGCCTTTGTAACATCACTGTTCTTAGGAGCGCTGGTTTGTACACCGCCCTAGAAAACTGCCATTATTTTTCAATAGGGCCAAGCATTTGAGGAAAGCTTACGTCGCATCCACACTTAAAACAGAATTAAGGGCCAAACTGGAAAACTACAGAGCTGTAGCACAGGCAAAGATCCTAAACTCAGTGATAAGGCAAAGAACAGAAGACAATTCAGACAGGCTGCATAGCAAAAGGTCCAAGAAGACTTTTAAAGGGGAGGTCATGCTCAGCAAAACTTTTGTGAGCACAGCTTTGAAAAGCTGTTGGCACTGAAGGTAGAAATACAAGGTACTGGAAATAAAAGGTCCAGGAATGCTTTTTAGACTGTACTGTATAACACTAGTATATAAAGATTAATAAGTTTAGCAATGATGGCACAATTCATAGACAGGAAACAAGCTCAGTGCTACATCTGAGTTCAGTGATTAGCAATAGACAGGTTCAATTTGAAAAGAGGGAGAAGTGAATTGTGTTGCAATCTGGTTTTGTACAGGACCCAATTAATAAATAGGGCACAAAAACACTGTGGAGGAAGCAACTGAGCTTACTTCCTGCCTATACATTCATAGTTGGCCAAAGCCTTTATCAGTCCTGGAGAAACAACACAGAAAAACTTGTACATCTCAAAAACAAAAAGGTAATTTGCAAGCCAATGACTTACACATAATGATGTTTTAACATTAAATATGACAGAGAACATAATTTTGCTTAGAAGCCGATCAAGTTGGTAACCTTGTACAAGGTACCATGTAACAGAATAAATATCACCCCCCACTTCAAAGGCCTTAGAAAATGGAGTGTCCATGATGCAGTGGGTTTGACATTTCAAGAAGATAAAAGCCTAATGGCAAACATGCTAAAGAATCCACAGGGAAACAGTCCTGAGAACAAAGACAAACAAAAATTGGAAACCACACAACAACGGTCTGGCAGTGAGAAGCCATGGAAGCAACCAAGGTTGGCAATAAGCAACCCAAAGAAATCTCCTCAGAAAGTCTTGCAAAAAAGAGGCAAAAAAGGTTTTAAAAACAAGAGCTTGACCTACAAGAAGACACAGGCATGCATACACATACTCATATGTATACTGACATATATAGACACACAGAGGGATGAGACTTCCCTGGAGATGAAGCAGAGGCGTGAGCTCACAGAGGCTGCAGCCAAGGACAGCGAAGGGAAGCAAGAATAGAACTGGACTTTCAGCACCAAATTGTGCCTTTTACTGTTGTTTTTTACTGATTAGTATAGCTAGATTCCCTCAAGTCCTTTTGGTTCAGGGGACTAATATAGGAGATTTGGGGTCCTTTCAGGTCTAGAGTGACGTGCACTATCTTCCAGCATTGAAAGCCAAAGATTTATGTACATTAGCAAAAAGTCAGAATCTTTTACGAGAAGGCAAGAACACAGCATGTTGCCAAAAGAGCAGAGCCTCTTACTGGCAGGAGTGGAACACATTTCTGCAAAGGACTGGGCACATTTTGATTTAACAGAAGAGCAATGCTGCATTTCTGTCTATCAGCCAGTGTAAGATTAATGCCTTCTGATGTGAGACTACTGCACACCAGAGAGAACTGACTGACAGAAGCATTAACTAATGTTTGTAACATGATGGTTTTACAATCACTACCCTCATATCTTTTCAACTAAGGGCTCCTATAAAGCAGGAGGCAACACCACATGTCACTTTAATAAATCTCTAAGAGCTAAATTCAAAATCTAGCTGTTTGTGCATAGAGATATACATATATGTGCTTGTGCACATATATGTCCACACTATGAAATTGCTTTTAAGATTAGTCCTTATAATTACTGTTACTGAATTGCACAAGTGAGAAGTATTGTCCCTCTTTAAAGGAAAAAAAAACAGTACTGTGAATTAGCAGTTTCTATATTTTAGGGGGAATATTTTTGTCCCTAAAGGTACACTTCTGGGAACTCTATTTTATTTATGTCATCTTCTACCAGGGCACATTAGGTTGGCACAAAAATCCTACCTCATTGCCGACCAAGTAGTCAAGTGGATTTACAGCAAACTTAAATATGGCTTACAAGGGGGAAGCCCAAATTCCAGCTTTGACTTCTTCTTTACCACAAAACTGATATTGAGTATTTTTAAGGTTAGAGATGAAAGAAAAAGTGCTTGTAGGCTCAGGCTCCATTCTAAGCAAAAGCAAAACAAAGAACAAAATTAGTATTCTGAGGCCTGTGGTGAACTCTACTGAGCTGGAGACTTCTCATTTATCCATTGCTGGTTTGTGAAATTTAAGACATGTCCCCAGCTTCAGTAGGACCAAAATCAAAACTATTTCTACTTCTCCTCATCACTAATGCAGATTAATTCATTAAGAACTAAGCAAAGACCATCAATCTAGCTTCCAGGTAATCAATAATAAAGCCTTTTAGGTTCAGACTGACCCATCTCTATTTTCACTGGGAAACAATTAGCAGGTTGAGGGTTATTAGAGTATATTGGACCAATTCCGATAGAGATGTAATGAATGGAATTAAACTGATTTCATTAACACCTGCATATTGAAAGACATACAGAATAGGCTTTGTGAGGAACTTACAAGAAATGTGAAATGTGATCCCAATCTAAATCTTCTCTTCAAACTGCTCTCCAGAAAAAGATAACCCTGCTCTATTGACTAAGTCTCTATGTTTCAGCTCGAAGATTTTTTTTTTAGTTAATTTCTCATTCCCATTCAGTTGTCCTCTTCTTTTGCTTGGACATGAATAATAAAGCAGAGTTTGAAAAATAAAAATAAAGAAGGATCATTTGACAGCAATGCATTCATTCTTCTTTAACTCAAAACACTGACAACTCCAGTAGCTACCTCGTATCTCCAGGTTCCAGCAGACTACTGGAAGGATTGATAACCAACCTGTAAAGAATTTCTATGTCTGTGAACACATTCAATACAGACTGTTTCTATTGTGTGCTAAAGAATCTCTGTATCATCATCCTGGTTCCCCTTAAGACTTTTCCACTGCTGCTTTTATGTTTCACTTAGGGTGGGAAGAAAAAAATTAACAGCTCTTTGTTAATCTTTTCTTGACAGGCACAGTTTAGAAGTGGCAATAGAGCAGGTAACGAGTTTGACCTTGTGGGAGTGGTGGGGGCCTCAGGGTACCCTGCTCTCTTGCTCTCTTCCTTTCTTTGGGACCCTGCAAGCGATGGACAGAGGCTTATGAGGAGATGAAAAGATTCCTTTTCAGTTGCTGTTGAAATTAACTGATCAGACTGTCATCTGTAGGGTCCTGCTCTTCCTTTTCTTGTATTCTCCCTGCTGTGGGAATGAAACTGCAAAGAGAACAAAAGTGCCACTCAATTCAACTGAAAGGAGTTCTCTGAAATGGCAAGCTGTTAATGTACATACTAAAGATCCTCACCCATTGTGCTTGTCAACCAGTTTGCCCATCATTTAAGCTAACATTATCTCTTTGCTTTATCTTAAAAGTCCATGAGTTGCCATGACAAGTCTGGAAAAAAAAATCTTAAATGCATCTTCAGATAATTGATGACATGTTAAGCTCGGGTTAATAAAGGCTAAGTATCAATTCCTGTCCTTTCAGCTAGGTAGGGATAGCTCAGAAAAGAGCTCTGCAGAGTTCACACAAAATCCAGCTACAAAAGAAGAGCTAAGGACGTCTCCAGAAGTTTGCATCAGGGCTACTCTCACTGGGGAGAAATCCTGTGTTGCTACAGCAGTAGAAGATGAGGATGACATTCCCAAATAACTGATTTTGACAGGTAGGATCAAAACCCAAATTGTACATCCACTGCAGAACAAAGCTATACAAGAGGGACAGACTCATTTTCCAGTATGAAAAAGAAGCAGACAAGTGTAACAAGTGAAGATTGTCAATGTTCTATATGAGGATCATCATCTTTAGGTGGAACTCCTAAAAGAACAGAGACCTGACCTTGTGTTAGGATATGCAGGCAAAACTCAACACATTATCAGCCTTCATAGTTAACTGTTTGCATTGGAAGACTTTTGGTTAAGCCAGTAGTGACTCAAGGATATTCTTATAATGGAGAAGTAGTTTCAAGGTGGAAAAATTGTGATTTTCTGCAGGAAAAGGGAAGGGAGCAAGAAGGAACAAGTGCTAAAAGCAGCTGATGAGCTAAATCTCCATGGAAAAAAAATACTGCTATAATTTTTAATTTTTTCTTTAAATGAGGATCACCATTAGAAATTAATGCTTACCATGCAGAGGTGCAATACAGCATAAATTTGTTGAAAACAATGGTTAAATCAATATTCCTTTAGATTGTAAAAAGCTCTAAAATACCTGCTGTCAATAAAGCAAAGTACATTTGCAAAGTCTTAGGTTAAATTATCTAGTACCTGATGCAAAAATGTTTATAAGAGCACTCTACAATGTTTGGGAATTTTTTCTATCTTTATGTTAAATGTGGCAGTTGAGCTACAATACTTGAGCACATGCATGCACATTGTTTGTGCAAGCAGCTCTCATGCTGAGGGAATTTAGGACACTGAAATTTTTTTGTGTTTCCTATTCAATGTGCATACACTGAATTACCTGGAAACCAGATGCTTTGAAAATGTTGGGACTCCTTTGAAGCTAAGGCACAAATTTTCTAGTAAGAGTTTCTAGCTTTTTAGAGAACACCTTACTTTGAATTATCTCTTCTTTCTTTCATCAAGATCATTAATTGCATGTGTATTTGCAGTGCTATCTGCGACAGGTGTCACATATCTTTGCCCAACTCATTTGATTAATTGCCTCCAAAGCCTGCCTCTGGCTAAGGGGCATGCCACCTTTTACTACAATCCCTGCCAGTCACCAGCAATTTATTTGTCACATGTACATACACAGCCCTAGCTAAGAACAGTAAGGATTCATGTTACAATGCCCATCTCATTCAATTAATTGCCTCAGTGGCAAGCCCCTGGCCAGGACAAATTTGGGTAACCGTAGTGTTAAATCACCCATACAAACATTTTCCACATATATACTAAATCCATTTACTGGATTTACCACTCACCCATTTTCTGTCACCATATACCCCAGGCCTTGCCACTCATTTGAAGGTTAAATATCACATGCACAATCTCAGCTCCAGCTGTTGATCTTGACTCTGTCTGCCCTTTGCTCTATGTTCTGGAACCAGAATACACTAGGTGAGATGCTGTTTCTCCCAGATCCAAATATGTATTATCAGGTAGAAAGTGTCAGCATTAAGAAAGCAGATGGTGTAAAATTCACATAACATCACGTTTGTATTTCGTGGAATTTACCTGTGTCCCTTGCTGTTACACAGTGCCCAGAGAGCTGCAGTTTATACCAGGTATGCAATGACCAGGAACTTGCACACCCTGAGGAGGATACAACAGTCAGGATGGGGAGTTCCAGAATCCTCAGCTCAATAAACAGCACATGTCATTCAGGCCAACAGAAGTATTAGATATGGGGACACACATCCATGGACTTTGACGGGGAAGATTCACATTATAACTGTAGCTGTGACCAATGCCTGTGCAACGTGAATCAGGCACAGGCATGAGGAAAGGGAGGGAATACAGTGCTGCAAGTTCCCAAACACAGAAAATACCAGATGAGATCCCTTCAGCAGAGCCCAAACTTCACAAAATCAACGGGGGATATGCAACTGTCATTACCTACAGCAGGACTCCATCTTAGTCTGGCACTCATAGCCGATTTCACAAAGTCAGATTTACAACTGGTACACATCACTTCTAGTTTCTTCATAATAATGATTAATCACTAAACCCTCCCTCCCTTGAAAGTTACCCAGTAATGAAAAAGTATAATGAAAACATTAAAAAAAAGTGTCTGATAAACAATTCAGCCTGACTTCCAGTCATTTTGTCATGGTTTAATCCCAGCCAGCAGCCAAACACCATGCAGCCACACACTCACTCCCCCAACAGCAGGACTGGGAGAGAACTGGAAGGGTAAAAGCCAGAGAACTCATGGATTGAGATAAAGACATTTCAATAGGGAGAGCAAACACCATGCACACAAAAAAAGCAAAACAGGGAATTAATTCACTGCTTCTCATGGGCAGGCAGGAGTTCATCCATCTCCAGGAGAGCAGGGACCCCCAACACATGTAACAGTGACTTGGGAAGACAAACACTATCACTCCAAATGCCCCCCTCTTCCTCCTTCTTCCCCCCACTCAATATATCGAACAGGATGTCATGTGGTCTGGAATATCCTTTTGGTCACTTGGAGTCACCTGTCCTGGCTGTGTCTCCTCCTAACCTCCCATACACCCCATCTTCCTTGGCAGTATGGAAAGCAGAAAAGGCCTTGGCTCTGTGTAAGCCCTGCTCAGCAGTAACAAAAGCAGCTCTGTTATCATCATCATCATCACTGTGTCCAGCACAAACCCAAAACACAGCCTCACAGTCACTGGGAAGAAAATTAACCCTGCCACAGCCAACACCAGTATAATATTATTTAGCTTCAATCTCTACAATTAAAGTGAGTCAAAACCAGCTGAAGTATGGGAGCAAGTAATTTATGGGGCAGAAAATAATAATTCAGAAAAGAAACAATACTGGAAAAATCTTACTGGTCTGGCATGGCTGAGTTGGTTCTGACAAACAGGCACCTGCTGCCTATGAACCCTTCATATGTGACAGTCATACTCTGCATCTGATCAGTCATGAAAACACAAATTCTATCCTCAGACTGAATCAGAAAGAAGCTACACGACAAGCAGTTATCCTCCAGGTTCACAAAATTACACAAAAGGTCACATCTACCCTGGCCATTCTTCATTTAAGTGTCACCCACACAGCCATGTGTCCACAGGAGATTTATACACCAGTTAAGCAACTGCTGTTCATTCTGGATGCAGGACCATGCCCAGACTAACTACTGCAGTATAGCTGTATGCATTGGGAATGATACTATGATTTCTCTGGATATTGTCCACGTTTATGGAGCCTTATTTATTGATCTAGCAAAGGTTTCTGATACAGTTGACCGCACATTTTTGTTACAGCAATTTAAGCATGACACAGATTTTACTGTAGCTTGGTTTAGGAGCAATATAATTGGTCAGTGGGTATTATGGGGAAGCTGACATTGCAACAGCTCTGCTGTGTTTGCGCAACAAAGAAAGGACATCCTATTCCCCCAGACTGCTGGCCTAGCTCCTTCTCCAAGTATGTCATATTCACTCTCCACAACCTGCACGAGTCCACTGAAAAATCTGTGACAAACACTCATCTTCTTCAAAGAAACCTGTCCACATCTGGCAGCCTGGACAGATTAAGATCAACAATTTTAAATACCCTCTCTGCTCCTCAGAGGAGCAACCTCAGAACTCAGAAGCCCCCAGCATCATCTTCCAGGCTTTCCCCAAATTCTGCAACTTAGTATTTAGTATCACTTTCTCTGACTCACACCCCAGCAGGTGTCTATTTCTTAGACTTGCAGAAGGATGTGTAAAATCTCTTACAAGCTGCAGTAAGTGATTTCACTTCAGCTGATAGCAGTTTATGTTAATATGTATGCTGTTTTCAAAAAAGTACAAATGCAAAGAGAAATAGTTAATTCTGTAAAAAGAAGGGCTTCCTGCTTTATTTATTGTTCTTCTCATCTACCTCCCAAAGCACAGAAATACTCAGAAGAATCTCAGCTACAGGAAGTGTGCATGGTGTGACGTGAGTTTGTAGGTACCAGGGCAGTTCTGGTCTCAGAGGTCTGGCAGGATGCAGGCAGAGGGGAGAAGCCATGGCAGGACCAGTACAACTTCAGCATCCAGGGAAGCAATAAAGTCACCATTGCTGGCATCATAAAACACCAGAGGTCTAACTAAAGAACAGGGTTTGAATCCACTACTCAGCCTGGAAATGGAAGGGAAGAGAAGAAGCAAATCCAGGAATGTCTCTGGGCAGGCCCTTTAGCCACAAGGCACAGCAAGCAGCAACAGCCCTTTATTTCCCTCAGCACTCAGTTCAACTTTTGAAAAATTACTGTAAGCAGCTCTTCCATTTCAGGGGCTGATCATCTCCCAGAGCTAACGAAGAATTTATTTTCCTCCCAGTTGAGCAGATGTATTTGAGTTCTTTAGATTTCTCCACCTTGAGCCCTAAAGCATCAGAGCACCCATATGGTCCTGGGTGCTGCAGGCAGAGGGGGGAGTCATACCCCTACTTCTCTGACTGTGACACACGTCTGCTTTTTCCAAAGACTAAATACTTCAGTCTAACCAAAAGCACTGGGCTGATAGTGCAGGCATCTGTGAGAGGTAATGATCTCTGTCACACAAAATTTACTTAATATTTAAGATGATACAGTGTCCTCATGTCACCTTTAACCCTGGGATGACAGTATCTTAACAAGTACACATAGCAAATTACTCTTGATGTTCAGCAGGAAATGTCATCCTAAACTGAGTAATTAATTCACTTTTTCTTACAGAATATAAAATAAACTGAACTTTGAAAGCTGTATAACACTTAAGATTATGGCTCAGATTGCCTTTCTCAAAATTCCTTAGCAGAAGCAATGAATTGTCCAAAGAGCCAATCATTGGAGGCAGGAAGGCAGAAAACATTCCTCCACAAAGCCCAGAATACAAGGAGATGGTCTCTCTTATCCCAGTGGATCCTGGAATCTGTAGCATAGTCCTTGACAGAACTTCAGACACATGTGCAATACTTCAGTGTTACAATATGAGCACACACAGCCAGGAGCTCTCACAACCTTACATGTGTTTTTTGCCAATGGAAATAGCTGATTAAATGATCTGATACCCTGAAAGGAAGTGTAGCATTTCCATTCTATAGTATGTTTTCTTTTCATTCCAGTTCATCTCAGGTGATATTTCCATACCTTAAGTGAAACAGCAAAGCTGATCTCCCTTTGACTTTCTGATTAAAGGTACTGGAAGGCATTCCCTGTACACTTACACACAAAATGGCTTAGGTCCCATTTCAAATTATACACTCTTACTGAAATGGGACCCAAAAATGGATAGAACTTGAGATCACACATTTATATTAATTTTAATGCTCTCAAGATTAGTCAGAATTTTTTAAGCAAATCATTCATTTACTTGAATCTCTGTTTCACATTAGAGAGGATGGTTGTACTGAGATTTTAAATCAGTTTTGGAGTCCTTTTCTACTGAGGATTAAGCTTGATGATTAAAGGGACTTCATGTTAATTTCAATAAAATTTTGCTTCCCCTTTCATTTACTATTTTATCAATTCAGTTAGAGAATTTTGCAGTCTCAGAGCTCATCTCTTGAGGTCTAACATGACAGTTTCTTGGTAGGCTGTTCTTTCTCCTTTTTCCACTGACTATGATAGAGGACTTTAAAAATGGTCTTTCTCCCCTTTGACACTGACCTGCTGGAAGACTCCTAATGTTCTCCTCACACCCCACTGTTCTCACTAAATGTATTTTGACAAAAGATCAAAAAGGTGAATGACCAGCACATCTCTGTGGCTGCTCTGGGTTACCCCCATAGGTTGTAAAGAGGGCAAACACAAATCACAGTCTGTGTGCAAAAAGCCAAGAGTAACTCACAGGCAGCACTGGTGGTGCCTTTAGAAAGATTCCCCCCCAATTATGAAAACCCCAGAAACTGCTAAATAACATGAGAACCACAAACCAACAGAAAATTTCAGCCCCATCTACAGTCTGTGTTCTGGAAGCCCTGAAAGTCCCAGACTAAAAATGGCACAAGAAAGGGCAGGAAAAGGCTCCAGGTTCATCAAACCTACTCTCTATCCCGAGGCAGGAACATGACTAGCTGCTTCCCTGAAGTATTTGCCTGTTCAACAGCTCTGCCCCCTCTGTCAAGGTCTGCACAGCTGAAAAAGACCCACCCTGGGATCATCAGGAGTTCCTCGGAGAAGGAACAGTCTTCCAGTACACACATCCCCAGCACTCCATCCCAGGGGTCATGGGCTCAGATGGGACTTCTGTTCCACATTCTTGTGCAATGAAATGAAACAAAATCAAAACAAGCAGTGATTGCTTTTGACAGAATAGAGAATTTTTCTCTACGTTGTGGTAATAGTAATTTTCCACTGAGTTTCTTGGCAATTTTCTTAAAGATTATATTTTTCCAATTGTAAGAGAAATATTCACAACCACACAAAGTTTTATATTTTTCCCCATTTAAAAAAAGAATTCTTTCAATAAAAGCCAATGCATTTTCAAATTCCAAAGTCTTTGTCACCGTAAGTTCCATTTTCACGAAGTTCACTTACCAAGTCCATAAAATATTGTCCAATTCCCAACCTGATATCAGCTTTGCAGACAAAGTACTCAAGTTCAAGCCAGATGTCAAATAGCTCAACAAATGTTGAGGCTAGAAAACACTCTCTCAGCTTCATGATCACCTCCATAGCACCTTGTTCCTGTGCCATCTTATCCCTCTCAGCTCTGTACTTGTATTAAGAAAAGCTACATAACTGACATCACCTACATCCTGTCCATGGCTATTTTTAACTCTTCAAATCTGTTGCAAGTCTCTCCCTCATCCCTTTTTAAAGTAAACCTATCAAAGAAGTAAGTCCTTCTCTCTGCAGCACATGGATATTTTTTCCTCTCAGGAGACAAGATAAATTTAAGACCCAGCACCTAATGACTGAGCAGAGACAGAAGAAGGAAATGTTCAGCAGCAAAAGGGAAGATTTTCAATTTTTTACTCTGAGAAGCATAGCATTTCCTTCTTCCATAAGTGTTCCCAAGAAAAGTTTGCCTAGAAAAGAGATTTGAAATCATTTTTAGGGGGTTTTATTCTTCCACTGAGCCCTGTGCATTTGGACTTATGACAGCACTACTGAAAGATTAGAGTGGATTCCAGTCATTCATTCTTCACCACACACATTTCAAATTCACCAAACAGGAGTGGTTTGCTCTTTCTACTTCCAATGGAAATTACCAAACAACAGCAACCTCTCAAATGCTTTTGCTCACAGGTTGAGGACAGGTTTTACCATTGTAAATAGTTTCTTTAGGTCTACTACCTCAGATCATGGATGTCTTAACAAATGTTTGTGCTAGCCTTTCTCCCAGTGGGTTTTATTGGTATCTCAGAAACAAGACCACCTGGGCCTTTGGCTTGTTATTCCTCAGGCTTTATCCAAGACCTTCTCAACACTCATTTCTCCTGCCAAGGGAGCAGCTCCCTCCAAGGCACTGGCACAGGTTTCCCAGAGGAGCTGTGGCTATCCCATCCCTGGCAGTGTTTGAGGCCAGGTTAGATGGGGCTTTGAGCAAGCTTGTCTAGTGGAAGATCTGCCTGCCCATGGCAGGGGCTTAGAACTAAAAGATCTTTAAGGCATCTCTCAACTGAAAGCATTCTGTGATACCTCATCCTCACTCACAGCAAACAGGCAGAAGCTTCCAAGCATGAACAATCTCAATGTACCCCTAGAAAATTCTTCTCCTTACAATTAAATCTGGAGTGTGCTGTGCTAATCTGCTACTCAGTCCTACTCTCCAGCTCTCACTCAGGCTGAAAAAGGGTACAGAAACTGTATTGCCCTGTTCTTAAGATAAGCAATGGTTCTTGTATTGCTTTCAGCAGTTTGATTAACACAGCTACTGCTCAGTACAGACTGCAGAGCTCCTTTTGGGAGATATTTAGGCTAAAGGTTTGATTCAGAAAGTCACTAGAATCAGCCCGGGTTTAAGAAAGTAGTTTAACATGCCCATGTCACTATTAAATGCACAGAACCTTATGGCTTCCTTGCAGTTGAGAATGTAGAGCTGCTAAAGACCATCTTTATTATAACAAACATATAGAAATCCTTTGTGTTCATCTAGGGTTTTGAGCTGAGTCCAAGCTGAAGCCAACAGTATCTATTTCATGGTACACGGTTCTCAAGATGCCTCTGAAGCTTAAATCAGATATTTCAGCACACAGGTATTGAGCACAGGTGACAAAATACAAGAGTGCTTCCATCTCTGTCTGCACTCCTCAATGGAAGAAAAGAGGTTCTCTGTTCTGTGCCACTGCTGCCATCCAGAGCCAGGATGAATGGCTGGTTTTTTTGGAAGTCTGACTCCAGCAGCAGGATATCTGCTAGAATTTCATGTTGCAGCTTTTCTAGGTTTTATTTGCTGCATTTGCAATGCCATCCTTTTTCCCCTTTAAACAAATTGACTGTTAGAGCACATCACAGAGTGAAAACAGCTCTGAGAATGCTGGCGCTTTGAATGGTCTGCTGGAGTATGGGAAATTTGTATCTTCTGATGGAACAAAGTCAGGGGCTTTATTTTGCTGTCGTATTTTGTTAAGCATGTGTCCAGTTTCATTTACATGGCTGTTAACATCCCTTTTTCCTTGCTAGGAAACACTGAGGCCAATAACACAGAGCTCCCACTGCAAATGGAAACACAAGGATGCACCTCTCTCTATATTTATACACTCACAGCTGTAATGTCAGAACCAGGGGCAGCAAGAAGAAAAACACCCATGCATCTTACCTATAACAGCCAGGTAAAGTCTCACGTTTCTGAATTTGATGAGCAAAATATGCATGTTTGGTTTTCTAATTAAACAAAACTTTATTTGCCATGTGCTGAGAGCATTTTATTTTTCTTCTTCTTGCTGTTCTTCAGACTGATGTAGGGATGTGGAAAAGGGGAGGCATGTATCTGGATTTTACTTCTATAAGCTTTTACATGAGTCCTGTCCACTACATTTTGTTCTCTTCTACTTTCCCAATTAAGACAGCTTCACAGAAAGCTCTTTGGCATAACATTTCCTGCCAGCTAATGCCAGAATTGCACAGTATGTTACAGTTTTACAAGCTGGGTGTAGTTCCCAAAGGTGTCAGAGCTATACTTGTGACCAGAGTGGACACTGGTCTTGGCATTTGCAAAGCTGTGCACATAGCAGAGGATGGACATCAGACAAACCAGCCCCTTCAGGGTAACACTGCACCAGGTAGAAAAGGGGTAAGGCAAGGGCATGGATAGGATTTAAACACAACAGAAAGGTCTTTTCATATAAGATATGATGCATAATACAGCCTGATAACATGCAGGTGGGGCTGAACTGCATATACCAAGTGGTGTCATTGAGGTTACTCAAACTCACCAGTGTCTGACATCACCCAGAATGTTCCTTGGGAGCAGGAGCTCATTTCAGCTACACAGACTCTCAACAGCATTGTCCTGCATCAGCACCTCATTAAAACGACCAGGAACATTTAAAGACATATTAATTATTAATAAGGTGGGTAGAATTCAGCCTATAATAGCTTTTAAAAAGCTAAGTGGTTTTAGGCAGCATGAGGGTTGAGCTATCAAAATGCTGAATGCAGTGAAAGCATTCTCTCACTTCCACAAAATGACTGCCTGTCTCAGTCAGTTTAGACTCATTTGACAGCGTTCTTGGTAGAATCAAATATTTCTAAATTTAGAAATTCAGCAGGGAATCTCTCTTTGTCTGAAACTTGAGAACATTGGCATCTCCTAGACAAGTTACTACTAGCACTGCAATTCAAATTTTATTTCTTTTTACATCTCAGTGCTAATAATAGTGAAAAATGCATCAGGCCAATTTAACAGCAAACTCATTTTTGGTATAATTTCCAAGAGCTTTGCCTTATGATACACTTAATGAAACCAATCTTATGCTCCAAAGTTGAGTATTTAATTCGATTTTTTTTTAAAACATGTTGTACCCTGTGTTCTACATAAGAAGCAGGCAGGGTATGTGCCTTAATCAAAACCATCACCATTTCATTAAGACTCACATTCCCTTTGAGAAGAAAGGTGTTAGGCTGGGATTCAGCAGGTGGCACTGTTACACATAATTTAACACTTTTACAGGATAGGCATACTTTTTGACATGGAGATGGATTACACCTTTGTTAGGTTTTCCAGCGAAGTTTCTTTCTGGGGAGCAGGAAAAAAAGGACAGCTCTTCCAAAGTGTAGGAGGCTCTCTCTCCACTTTAATCTCTCTCACAGGAGTCAGCAGTTAAAGCAGAAGTCAAGGTGTACATTGGAAACACTGGGGGGCATGATGCATTTAACTTTGAGACCATTTCTGTTTCAGGAACCAGTTGAACATTTAAATACATCTCACATCACTTTGAAGAGAGGCATCATCCATATTACTCTGCTTTCAACAGGGAGTCAACTCACAAAAATTCCTGAGGTGCAAAACCTTCACATTGAGAATGCTCACAATATTTAGTGGCAGCTATAAAAAAAATATATATTTTAAAAAATGAGTAACTAATACTTTTTCTTATGCTGAATGTTACTTTGTTGTACTGAAATTGGTTCTTCCCCTCTATGTGAGCACCAGCAGGTCTACTGGAGCTAACAGGGGAAGAAATCTGAGTGTAGTAATTCAACTCCACTCTCTTCTCCTGCCCTTGTATTTATTCTGGGTTAACTGCAGCCCAGGTCCTTGGCTTGGTGCCCTCTATCATAAATATTCCCACTACTAGAAGCTCCCAGATGAGAGGCACTGACTTGTAGTTCCACACCAAGGAAGAGTTAAACATCACGAGAAGCCTTCTAGCAGTCAGGAAAACAAATTTTCTACTGTTTTGGCATTTCTACTGTGATAGCATCCATCACACTCTAGTCTGCTCCTTAAGATCACCAAGCAGCTCCCAGCAATGTGCACTGCAGTTATGAATTTGTCTTGATGGTAGAAAGCTTTTCTCTAGGCTTCAGCCTTGTTTTCCTAGATCTCCCTCACTCACCCACTTCCACTGTCACTCATGACAGAATTAATTACTGGCCTACTCCCTCTCCACTTGCCACAACATAGCAGCGTCCACCTCTGTCCATCCACTCTTCACAATAAGTTTTGAAATGGGACTTCAGTTTCAAAGAATTGATTCTTTATCACTTTTGCTAGTATTGCAAGGAATGAGATTTTCAGTCGCTGCCTTTTTGCTGCACAGCCAATGATGGCAGCCAACACTTTGAATCAGATCTAGGGTTTAGTATTGAGTTGTTTGTTCTGTCTGGGTTTTTTCTTTTCTTTCTATCTACTTGCATGGAATTCACCAAACATGAAACAGAGTACTTTTTCGTGGTGATTTTTTGAAGGGTTTTGGGGGGGTTTTGTTTGTTGGGCTTTTTTTAAATCATATCATTTAAACCGATTTATGCCACCATCAAAAGCTTTGAACTTTTATCTAGGAGGTTGAGCTGAGCAAATAACAGATATTGCTGCCTAAGCTTTTGGGAAAAAGCAGAGATGTGGAAGCATCAGGAAAGATTTATGAGAGAGGAGTTTGGTCTCTTTTGAGGTAAATCTATACTGAGATTACAACAGCTTTTAAAACAGATGTTTGAGCCAGGAAACCACGGGTGGGAAGAGTCAGATGGCATCTTCTTATGAAGGCTAAAGGAACTCTGGAGAGAAGATCTATAAGAGGCAGACTGGTATCCATTACAAACTCTACAGAAAGCAGCCTTACTGGCAGATGACATGAGGAAAAAAAATGGGGAAGTTGTCCAAAAAAAGAAAATTATTGGATCATTCTCTTTTACTTGTGAACATGTTTATTTCTTTGCCAAAGGGTGGTCAAACACTGGGACAGTTTTCCAAGAAAGATGGTTGATTCCCCAAACCTGTAAGTGTTTAAGGAGAATTTGGACAATGGCCTTAGGAAACATGCTTTAACTTTTGGTCAGACAAGTTATCTCTTGGGTGAGAATGATTTAAATATAATTTGTTCCTGGATACTAGACAGGGAGACTGTACTTCCAAAGACATGCTGCTGCTTTGAATTAGCATTTGCCTTTGAACTCATGTCCATTTGTAAAGTTAAGGCTTTGGCACCAAGAAGAGCATCAATTCTGTACAAAAGCTGCCTATTTGGGAATGAATTTTTCAGTGACCTTCACAGGACATGGCCGATTTCCATGCCTGCAAGTTATTCTGATAGGAAACTAATATATGCAATTTGAAGACATGCACAAACTAAGGAAACCAGCAGAGAAAAAACTCAGAGACCAGTATCAGATGGGCTCAAAGAGACTTTTAGTATGGCAGGACATGCTGGGCTATTCTCTCTGTAAAACAATACCATCTGCCTTCTCCCTTTAAAAATTAAAATTCAAATGGAAGCATAATTCTGGCTGTTTCAGCCTTTATCAAACTCAACTGTTCAGCACAGCATTAAATAGTATGAAATAAGGACTCTTGGAGGACTGTGCATTCTGCATGAAAGCATTCATTAAGTCTAAGTTATGGTTACTTCTGCTGTCAAGTCAACAATGCACAATCAGTGGTGGCTAAAATTTTAGGCTGGTATGTTAGACTAACAAATAGCTTTTGAGTCATATAAATTCTGTTTCCTGCTAATGAGGACAAATTACATGTCACCACAGAATTAATTTCTTTCTTTGCACTAAACAAAATAACAGGAAGAAACTTCTTACAGATACAACTTCGTAATAACTTGAGATTTTTGCCAGAAACAGCACTTCTGTTTTCAGCGTAAATGCATACAAAGATGAGGCAAATGCAAAAACATTTTGATTCAGACTTTTAAGAAAAAGAACAAAAATAATTTGAAAATTGCACCTATTCGTGATTCTGTAAGTGCTCCAAGTTGTCAAAAAGATTTTTATTCACATGAAAATGAAGCATGTCTGATGTTCAGGCTGTACTGAATCCAAACATAGACTTTATGACCAGGACCATCACTGGTTAAGATGGCATCCTACAGTATCACAGACCTGAGGTTACTAGATTTTATTTAACACTCTTCCTAAAGTTCATAGGCTGCTCCTTGCTGGCTTGCCGAATGCCAACTCAAAGTTGTTCAAATCAGCACTACAAAACAACACGCCCATCTCATTTCTCTCTGACTGTATCACCACCATTTCCTATAAAACACTTGGCATAAAGCACAAAACCTTGTCATAGAATTAGTGAATGGTTTGGGTTGAAAGGGATCTTAGAGATCATTTATCTAGAAAACATTAGGTATGTGGTATTTAGAGTAGGATTTGGGAATAACACCACTGGCCACACCACCATGGGTCACATTAAGAGCATAAAACCCCTCATGGAAGGCAAAGCTTATGCCTCAGGGTCAAAACAGGAATCACAGAAGCATTCTACAGTTACTGTACTTCCTCAAGATCACTAAAACAAAAAAAATCATGTTTTGCAGTCCAGATCATGCAACTGAATTGAGATAAAATGGCCTGTAGCTCTGGAGAGCTCTATTCATCCAGTGAGCAAAGAGCCCCAGAAAGCAAGCACTGTATGGGAGCTACAAGGTGCAAAAATTGAATTTGTGTCAAAGAAAAGGACTGGTTTTCTGTGTAAAAGATGGTAAAGCCTGCTGTAGATAGTTTGGAAGAAAACACAAGTAAGAGGTTAAATCTGCCTTAACCTTGTGTTGGACAGGAATGAAGGGGAAAGCTTTCACAAAGAGCCCAACACCCATAGCTTCAAATTTCATCCCGAGGCACAGAGAACCTGACTCCTCCACAGCCCCAAAATACCTGAAGGCACTCAGGTGATATCTGCTCCTCGGCCCAGGTGCTCCTGGGAAGTGCAGTTCTGGGTAGTGAAGTGACAAAGCCTGTGGATCACAGGGAATTACAGACTGTGAGTTCACAGAATTGTGTATTTGCATGCAAGGGAAATCATTAATCCCTTGATTACAGAAAACTAAATCAAGTGTTTTCAGGTGAAAAGACCTAAATCTTTGGGTTATTGAAGAGGTTAAATTTATTCTACAAAGCCACATTAACAGCATCTCAGGTAAGGGAGTTGGCATAGAGTTATCTTAGGAAAATGTTCCATAAACTTTGATGTGCTCACTGTTGTATTTGATAAGAAGTTCTAAAGGCTTAAATATTTTGTATGAAGTCTGCTAATATTTTTAACTGAAAGAGATCTTTTCAACCATTTTTTCCATTTCTCCAGGAGTAAGCCTGCCAGTCACAATTAACTCCTGCTTTCCTCACAAGGATGTCATCCCTTTCATTTGAAACCAAATCCTTTCCAGAATTTCAGAAGACAGAAATAAAATCATCTACTCACAGTTTTTGCTATAATAGTTCTGAATAATTTATCTGTAGGAAGAGAAGAAGAGATGTACAGCATATGACTGATCATATTAGTGTAGAACAGACAGATAAACTGTTTTCCAGAGGAAAGGCAGTTCAGTTGCATCTTTGTATATCATACACTGAAAACCGAACAAAAGTCACTTCCAAAATGTAAATATTTCTAATGAAATCATTACATTTAAGAGTAGCTTCCCCATCTTATTGTGTACATTTTGTTTTTTCTTATAAAAGCAGATAATTATTTGACTATTTATCAAAATTCCCATTAGGGTATGAGAAGGTGCACTGAGGTATAGGCCTGAGAAGCAGGAATTCAGGTCTCAGCTATCCAGTTAACTGTTCTTGCAGAGGCAGTGATGGATGGAGCATCTTGCTGAAAGGCAGAAGGTAAGTTCTGTTCCCAGTTCAGACAAGTGATCCCAGATAAGACACTTGTCCTGTAACAATACCATGGTCTTCACAATATAGCAATAGACTTCTATGACTTCTTTCTTTCAAGGTCCACAAGACATAGAAATCTGCAAAATTTAGTGAGATCAAAACATAAAAGGAACCTTGGCACTTGTTCTAACACGAAAGAATTAGTGAATTGCCCAAATAATTAGATAGAATTACACACTCCAGTTAGCAAAACACACAAACTCTCACAAATAAAACCCACAACTCTCAGTCCAATTGGTCTACTTCCATGTGCATTTGCAGACTGGCATCCACATTAGAGCTAGGAATTTTCCAGTATATGCCAACTGAAGACCTTACTAGGAGGTGAGTAGGTCCCTGGGTGTGGGAATAGCCCTTTGCTCTTCCAGCACAGCCATAGAGAATTAATGAAATGGAACATTTAGAGTTTAACAGGCTCAGCAGATGGTGCAAATTTCACCCTTTGTCTGTCCACAGTATTCCCTTATCGTATCATTAGCAGAACAGCTCCCAGCAGGAAAGAAGAAAAAGTGGGTGTGAATGAGAAAGACTTCATATCTATACATATAGAGAAAAGTACACAGGAAAAAGCTGACGTGAAAAAAAATTAGTCAAATGACTGAAACAAGACAAGAAGATTACAAGCAGAACTGCTCCGTCGGTTGCTGTGTGCCCCTCTGCTCCCTAAAAGGATCAATCATGATGGTCATTGCCATTTTCATGGTGGGAATATATTTACATACTTAAAAGTCCCTTTCTACCATTGGGTCAGACTGTTGAGAGAGGAAATAGCTCAAGAGCCACTTGACCAATTCTGTGGGAAGGTTAAAGCATTGCCTTTTAAATTTAGACCAAAGTGACTGCTCTTTCTTTTCTGGCTCTCTGTTCTGAAGCTGCTTGCTGAGCAGTGACAGCTTCCTCACCCTTATCCCGGGCCCCACTTACAAAGTGGATTCTGGCAGAAAAAAGAGGTGTTCTGCTCTATTTGGACAAGGCTGCTGTGTGCTGGTAACCCACCACAGCCAACAGAGCAGGTTGTAACAGTGGCACAGCTTAGCCAGTCCCTCCTTAGCACACTGACAACGCAAAATAGTGAAACATTCTGCTTTCTCTTGTAATAGAGAGAAACAAGCTGAACTTAATAAGTCAGTGGGGAAAGTGCATCTAAAATTGATATTCAACTTTTCAGAGACATTTTTACATCCAAGGAGGTATTTTCTAACCATCTCTGATACTTTTTATTTTCCAGACATCCTGGACTCTGCCATGAGGAAGCAGGTAATTGATTGAGGCCTCAAGATTTAATGTATTCACTGAACCTTGGTCTACTAACAGCTCATATTCATCTCAATAAGAATTGAATCAGTAGGTCACACCATGCCACCAGGATAATTACAGACAGAATGTATGAGATTTTTAAAATCCACTATTTTTTGTGTAGCTTTAGTTTATATCAAGCATGAATGACAAGGAAGGTCCAAAAGGTTAAAACAAATGCTTAGCACAAGAAAAAGACAGCTGTGATATTCTGTGATATTCAGAACCAAACCTGCTATGTTTAGAGAGGTAAAACACAGTTATTTTCACTTGGAAGATTGTTTTTTCAAAGGTTGTTTTTTTTCCCAAATAACATTTGGCCTTATTCACATCTGAACTTAAAGGCAATTCATTACAATTTATAGTGAAACTCAGAGTGCAAATATGCATTTAAAAGTATTTATAAAAGCAATCACTTCAACACTCCACAATTTCCACACTTCAATTTGGATCTTATTTCTTCACATTTTGTTATTTACACAGTAATTTCTGCTTATCAAAGAGTGCACTGCTCAGATGTAATATCTCGCCTTCAGCAAGGCCCTGCTTTTTACCGAATTTTTCACAGCTAAATTCACTGGAGTAGAAGAAGGTCAATAAGCAACTCTCTCAAGAGTTTTAATATACAATCCAATTATTTTATGCATTTTTTTAACTTGACAATGTGAAGGGTTGATAAATTGAGAGTTAGGTAGATGCCCTGGAAACAGATGTTTGAGGCAAACTCTTCTGGCTCCCTGGTCTCTGGGTCCTGGCCATTGGCCAGATTGTGAGACTCTTGCTCATCTATACCAAGAACACTTCATTTAGAAAGCACTTACACCCACCAGCTGCATCTTGAAGCCAATGGCAGAGTTAGGTACCTACATGATTTTGCGGAATTGTGACCAGCACCAACTTTGCAGCTCTTTGCTGCAGGGAAGTGCTGACATTTCCATTGTGAGTGGTGGGAGAGATGGTACTACCAGAGCATTAGGAGCCAGACAGAGAGCTCTAACATTTCCAGGTACACTTGGGTATTACAGAAAAAGAATTTATCCTTGAAGCAATGTTTAACATCTTAGACTTCAATGTAGGCAGGCAAAGCAGTGCTTAGCAATGGCCCAGATGAGCAGAGGTAAATCCTACAAGAATGTAAATGCTGCCAACAAACAAGCTGGGAATTCCTCTTAGAAGGACTAAGGAATGTGTTACTGATGTGTTGATTAGGTGACAGCAATGCTGTTTTCATCTGGGAACTATGCACATCCCAATGCCACTGGAATAAGGGCTGTATAATAAGATGGGATCTATGATGCTCTGATTACCATAAAAATAAATAAAGCTATTATATATAGTATCTCATAAATAATTATAATATACATAAAAATAGAGCAGCAAAGTTTATAACTGGGCAATTGGAAGTCTTTTGAGTGACTGAAAGAAATTATCACATTTAATTTAAAAATACATTTAATACTGTTAAATGATTTACAGATGGGGAAATTTCAGGCCATTGTGCTGCAACTTGCTGTCTGAAAGCTTCAGGATACAAATATGGTTAACTTGGTATCAATAGCCTGGCACAGTTAATCACTGCCAAAATGTTATTGAAATTACCATCATAACACTTAGAACTCACAGTCAGGCATTACAAGTCCTGTGTATTAGAAAGACAGTACCTACTGTGAGAAGCTTACAGACTGGTTTGTCATAAGAGACAACAGAAGAATGGATACAAACAAACAGGAGAAAACACACACTGGTAATGCATAAGGCTCACAGAAGAATGCCCTGCAGAGACCCCCCAAGTTTGTTGCTAAGTTCACACCAGACAACAGCAACATGTAAATGAGGTCCTACTGCTTGAGCACCTGCATTAGTCTACAGTTGTGCAGGCTAAATTGTGTTTTGGGCAGTAGAAGCCACGGCTCCAGCAGAAGGCAACAGTTCCCATTCCCTGCAAGAAGAGAGGATCTCACTCATAAGGTGAAATTCATCTGAACTGCTGCCAGCAGTTCAAACTCAGCCCACCTTCCTTCAATACAAATGCTGCAATTGCTAGCACATGGCCTTGGCTGCCACCAGTAAATGAATTAAATCATTATGATTTGTTGCCATAATTTCTTTTTCTGAGACATTTTAAACCATTTTAATCCTAAAGGTTGTCCATTCCCTCCTTATATTGCAATTTTGGGATGTCTGCTCTAAAGTTGTCATGTGGTAGAGCACTACAGTGTGTGTTGGTGATTAAAGACAAATAAACTCCATGTATGGTTCAAAAGTTCAGCTCCAATTTGAAGGCTTTGGAATAGAAAGTGATAAAAGGGGAAAGAAAATGAAGGGAGAAAATACAGGATAAAAAATGCAGTTGAGAAGAGGAAATAGAAAGTTGTAAATAAGCATAGAAGCTATTTAATTACTATACACAGCACACTTGTCAAATGCTACATTCCTCTGCTTTAACTCCTGATCTACTGAGAAAAGCTGTTCGCTACTCCTTCAGAGGCAGTTTGGTTTTGCTTTATTGATTCAGCAGATACCATTGGCTCCTCTGCTCTTGACCTCTGCCAAATGTAACTCAGAGAATTTCACCAGTGGATTCCTGCATGGAGCTCAATAACATCTTGTTGAACTAGGGCACAGCTTTTAGGAAGACATCTGTTCCTGACTGGATCCATAGGTGAGTTGTTTCAATTATTAATTTCCCTTGCTTTAAAAAAAATAACTTTATTTCCCATTTGAATTTGCCAGCCTTTGTTCTAACAGTCACAGGTTTGTACCCTGATGGCAGCTCATCTATCAGTTCAGCATTAGACAATTCATATGTGCCAACAATCTCGTCTTTGGAAGAACTTTCCTTTAGAGGGAGCAAGAAAAACAACCTTTAATAAAAACTCCTCAGCAAGAAAAACAGCCTTTAATAAAATCTTCTCTGTAACTAAAAAGTGAATCATGAACTCCAGGGAGAAATGATACAGGGATCAATCAGTAATGGCTCTAGAAGCTAGAGTGACAAGCTTGAATGTTACAGCCTGAAAGCCCTCCGCTGATGTAAAACTAGAACACCCTCTCAGTGATTTTTTAATGACTCAGTGGTTCTGCATTGGACTCTGCAAATCATCTCTAAAATGGAATGAGGTGCCCAAAATTTGTCTATCTTTAACACCCAGGCGGAGGCACTGTAGCAAAAAGTTACCATAGTTACATCTTAATGACAGGAAAAGGAGGTTTTAGAGTTGAGCACAGTTGCTACTTTTAACTCCTCTCCGATATTTGTTGCTATTCACAAATATCCAAATACCACTATATCACCACCAGCTGCACAAAGCAGAGAAGTGCCAGGAGCAGAGAGGGGTCCACTTCCCTGTAGCACCAATGAATGAAACTCAGCTGGCTGAGGAAAAGAGCTGTGTGGTCTTGTTGTAAACCCACCAAAGGCAAAAGGGCTTGGCCAAGGAACCTGTTATTGCCAAGGCTGGCTTTGCAGAACATGCAGTTTTGACTGAAATGCACAGTCTTCAGGGACACAGATGACTGTTTCATGTATATGCACCTTCTGCCAAATTCCAAAGAGGGAAGAGAACAGAGAACTAGCCAGAAAATTACTAAAATCACAATTTTTAGAAGTAGTTTTAAGTATTCAGGCACACAGTAATACTGGTCAGATGGAGATTTCTATTAAGGCAACAGAATCTTGCCTACACCCTTTAATATCTCTCCATCTAGATTTTCCCAGTTCTCTGTTAGCAGGTGTGCTTTCCTAAAACCCAAGCTGAAACCCATGCATCCATCTATTTACTCACTTGCAAGCTCCACATTATTTTTCTCCTTCTATTACTGCATACAGACACACACATATGCAAGCATAGCTATGTACAGTATGCATGTGTGTATGTGCTAGTTTAATTGTAGTCAACAAAGCACTTACATTTCACCAGAAAATAATTATTTCCTGCATTATGTATCTTACACACATTCCTGTATCTTCTCACCATTTGAGTTATTTCAAGTTCACTTTTTCTGACTGCCACTGTTTTATGTTATTTAGGTGGACATGTGCGAGACAAACCAAAGGACTGGAGTCATATCACCATCTGACCCAATGCCAGCCAACATTTCCTATATATTCCTCTGCTCTCACATTCTCAGTCTGAGAGATGTAAATGCGCACATGAGATGGAACAACACTCCAGCCTTGCACAGAGAGCAGACATAGAAGAAGTGATTTTCAGCCAAAACAGTTTACTTTTTGCTCTGTGTATCAGGCATGAAATTAAAAATCATGAGAGCCATGTCTCAGTAACTAAGTTCAAGTTTTCTTGCATGCATCTACAACTTTGTCTATGAGAGACTGGCAGGTAGATGGCTGAGCACTGGAAGGGTTTGAATCAATATATGCTTCTGACTGACAGGTGGCCAACCACTGTGAAGGAAACTTTCCTGTCTGCCAGTCCAGAAGCCACTCTGGCAGCCACATTCACACCACCTGAGCTGGGACTGAGTTCCCTTCAGAGCTACACACCCCACACCCACATAGTCAGACAAGTTTTCCTTTCCTGCTCAACCCAAGATTCCCATAGAAGAGCCTCAGATATCTCAGTCTTTAAAATAATTTAATCGTGGTGCAACAACAAAATAACACCTCAAGCTCAAGCTGGGTGCCCCCAAGGAGGGATCCCAAACAAAGGAAGCTGTGGGGTTTATACTCTCACAGTCTAAGCACACAAAAGTCTGGGGTCATCGGCTCCTGTCATGTCTCTGAGTGACCAGTCACAGCTCCCAGCCTCCTACCTGAGGCTCCTGTCACCCAGAGCTCAACCTGCAGCTGCACACCAAGCTACCTGCATGGAACATATTCCTCAACACCACACAGTACAAAACTACTCCACAAAGAGTCTACTAGATGCTGCACCAGAGCAGCTCAGCAGCTATCCAGGTTAGTGTGGAAAAACAAGATGGGAAACTCTAACGTCAAAAACTGTGAATAGCCAATTACTGCTCTCTTTTCTATAGAAACCCTCTCCAGAAGGGATGGTAGACCACACAGGACACGTGCTGGATTGCACACAGACTGTTTACTGTCCCTGTGGGGGACACCAAAGTATGATGAATGACCATACAGCAATTCAGCTTTTGCTCAGAGCACTCACACCTTTGTGCAAGTTCAAAAAAGTAGTTGCATTAGTATGAATTCATTGTCATTAATAATCACAAAAATTATTGTTATGAAAAAAGAAGTACTAGAACAGCCTGTCCTGCTGCAATGTCTTGTGATTACAGCTACCACAAGGCATGTAAAGTTCTCTAGAAGGACACCCCAGTTAATAAATTGGAGAAAATGCAGCAAGATTTTTTATCTCTGCATTGTAACCACAGATCTTGTGACTAGAGAAAGACAGGAAAAGTTTCAGTGCAGTAAGATTTTCTTAGCTGTTTGAGAGTGCCAGCCGTTGCCTGGTGGAACAAGCACAGAGGTCTGGGTGGCAGGAATAACTTTTTTCCCTTTTGAAAGTCTTCAGCCAGAACCATTTGCCTCCCCACAGCAGCTAAGAATGTCATCTGGTGTTGCTGTCCTTTAGCTCCAGCTCTACAACCCCTCATTTCAGCCCCATGCATCCCTATTTCTATGGCTGGTACTTTAATAAGAATTAAACCTATTCACACTTTTCTGATGTTATCTTTAATTTCAGTTTCTGCAGAACAGGTGTCATGAGGAATTAGTACCATTGCATTTAGCAATTCAATTAATGAAAGTATATTAAAATTACAGCAGTAATGAGTAAAAAACTATTTAAACTGTTAGCAGTGTCAGAACTCCCAAATTTCAGTAAAATATGCAACCCTTATGAATTAATGTTAACTCTGGAGCCTGAGAACAAAATTTGAACTCCTTGCCATCCAATCACATCTCTGCTCTTGGCCTAACCAGTTATTAATAATTTCTCTGCTGGTGATGAGGGCTATTTTGCAATTTTATTTCATCAATTTCTAGTAGAGCATAGAGGACATGTAGTTTGCTTCCATTTTTCATCTCTAAAGACATGCGTAAATTTGAGTTTCTGACATTTAAATAAATCATTTTCTCCTGTAGGAATGATGATAAACAAAAGTCAAACTCTTATTGATCTTCACCTTGCATTCGCCACACTGAATCATAGAATTGGCATCCAGAACCTGAATGTATAATAGATATTTTTTAGCGTTATGATTGTTGAGCTAAGCCTGAATTTTGACAGCAAAAAGGCATATGTCACTGCTGCCTGTCAGCATATGTGGACAGCTTGAATAAAGCTCTAGAGGTGTCAGCTGCTCTCCTCTTCTTTTCCCTGACAGCCAGGTAGATCCCACAGCCCTGCAGCTGTACCATGTGTCAATTAGCCAACATCCAAATGCAAATTTTTCGTATGAGAATTGCCCTGCCCCAGCAAGATGTGATATGACTTCCTGCCAGACTCACTTGTACTCACTTCAGCTTCCCATCTTTCAGAGAGAAAGGCTTGGAACAACTTGAGGATCAGCTGGGAGGCAATGGAGCAGGCAGGAAGATTGCTGATAAAGCAATCTGCAAATGATCACATGTGAGAAAAGGGAGATTCTATGTTGGATTGCTCAAAGAGCAAAATTATAGGAGGAAAATCATTAAGTTCTTCTGCAAACCATTACAGGCAACCAAACCTGCAAAAGTAATAACTGACAGAAACAATCCTTTACACGTTTTATGTCATCTATTATTTTCAAATATGGATTGTAGATGTGCATGGTTTGGTGACATCACAAAGAGTGAGAGTGACAAACACACCATGCTAAGAGGACAATTTAAGGGAGTAAAACATTCTGAAATTACTAATATCTAATGTAGGATTGAATGTTGAATAAAGTGATTCAATTTTGCCACAGACCTTCACTGAACATAGCAGTTGCACATGAATGGATTACAGGATCTGATTGATTTATGTATTCACTTTGAGATTTTTAAAAATATAGATTAAAAACACATTGAATAAAAATGTAAAATTACAACCCATTACAAAGCCCTAGTAGTGGTAAATGAAAGTGGTGGAAAGTGTGTTTTTGAATATTTCTCCACACCCCTCACACTCTTTGGACTATGTGAGGCAAAAATATCTATTTTCTACATTTAGAAATCAATTTAAAAAAAAGCAGCCAGGATTTATAAAAATAATTCTCATTAAAACTCAGCATTTCCAGAGTACGGAAAATGTTTCACATACAATCAGCTATTTTCGTTTCAGTAGGAAATTCCCCATTGATAGTTACGGAAGCAAGACTGGATCCTGAATTATAGAGAACATTTGCATTCTTCAGTTTAGTAATTGCTCAAAGTTCTGTTTGACTAAGTGCCCACAAACAGCCCCAAGAACGTGGTGACCAAAGAGCCAATGCCAGGGAGGACTGGCACAGACACAGATAATTGCCATTCCTGTCACACACAGCCAGCAAAGCTGCCAGCAATGTCAGGTTCCCTCCTCTTCCCCTCAAAAGCTATAAAATCTTTTTAAACACTCAAGAAGGGAAAACAGGCTAGTAAGCCAAGCCAGTTGAACAAATGATCTCTGGAACCAGAGTTTTAGCTACATAAAACAGCTGTTGTGAGTCAAAGTCAAGATGTGTTGAGGCAAAATTCCCCCAGAGTGACAGTGCTTTGAGCAGGGAAGGAAGAAAAGCCCACAGAGAGCTGCATGTGCACTGTGCACAGCAGCATTCCTGGGCTGGGGGGCTGGATTCATGCATGTGTAATTTATCAGTCTAAAATGTGAACAAAGCTTTGCCCAGGATCAGAGCCATGGTCCTTTCACAGGGTTTATGTTCTGTAAATATTGTGGACCCTCAGTGAAATTTCCAGGACATTATTTTCCTCAAAACTTCATAACTTCACCTAGGTATCACCCAGCAATTCGTTTTCTTAAGCAGTTTTATAATGACAGTGCCATGACCTTACTCCAATGAAATTAATTCTATAGCCCTTTTTAACTTAATCCAACAAAAACCTACTCATCTCAACATAGACTCATGAATCATTTTAATATATACATTTATACTAATATAATTAGTGTTATTAATATAAATTAACTGAGAACCCTAACATTATTTCACACAGAGTAGTGATAGAATTATTAATGCCAGTATTAGAACAGTATTGAATATTAAATATGCTGTAGGTCATAGGTGTTTTTAAAGTACATGATCAGAGAAAATTTGTTGGCATTAAAGAAATGTAGCTTATTTTTGTTTCATTTCATACAAGTGATTTTTTATTTGCACAAGTTAAACACATACATAGAGAATGGTTTACACAATATCGCAATATTAAATCCCTCCAGTAAAAATGAAAATCCTTGGCAGCAGACATAAGTTTCATTTCCTTAACCTGCTTCTGTAGGTGTATGTCTTCACTCAGACACCACCTTTTCTGATGGGGATTAGTGAATGTTTTTCTTACTGTGAGAGACCTCCAGCAGATCACTCTGTCTCTACGTCATTACAAACACTAAAGTATGAGAAGAAATATCTGCTTTGTCCTGGATTTAATACCTACTCAATTAACAGATTGCTGTAACCCTCTTCTCTGGAGAAACTTTAGTCAGCTTTTCCAGGGTCTTCACACCACATAACTACAAAAGATGTTTTTATCTGGATTTTTTTCCTTATATTTAAGGGACAACCATGCCTTCTTCACCTGTCCTCCAATTGCCACTCCTCATTTGGACCCTTCCTCCTCCAAAATACCAGCTGAGAGGCACCTCCTACTTTAATACCAACAAGAGCAGTAGGTCACCAGCCATGAGCAAACGTGGAGCTTCTTTATAGAAGAAGGTATTACAGAATGTTATCCTCAACACCTTTACATTTCAACAAGCACAAGTGCAAATCATTTTTCAACAAGTGGAAAACCATCATTTATTCTAAACAAAAATTCAAATGTATCCAAGAAGTATAAAATGATTAACTTTATGCAGCTTGAGAAGTTCAGAGTATTCTGCCTGGCAAAAAAAGTCTGAAACTAGGCACTTAATTTTATTTAAAATCCATTTTCATTTCATGGTAATTCCCAAAATAATGATAGATTTATTTTAATGGGTATCCACATAAATTATTACACTAGAAGATTTACTGTATTTTCTGTGTAAAATAAATGCTGAAGTCTTCATTTAAACTCAAGTGTAGACCCTAACCATAGAATCACCACTAGAGCTTCTGGAAATGCATATGGAAAGCTTTTCTGGTGTGGAAAGACACATACCTTAAAATCATCTGGCCCAAGAAAGTTCTGCATTTGAAACAGCTTTCTGCACAAAGTGCAACATCTTTGTAAGGGATGTGGGTAGAATAGACCTTTATCTTAAAGCTTTTGCTGAGAGAAATGAAGTTTAAGGAGTATGATTTCATCAAACCAAAAAGGAAGTGCAATTGTCTAATAAGTGATATAGCAAACATGCATGAACAGAATGAAGGTTGCCTTGTCAAGTACTGTAGAAAATGATATCTATGTTTATACTAGGGGCAGATAACTCAGGGGAAAAAAAAGAAAAAAAAAGGAGCATTTGATTTCATGAGTAGAAAACATTCATCTGACAGATTAATTATTTTTGAAGCAACAGCAGCAATGAACTGATTAATACATGGAACTCTCTATCTCCATGCTCGTATAACCATCACATTAAGTAAATTCCATTTCCCTGAAAAGATTCTGACTTACTGAAAGGTCTTTATGCACTTATAAATGTGTCAACAAGCGACAGGGAGGTAATAGTTTCCAGGAGGTATTACTGCAATGTATATTTGATAATGAAATTTGCTGGGTAAATTAGCCAAAGAAAAAGTATAAAGGTCTAATGGGCTTAGTCTACCATTCAAAGAAGCACGCACTGCTGGCTGTAGCAAAGATATGATGGATGCTTTCTGCAATGGAGTATCACAGCCAGCCAGGCTAGAGATGAATTTACCTGTTTGCAAGGGAGATATTTTTACAAATAAATTTGGCCATGAGCACAAAGTCTTTTCTTGACAAACCAGTCCTCATTACCATAGTCACCAGTTTACAAAAAAAAAAAAAAATCAATCGTTTCTCTAGACCATTGAAACTCGCCCATTCCAGGAACACTTTACAGCACATCCACTGAGGGTCACTGACCACTTAAATCATAAGGTATCATGGCTGTTGTGATCCCTAAACAGATTGTTCAAGCTGGAAAGTGATAAACAGCAAATCAGCAGGTCTACTCTGAACATTTGGATGCTCTCAATTTGTACTTAAATTAATATTTTTAGATTTTCAATTAAGGTAGAAATTCAGAGACTTCTGGGAGCTGTTCAGAGAGCACACATTGGGAATTTTATGCCCCAAAAAATTAATATGAATCAAACTTAAAGCTTCTACTCTACCACAATAACTTAAAATCACTCCTGTTAATAGTTGATTGGCTATACCAGCTTAACAGAGCAATGAGTGCTACTTTTTACACTGGAGAGAAGAGCTGTCTAAAAGCAGAAATCAAAATCTCAAAGCTTTAAAGATGAAGAGCACTGGGAAAGCTATTTGACCAGTACTCAGTCATACACTCAGATGATGAGATGAGTGTCTTATAAGAAAGGATTCAAGTGTCAGAAATGTGTCATGTGCTATCATGGGATGCTATTCAATATGTGTATCACTTTTGTCACTTCAGCTCATTTTCTAAGAAAAGGAAAAACCTAGCAGGAAGTAGTAAAATGGCAATGGTATATTTATGTAAATGCATCCTTCTCATAAAACTTCTCATCAAACAAGATGAATTACAGTTCATCCTCAACTTGAGACAAATGATAAAATATCAGAATATTTTACAGGTATGCAATTATTATCACCTGGAAGAACCCAATCCAAAGGGATGATATGAAACAGTGGAGAGCTTGGGACAGGATTTCCTTAAGTAAATACATCCCATATTTCTGTAGAGAAAAAATTCACATTGCAGAGTTCTATATTAATATAGAATCATAAAAAAAATTGTAAAACTATACTGGTATGTTAATGGACTAGGTCTTCTAAATAGGAGCCAGATTTATATTTCTTCTTATCAAATGCAACAAATCTGTTCAGATTCTTTCTGAAGTGAAAAGAATTAATGTTCATTTCTGGAAGTGTGAGAAATTATGCTTTATCTGTAAATATAATATCTTTACAGATTCTAGTGTGAAATTAATACATCACCACAACGTAAAATGAATAATTCATGTACTGATACCCAGTCAGACGTAGCAGCCATGAAAACTGAGGCATCTGCAAATCATCAGTATACATCTACAAAACAAGTGACAGCAACAATTCTCTAAAGGTGGACTATGTGGGGGGTTTTTTAAGTACCAAATTTTCACTTCATCTACCTGTTACCTTTGCAAGTTAAGATTCAAAAATGGAAATAATACTTAGAAAAGAAGATGAGTTTGTTTGCTTGTTTGCTTGTTTAAAATCATTATAATGTATAAATAGGAAGATAATTAGTTGTTTTGGACTTTAAAAGACAAACACCTATATACAATGAATATAATTATGGCCTGAGCTCTAGGAGAATAGTAGAGGCATGTATTGAAACAATGATGTAGCTTGTAAGTGCTGCTGAGAGCAGGATTTGGGAAATACAGTAAGCAAATGAGCAGCTGGTGACACAGAACATAGGCAGACCCTCACAAACTCCCATTTACTTTGAGTCCTTCTCTGCTGTGGACCAGAGTGTGAAGGATCCTCCCCAGCACATCCAGAAGGTCACAGATTTCTGATAGTCACCCTGAGCAGATTGGAGGGGACACCGTGGAACACGTAACACGTACCACAGAAGTGAATAAAAGTAGCATGTAAAGTTGTGGATCAACTTGTCAGTAATTAAAACAATGAAAAGGTGGATATCCTGAATATAAATTTATATACCAAGAAACAAAAAAATATCCCAAAGAAGCCAGAATCTGTACAACATATTTACTGAGAGAAAGAACGGACAGGATTTGAGAGCGTGCATAATAGGTACTCAGTGTCTAATACAGTGGATATCACAGCCATGGAGTGAAAATGAGGGAATAAAAATGCCATGTATCTGCCATGGCTGGAGTGACAGAGTATAGGGATCACAGCAGGAAAAGCAGGAAAAGCCAGTGCAAAATGCCTCATTTCTGTAACTCTTTACAGGAGTCTCTTTCACATTTCAGCTCTGTGCCAATGTCCCCACATAACCAAAACATGGCCTGAAAGACAATTGACTTTGTTACCTGAACCTCAGAGTATTCCTCCAAAGCATCCCTACTCATCCTTAGGGGACAATGCTGACAGGATTTGCAGGACCTTGCACAGAAGCCACAGGAGACAGAGGCATCATTCTCCTCTCAATCACCCAAGGCTATAGACAAAGATCCTTCTCCCCCACTGAGCCTGATCCTCCCTTGCACACCAGCTGCCATTCACTGTTCTAATGGCTTCAAGAAGCCCTAAAGCCCATTAGCCACTCACTGGCAAGAAACAGGACATTTCCAAAGCACCCTGAGTGTGCTGCAGCCCCAAGCTGCCAGCACAGCCTCTACAGGCACTGGCAGAGAAATGAGGAGAGGTGAGTTTCACCAGGAATTGCAACAGAATCTGGATGGCCTCAGGGTACTTGTGGCATAAAAGACAGCCTTTAAGTCACCTTCATATATAGCCACAAATGAGGGTCTGGCTCTTTGCACAGGAGTGAAACATGAAAAGAATCTTTTAAAAGGATACAAGAGCAAAGAAGCATTGTGTACTGGCTAGTCCTGTTCTCCCTGCTGTGATCTCTGCACATTGGCAGGCTGGCCTTGACAGATGCAAAGCATTTTTTGTTCCATCACTCTCATTTTGCAGTGGTGGCACGACTACAGGAAACACTATGAATCCATTAATCAATTACTCTCAAATATCCAACTCTTCCTCAGACCAAACAGATGTCCAACAAACTTGTCACTGCATATCTCAGGGTGCCTTTGTGAAAACTTATATTAAATAAAGAATTAGCAGAAAAAGCTATGTGTAAGGTTTGAGGAATAAGCAGAACTTGGTATCATAGAATCATAGAATGGTTTGGGTTGGCAGGGACCTTAAAAATCTTCTTGATTCACCTCCCCTGCCATGGGGATCAATGGGGAGCAACCAGATCAGGTTGCTCAGGTCTTCCTCCAACCTGGTCTTGAACACTTCCAGGGTTGGGGTATCCACAATTCCTCTGGGTAATCTGTTACAGTGTCCCACCACTTTCTGAATAAAGAACTTCTTCCTAACATCTTATCTAAATCTCCCCTCTTTCAATTTAATTTTTCTTTGCCCCTACACCTCTCATGGGAAAACTATTCCAGAATTTTACTTCATTGACAACTAAAAACGTCCTTCTAGTTTCCAAATTTAATTGTATTTATGATTGCTTTATCCTCATTTGTCCTTTTGCCAACACTGCTCTTCAGCTTCAGCACTTCTTTTGCTTCCTCAGTCATTTCCCATACACAAGCTTGCAACTTACTAGTCTCCAAATGCATGACCTTGCACCACACAGCAGTGAATTTCATCTGATTTTCACTACTCCAGGCCTTAAGTTCATTCACTTCTTTCTAGCTGATGGACTGCTCCTATTCAGAGTTCTTTCATCTGTATATTTCACACATACACATCTCCTTTTTGGGAAAATTATAGGAACAAAAGTACCAAAAAATTAGTCAGAAGACTAGCCCTTAAAAATTGTACTGTAACTTAGTCCTTCAATAAAAATTTTCCACTGTCTCCTGTAGTTCTTAAATGCTCACATAATTCTTTACTTGCTTTGCAACTTTCTTTCTGATGAGCATTATCCCTAATTTCCCTAGGAGATGCCAGATCACATAAAGAACTGCAGTCCAGCTAGAGGAGTCCAATTGCATTTTCCTGTATAGAAAATGAGTTATCTTATCAACAAGGTCCCTACAGATTTATCCTCAATGTATTCCATCAAATCAGTGCTGAGCAGTGGCCAAAAGGACAAGTTGCTGAAAGACTGTTTGCAAATGTGCCAGGTGCTGTATATTTTATCCATCACAGTTCACCTTCATTGCTCATAACCCAAACCTCTCTTAGTGGCTAATGTGATACCAGTGCCAATGTTTGCCCCTGTGCAGCTGAACCAAATTCCATCATCACTGGGACCTGAGTATCCCCATTTATCTCAGCAGCTACCCCAGGGCACAGAACCTCCCCATCTTCCCTGTCTTTAGATTCGTGTTGTATCAAGGTGCAGTATAATCCACAGTGGCCTGCAGTAGAAAGTTACACCTCTAGCAGTAAGCTCCAAAAAGAACAGAAAGTTCATTCAGGGAAGGGACAAGGCAAAAATGTGATCTCTTCTCCCAGATTCATGACATCCATGACATAGATGAAATTAAAAACCAATAAACAGTTTCACATCATCATGATGGCACTGGTGTGCAGGACTCCTGAATTATGCCAGTTTGATTTGCGTCCCAAACTTCTCCAGAAGTGGGGGGTAATACAACAGAAATTGAAGAGACTGAAAAACTTTCTCTATTTTAGCAATTCCCTAAAGCCTATTAGTCCACAGTTACTTTGCATCTGGCTTTATTCAAAAGACCCAACGATGAAAGCATTCAAACTATATTTGCAGAGTTCTGTGAAAGCTCAGATCATCAGTGCACACAAAATCATTGTGTGCTTTCACCTTAGCAATACATCCTGGTAAGACATAAATAAATGTATCACTCCACAAACTATCCTCTGTGAGGGTGGCTGCTGCTCCACAGGCAACCCCCAGAACTTGGTTCCTTAATTTAAAATAAAAGTTAGAGTAAATCAAGTTTTATCCTTTAAGAGGAATCAGTTAAAGTCATACAGAATTCATACTTTGGAAGGGAGCAATGTATTTATGTCACATTGCCTACTGCAAAGTCTTTGCAAGCAAGCATATAAATGTATAAAAGGAATATCACATTCATTTTGGTAGTTTTAAATTTGTTCATGCTCCCTTCATGACAGAAGAACTTGTCAGCTCCCTCTAAGAAATATATAGAAACATTTGTTTTAACTTGTTTAAAATTAACCTAATATGAAATTATCTAAGATATGGCTCCTTTTCAGTCTGCTTACAACAGAAAATAAAAACTGGCTGCATCTGAAAGAGGAGCACAGCTTTAACCTCTGCCAGCAACAGAGGTTTTGACAAATAGCTACTCAGTCATAGAACAGTAAATATTGATTTACATTTCAGATCAAAGATACAAACAAAAGACCAAAGAGTCAACTTTCAGAATACACTGTATTACACAGAAATGTAAGACATTAGGTCAAGTACTCCACATCTTCCTCTCGAAATTGGTGACATTTTTCAGTCGTACTTCATATGGAATATCCTAAGACATTAAGCTCCTGAAAGGTTTATGAGAATCAACAGCAGGGTGCAGAACAGATGTTATTGATGCTGCCATTAGTGAAAGGTGGGAAGAAATTAAGTCACTACTCATTTGCTTTGGCAGCAGCCAGGCTGACATGCACTCCCTGGCTGTCCATTCAGCACAGCTACTGTTGGACTCACCACAGCACAGACTTTCCTTTCTGGCTGCTGAGCAGAAAAAGCACAGAAAGGAGTTTGGACATCTGGGAATTCTGCACTGCAGGAAGAGTTTTAGGAAAGCAGAAACTGGTCAAGATATAAGATAAATGACCAGAGATGTAGAAATGTGAAAATATTATAGAAGAAAAAGGAAAAAAAAGTGTGACTGTTGTTTCATGGGAGTCAGGAGAGACAGAGGAAGTTGAGGTTGTTAGACAGGAGGAAATCAGGGCACAAATCTGTGTGATATCTGTCTTTGTGAAGACTTTTTTTTCTGAGAACGATTTTGTAAGAGTCAAAATGAAGAACACTGCATGGAATCCAGTGACTCAGTCCAAAGGAATTCATTGAAAACTGCAGATGCTCTTTCTTTCTCAAAATTTGTTTTTGTGTTTGTAGGTTTATTTATACTCCAAATATACAAAGAATTTTATTTGAAAGTGCTTGTATTTCTGAAAAAACAACATTAATTTTAAAAGATTAATTTAAAAGATAACACTACAGAGGCATTTATATGCAGTGCATACTGTGAGAAACCTTAAACCCTAACAATGTGAACAATAATTGAATGAAAATGCAGTATCAAAACACTAAACAAAAATCTGACAAGTTGGATGAGCAACATCAAACTATATATTGACTTCTTTTTCTATCTTGTCTGTAAAAATAAAATCAAAAGTGGAGAGAAAGGAAAATAAGCCCCACAGTTATCAGAACAAATAAAGGCTCTGTTTATCCCCTCTCAGCACAAAAGAACACAGGAAATGTCAGAATAGAGGAGTCCATTTTGACCATTACAACCAATATTTTTCTTTCTAACATTTTATGGTGCTTCAAAGGAAATACTCTATGGCATTCTCATTCATTGTACAAACTATGTGATGGTGATGGAGAGATGAAGAAATTCCTCTGTGAGTCCAGCCAGCCATCCATTTTACCACTGGATCATGAGGCTGCTTGTGAAATTTCAATTTTTATTCTTGTCCGGGCAAGTTACTGAAACGTTTTAGGTGCTATAAACTATCTGCCTTAAGAAGGTTCCAATATTTACTACTAAATTAGAGTGGTTAAATTTTTTTTGTATATAAACACTACTACCAATGGGATAAAGGCTATTGGTACATTTCAGAGGCAAAACTCTCTGCAGCACTGGACTGGTGTGGAGATGGTCTCACCCCAAGAACAGCATGGAGATGGTTTCATTCCAGACTGAGAACACTCTCCTCCAATTTACAGTAGATAATGTGCTGAGTGCATAATACAGAAAATGTACAACGATTTCTTAAGAAATCATTGGCACCTTAATTGTGTTATAAAAATCAATATTTTATCATTTAATGGATTTACTGGACAGAGAAGAGTGGCTATGATATTTAAAGTTCCCACCAGTCATCCAGAGGCTGTTTTTCTTTAATCCTCTTCAAAAATTCTCTGAATCAAAGAAGCATGACCAAACTACAAAAGGCATTAGACAAAATATCCTTCTCCACTGCAAAGCTGAAATGAAACAACCAATAGCCTGGTACAGTTTGAGGTGTTTGAAGACTGTAACTCCTGTAAAACACAACAGCATGTGCAAAGAGAATATTTTTCATTCTAACATAACTTGCAAAACTTAAGCACAGTTTGCTTCAGTACTAAGGCAAACCATGGCAGGTTTTCACTTTTCCTGTACACTTTCCTTGTTATTAAATAGCTTTAAGGAACTACCCTGAAGGAACGAAGGGCATTAGCACATACACTGCATAAAACTGATGGATCTTTCAGTTAAAGAAATTCACCACCTTTCTTCAGATGATGCCACATTTATTTTATCTGTAAACAGACACCAGTTGCCTCAAAATAAACCAAACAAAGAAAAGAGAGGAACAAATTAATAATCTTTTTAGCCCTGTGCTGGTTGTCCCTCTACATCCATGAATTCTGGCTAACTAGTTAGGCATCCTCATTAAATACATCTTCACTATTTTAGGGGTTTAAATGCCTGCTCTGAACTGAAATGTGGCCAACTGGTCACATGGGTGGGTCCCTATAAAGCCTGACAAGACACAAGCAGCCAATTTTCCCGTTTCAAGTATTACTGTCTGAGGACTCCATGATTTGTGGAGTGGTGCAACACATTTATTTGACAGAAATACCACCATTTTTTTCATGCATTGTCAACAGAATTAGTCTGGTAATGAAGAGCTGTCTTTGCTCTCAACTCACCACTGTCCAGTGTGGTGTAAAGAATAGAGAGATGCAGAGGGAATGTCCCCACAACTTTTCCATCCCTGCTGCAGCTGTGTCTATCCCCTTGGAAGTCCCTTTGACCATGACCCTTCTGGAGTCCCCTTCCATGGTTGAGCATCAGGACTATACATCACTTAGAGGAAACTTCATGGAAGTCTTATCTTGGAAGTACACACCACAGAAATTGGCCCAACTGTGTTTTGTCGTAACTATCCACAATCCTCAAATATGGATTCTTACAGAATGTCTATTGATTAAATATTTGTGGGGCATTGGAAAATAGGTTGTGAACTGATTCTCAATTTTAACATATTTACCCAAGGACAGTCTTCTGCAAATTGCTGTTTTCTGAATCAAAGGTGTTACTCCATCCTTCTAAAAGCAAAGCCTTAAGCTGATGGAGAGATTATATGCATCTCTCACAGAATTTATTTTGTTCTAGAAGATCAAACAGACAGTTGTGCTAATTAATGATTTTCACTTTTTTATTTATTTGAACATTATTTCTATCCAAAGACCAAGGTGAAAATAAAAATGAGAAAAAATTCAGAGCTCATGTACATGGCTGAAGAAGGAGGGAGCATTCTGCTGGAAATTGTTCAGAGATCCACTAATAGTAGTGGATACAATGGTGACTACACACTTAAATTACCCTGCATGATGTAATCTTGGCAAACACACTCCTAGGAAGGACACTGGCTGAGCAGGAATGTTCAGAGGAAATGCAGAGTGGCCTGACACTGGGGCAAGTATGCCTTGGCTCCATGGCAGCTGTTCCCAAGTGACGGCAAAGCAGGCAGCCACTCACATCGTGTCTCCCTTCCCTGCACATCAAGAACGGCAAGAAGGATCTACAGAAAAATTCATAGGATGCCTGGGTGTCTTCTCTTTTAGCTTAACTAGCATTTATAATATAGATCTCAAGAAATAACACAGCATTTTACAAAATACAGTATGAACTAGAACGAGATCTCCAGACTACATGAACTGACAGTTTAAAAAGCACCAACCAAACCAATTCAGAGCAATACTGTACAGAACAGACTGGCAAATGGTCATTAGAGCTGAAATGGAGCTTTACACAAAGGGAAGGGAGACTGCTCCAAGTGTGAGCAATGGAATGTAATAGGGCAAAGTCAGGAGAGGATGAAGGAAATTACAGAACTATTCCTATGGATATAAACCCAAGCTATGTCAGTGGGGGTCCTTTGAAAATGGCTGGGTTTAATATCACACATCAGATATCTAGTGCACATTGAATACTCTTCTAAATTAAATCAATTCATTTCCCAGCATGATGCTCCTAACTTCTCAGTATTTTAATTTAAGACAGGAGACCTAACCACACCTTATGCTTAGGTTATTTATGAGAAGAAGAGATGTTCATATGTTCCATTTTCCTAGTCCAAGACACAATAGAAATCTCTTCACTGAAATATGTTCTAACATGTAAGGGGTGAGGATAAATGAATATGAGTTCTCACAGTTTTTCCCAAATTATTACCCAACACTCACCAGGTTTTCCAGGGCTTTAGTACATGTACACTGCACAGAGGCTTCAAATATTTAGTCAAAGAAAAGTGAATAACCCAGCAGCTCAGGTGCTGCCAACCTATAGGTGCAATCTTAAAGAATTCATAACAAACACCTTGATTGTCTCATCATTAGTTTTACAGTGTTTCCCACATCACCATAATTCCAAAACAGACTATGGAAGTATGATGTGCTCAGATTATGGATGGACCAAATTTAATAACACAAGATTCCTTGCTAGTCTTATATTACCTGCAATTTTTGAGTCACAACAGATGAGGTTTTTTCTGTAAAACTGGAAAAAAAAAGAGAAAAAAATTCCCCTCACAGTATGTCTAAAACCAGTTTCCTGTGGCAGCTGGCAATGGGTACTTGGGCAATCCAGTTTTCTCCCCAGCAGGCAGGTAGCTCCTTACACCTTACACTCACAGATGGCTGCTTCATATTCCATTTCAACTTTGGATTCTTCAGCCCAAATCTCATGTTTTAACTGGAATTTCTAAACTACTCAGGCCTGTCACAAAGGGTGCAGGGTTTTTAGATACAGTATTATGTGTAACTAATTTCAAAACTACTTCAGGTTAAACTGTGTGTAATGAACGATGTAGTTTCTGTTGGCTACAGAACCCCACAATAGTTTTTTAACCTTTCTTTTTCTATCATCGTCTCTCTTCTATCCTTGTTCTATTAATAAAATTTTTATTTAATAACCTGTAGCTCTGCTTTAGTATTATTGTTTTCCTTGTCTCCAATACCCAAGAACTCTAATCAGTGTAATCCAGTGTATGATAAAACAACACTGGATTTCTTTGAAAATCCTACGGTAAAAGGAGAAAACTAAATACATCCTAAAACTGATTTAACTCATTCCCTTCCCCGGCAAAATCAGGATGGTACCTTCAGGAGGAGAAGCGAGGAAGGCGAGCAGAGTGATGGTGAGCTGTGCACAGCAGCTCCCATTGGTGGCTCAGCCTTTCCAGTTCACGAATTTCATTATGCCATGATGGGTTAACAAGGTTCTTAATAATTGCTTTTTGTAGAAACATTAAGACACGCTTTGAGGAAGAAAATGGTATTCCAGTACTTCTCTGTGAAAAGGCCACAAAGTTTCACAAAGAAATGCTGTGATCAAAAAAGCAGTCACTTCAAGGGAAGATCTTCTTTGACTAATATCTCATTATAAAACCCCAGATCAAGTTGTTTCCCCATGACCTGGTTCGCAGAGGTTTTTGAAGCCATCGGGAGGTGTTTGCTTGTACCTGCCAGTGATGTTAAACTAATGGGGCCGTCCTTCTCGCTTCCGTCTCGTAGGGAAAAATGCCAGACCTCCGAGGCCAGTGCAATTCCTTAAAAACCAAGGACTTTGATGTGGCTGCTGTAGCTCATCCTTCATTCCCCTAAGAGGAAAAAAAAAAAAAAAAATTAAAAATTAGAGAATAAAGCCTTAACGGGGAAAGGGCACATATATTTCATGAATTGACATGTCAACGACAGTAACACTCGAGGCACCTGCACGGGCCCTGGGTGACACGGCGTCATTTCACACACGCTTAGAGCACCTGTGAGGGGCCAGCAGAGGCTCTGCGACAGCCTCGGCCAGGTGTGAGTGAGTCGGTGCGGGGCCGGAGACCGCGAGCAGCACAGCCCCGGCCGGACACCGGCGCCCCCCGCAACCCTGAGGGGCCGCCGCCGCTGACCC